>OX463226.1:55378644-55833644 GCA_949820135.1 Sylvilagus floridanus | reverse complement strand
AGGGTTAGGTTTAGGGCTATGGTTAGGGTGAGCGTTAGGGTTAGGGCTAGATTTAGGGTCAGTGTTAAGTTTAGTTTTTTTCTAGGGCTAGGGTTAGGTTTAGGGTTAGGTTTTGGGTTAGGGATAGGGTTAGGGTTATCATTAGGGCTAGGTTTAGGATTGGGTTTAGGGCTATGATTAGGGTTAGGGCTAGGATTAGGGTTAGGATTGGAGTCGGGGTTGCGGTTGGGGTTGGGGTTAGGGTTAGGATTAGGGTTAGGGTTATTGCTGATTCTAGAGTTTGGGTTAGGGTTAGGGTCAAGGCTAGGCCTCGGGCTAGGGCTAGGGTTATTGTTAGGTTTTGGTATAATGCTATGGCTAGGGTTAGGGTTAGTGTTAGGGTTAGGGCTAGGGCTAGGACTATTGTTAGGGTTAGGGTTAGGTTTAGTTTTAGGGCTACAGTCAGGGTTATGGTTATGGTTATGGCTAGGGCTAGGGCTACGGCAATGGCTAGGGTTAGGGTTAGGGCTAGGCCTATGATTAGGGTTAGGGCTAGGGTAGGGGTAGGGTTAGGGTTAGTTCTAAGGCTAGGGCTAGGGCTAGGGCTATTGCTAGGTTAGGGCTAGGGCTATGGTTAGTGTTAGGGTTAGGTTTAGGGTTAGGGCTAGTGCTAGAGCCAAGGATATGGTTAGGTTTAGGGTTAGGGTTAGGGCTAGGGCTAGGGCTAGGTTTAGGTTTAGGTTTAGGGCTATGGCTAGAGTTACAATTAAGGTTAGGGCTAGGGTTAGGGTTAGTGTTAGGGTTAGGGCTAGGGCTAGGACTATTGTTAGGGTTAGGGTTAGGTTAATTTTAGGGCTACAGTCAGGGTTATGGTTATGGTTATGGCTAGGGCTAGGGCTACGGCAATGGCTAGGGTTAGGGTTAGGGCTAGGCCTATGATTAGGGTTAGGGTTAGGGTTAGGGCTAGGGTAGGGGTAGGGTTAGGGTTAGTTCTAAGGCTAGGGCTAGGGCTAGGGCTATTGTTAGGTTAGGACTAGGGCTATGGTTAGTGTTAGGGTTAGTTTTAGGGTTAGGGCTAGTGCTAGAGCCAAGGATATGGTTAGGTTTAGGGTTAGGGTTAGGGCTAGGGCTAGGGCTAGGTTTAGGTTTAGGTTTAGGGCTATGGCTAGAGTTACAATTAAGGTTAGGGCTAGGGTTAGGGTAGGGTTAGCATTATCGTCTTTCTAGATTTTTGATTGGTGTTAGGACTATGTTTAGGGTAAGGACTTGTGTTAGGGATAGTGTTGGTGTCATGTTTCTGGTTGGCGTTGGGGTTAGGTTTAGGATTAGGGTTAGGGTTATGGCTGGTTCTAGGGTTAGGGATAGGGCTAGGGATAGGGTTAGGTTTACGATTCGGGTTAGGGTTTTGGTTGTTTTTAGGGTTAGGAGTAGTGCTAGGGCTAGCATTAGGGTTAGTTGTAGGGTTAGACGTATGGTTAGTGTTAGGGTTAGGGCTAGGGTTAGGGTTAGGGTTAGGGCTTGGATTAGGCTTAGGGCTTGGGTAGGGCTAGGGTTAGGTTTAGGATTAGGGTTAGGGCTTTGGTTAATTTTAGGGTTGGGAATAGTGCTAGGGCTAGGGTTAGGGTTAGGGGTAGGGTTAGAGCTACGGTTAGTGTTAGGGTTAGGGCTAGGGTTAGGGTTAGGGTTAGGACTAGTGTTAGGGTAAGGGTTATGGCTTGGATTAGGGCTAGGTTTAGGGTTAAGGTTAGGGCTAGGGCTAGAGCTAGGGTTAGGTTTAGGGTTAGGGCTAGGGCTAGGTTTAGGGTTAGAGTTAGGGTTATTGCTAGGGCTAAGGATAGGTTAGGGATAGGGATTGGGATTGGGCTATGGTTAGGTTTAGTGTTGGGGATAGGGCTAGGGCTAGGGCTAGGTTTAGTGTTATCGTTACGGTTAGGGCTAGGGCTAGGATAAGGGTTAGGGATAGGACTTGGGAGAGGGCTAGGTTTAGGTTTAGGGTTAGGGCTAGGGTTAGGTTTATGGTTAGGTTTAGGGCAAGGGTTATGGCTAGGGTTAGGGTTAGGTTTAGGGATACATCTAGGGCTAGTGCTAGGGCTAGGTTTTGGGTTAGATTTAGGGCTATGGCTATGGTTAGTGTTAGGTTTAGGGCTAGTGCTAGGGTTAGGGTTAGGGATAGGGCTTGGGAGAGGGCTAAGGCTAGGATTAGTGCTAGGGCTAGGGCTAGGGCTCGGGTTAGTGTTAATTTTAGTGCTAGTGCTTGGGTTAGTGCTAGGGTTAGGTTTAGTCTTAGGGTTAGGGTTAGGGCTAGGGTTAGGGTTAGGGTTGGGGCTAGAGCTTGGGTTAGGGTTATGTTTAGGGTTAGGGCTAGGGCTAGGTTTACAGTTAGGGTTAGTGCTAGGGTTTGGGCTAGGGTAAGGGTTATCATTAGGGCTAGGGTTAGGATTGGGGTTAGGACTATGGTTAGGTTTTGGGTTAGTGTTAGGGATAGGGTTGGGGTCATTTTTGGGTTGGCTTGGGGTTAGAGTTAGGATTAGGGTTAGGATTATGTCTGGTGCTATATTTGGGGATAGAGCTAGGGCTAGGATTAGGATTAGCATTTGGGTTAGGGCTAGGGTTATTGTTAGGGTTAGGAATAGTGCTAGAGCAAGTGTTAGGGCTAGGTTTTGGGTTAGGGTTAGGATTAGGGCTAGGGCTAAGGCTAGGGTTAGTGTTAGGGTTAGGGTTAGGTCTATGGCTAGGGCAAGGGTTAGGTTTAGTGTTGTTGTTGGGTTAGGGTTGGGGTTTATCTTAGGGTTAGATGAAGTTTTAGTGTTATGGCTAAGGCTAGGGTTACTGTTAGGCTTAGGGTTAGGGTTATGGCTAGGTCTGGGCCTAGGGCTAGGGCTAGGGCTATCGTTATGGTTAGATTTGTGATAGGGCTAGGGCTAGGGTTAGGGTTAGGGTTACGGTTAGGGCTAGGGTTAGGGTTAGGGTTAGGCTTAGGGATAGGTCATGGGAGAGGGCTAGGTCTAGGTTTAGGGTTAAGGTTATGCTTAGGGCTAGTACTAGGGTTAGGGTTAGGGTTAGAGTTAGGGTTAGGGTTAGGGATAGGTCATGGGAGAGGGCTAGGTCTAGGTTTAGGGTTAAGGTTATGCTTAGGGCTAGTACTAGGGTTAGGGTTAGGGATAGAGTTAGGGTTAGGGTTAGGTTTAGGGCAAGGTTTACGGATAGGGATAGGGTTATCTTTAGGTTTAGGTCTAGGGCTAGTGCCAGGTCTAGGGTTTGGTTTAGATAGGGCTAGGGCTAGGGTTAGGGTTAGGGTTAGGGCTAGAGTTAGGGTTAGGTTTAGGTTTAGGGCTAGGGTTAGGGTTAGGGTTAGGGTTAGGGCTAGGGCTAGGGCTAGAGTTAGGGTTAGGGTTAGTGTTACGTTTAGGGCTAGGTCTTGGGCTAGTGCTGTGGTTACTCTTACGGTTAGGGTTATGGTTAGTGCTAGGGTAGGGCTTGGGTTAGGGCTAGGTTTAGGGTTAGCGTTAGGGCTAGGGCTAGAGCTAGGGTTAAGTTTAGGTTTAGGGTTACACTAGGGCTAGGTTTTGGTTTAGTGTTAGGGCTAGGGTTACGGTTATGGTTAGGGTTAGTGCTAGGGCTATGGCTAGGCCTAGGGTTAGGTTTAGTGCTAGGGCTAGCGTTAGGGTTAGGGCTAGGGCCAGGGATAGGGCTAGGTGTAGGTTTAGAGTGAGGGTTAGTGTTAGGGCTACGGCTAGTACTAGGGCTAGGGTTTGGGTTAGTTTTAGGGATAGGGCTTGCGTGAGGGCTAGGGCTAGGTTTAGGGTTAGCGTTAGTGTTAGGGCTAGTGCTAGGGTTAGGGTTAGGGTTAGGTTTAGGGCTAGGGTTACGGCTAGGGATAGGTTTAGGGTTAGGTCTAGGGCTAGGGCTAGGGCTAGGGTATGGATTAGAATTAGGGTTAGAGCTAGGGTTAGGGTTAGGCCTAGGGCTAAGGTTTAGTTAGGGCTAGGGTTAGGGTTAGGGTTAGGGTTAGGGTTAGGGCTAGGGCTAGGGTTAGGTTTAGGGTTAGGGGTAGGTGTAGGGTTAGTGCTAGGGTTATTGTTAGGGTTAGGGTTAAGGTTATGTTTAGGGCAAGTTTAGGATTGGGGTTAGGGTTAGGGTTTGGGCTTGTGTTAAGGATAGGATTGGGGTCATGTTTCGGGTTGGTGTTGGGGTTAACTGTACAATTAATATTAGCGTTATGGCTGGTGCTAGGGTTAGGGATAGGTCTAGGTCTAGGGTTAAGTTAGGGCTAGGGTTATTGTTATGTTTAGGAATAGTGCTAGGGCTAGGGTTAGTGTTATGGGTAGTGTTAGGGCTATGCTTAGTTTTAGGGTTAGGGCTGGGCTAGGGCTAGGGCTAGTGTTTGGGTTCGAATTAGGTCTATGCCTAAGGTTACGGTTAGGGATAGGGCTAGGGTTTAGGATTTTTAGGCTAGGGCTCGGGTTAGGGTTAGGGTTAGGGCTAGGGCTAGTGCTAGGGTTAGGTTTAAGGTAAGGGTTAATTTTAGGGCTAGGGCTTGGGCTAGTGCTATGGTTAGTTTTAGGCTTAGGGTTAGGGTTAGATCTAGGGTTAAGGTTAGGGTTAGGTCTAGGTCTATAGGGCTAGGGTTTTGGCTAGCGTTAGGGTTAGGGCTAGAGCTAGGGTTAGTGTTAGGTTTAGTTTTAGGGCTAGCGCTAGGGTTACGGTTATGGTTAGGGCTTGGGTTAGTTTTAGGGTTAGGGGTATTGTTAGGGCTAGGTTTAGGATTGGGTTTAGGGCTATGGTTAGGGTTAGGGCTAGGGTTAGGATTAGGATTGTGGTCGGTGTTGGGGTGTGGTTGGGATTAGGGTTAGGATTAGGGTTAGGGTTAAGGCTGGTCCTAGGGTTTGGGTTTGGGTCATGGCTAGGTCTAGGGCTAGGGCTAGGGTTATTGTTAGGGTTAGGGCTAATGCTACGGCTAGGGTTAGGGTTAGTGTTAGGGTTAGGTCTAGGGCTAGGACTATGATTGGGGTTAGGGTTAGGGTCTGTTTTAGGGCTGCGGTCAGGGTTATGGTTATGGTTATGGCTAGGGCTAGGGCTACGGCAATGGCTAGGGTTAGTGTTAGGGCTAGGCCTATGATTAGGGTTAGGGTTAGGGCTAGGGGTAGGGGTATGGTTAGGGTTAGGGCTAGGGGTAGGGTTAGGGTTAGGGTTAGGTCTATGCTAGGGCTAGGGCTAGGGCTAGGGTTAGGGTTAGGCCAGGGCTAGTGCTATGGTTAGTGTTAGTGTTAGGGTTAGGGTTACGGCTAGGGCTAGGGCCAGGGATAGGGTTAGGGTTAGGGTTAGGGTTAGGGCTAGGGCTAGGGCTAGGGTTAGGGTTAGTTTTAAGGTTAGGGCTAGTGCTAGAGTTATGGTTAGGTCTAGGGCTAGTGCTAGGGTTAGTGTTACATTTAGGGCTAGGTCTTTGGCTAGTGCTATGGTTAGGGTTAGGGTTAGGGCTAGGGTTAGGGCTTGGGTTAGGGCTAGGTTTAGGGTTATTTTCAGGGATAGGGCTAGAGCTAGGGTTAGGTATAGGGTTTGGGCTATGGCTAGTGCTAGGTTCAGGTTTAGGGTTAGGGCTAGGGTTTGGTCTAGGGCTAGGGTTTGGGCTAGGATGAGGGTTAGGGTTAGGGCTATTGCTAGGTCTAGTGTTAGTGTTAGGTCATGGCTGGGCTATGGTTGGTTTAAGGTTAGGTTTAGGGTTAGTGCTAGGGCTAGGGCTAAGGCTAGGGTTAGGGTTAGGTTTAGGGTTAGGGTTAGCGGTAGGGCTAAGGCTAGCGTTAGGTTTAGGGTTAGGTCTAGGGATAGGGCTAGTGCTAGGGCTAGGGTTAGATTTAGGGCTAGGTCTAGGGTTAGGTCTAGGGCCAGGGATAGGGCTAGGTGTAGGTTTAGAGTGAGGGTTATGGTTACGGATAGGGCTAGTCATAGGGCTAGGGTTAGGGTTAGCTTTAGGGATAGGACTAGGGGTAGTGTCTGGCTAGGGCTAGGATTAGGGTTAGGGTTAGGGGTAGGGGTATGGTTAGGGCTAGGGCTAGGGCTAGGTTTAGGGTAAGGGCTAGGTCTACGGTTAGGGTTAGGCCTAGGGCTAGGGCTAAGGCTGGGGGTAGGGATAGGTCTATGATTAGGTTTATGGTTAGGGCTAGGGTTAGGGTTAGGGCTTGGGCTAAGGTTGTTGTTAGGGTTAGGGCTATGGCCAGGGCTAGGTTCAGGGTTAGGTTTAGGGCTAGGGTTAGAGCTAGGGCTAGGGCTAGGGCTAGGGCTGGGGTTAGGGATAGGGCTGTAATTAGGGATAGGGTTAAGGCTAGGGTTAGAGCTAGGGCTAGGTTTAGGGTTAGGGTTTGGTTTAGGGCTAGGGTTAGGGTTAGGGTTAGGTTTAGGGTTAGGGTTAGGGTTAGGTTTAGGGCTAGACTAGGTTTAGGGTTTGGGTTAGAGTTAGAGCTATGGCTAGGTTTGGTGTTTGCGTTAGGGTTATCGCTAGGGTTAGGGTTACTGTTAGCGTTAGGATTATGGTTATGTCTAGGGCTAGGGGTAGGGCTAGGACTACGGCTAGGGCTAGGGCTAGGCTTAGGCATAGGTTTAGGAATAGGGCTAGGGTTAGGGTTAGGGTTAGGCTTAGTTTTAGGGTTGTTGTTGGGGTTGGGGATGGGGTTGGGTTTGGGGATAGAGTAGTGTTAGTGTCACGGCTAGGGCTGGAGTTTCTGTCAGGGTTAGTGTTAGGGTTAGGGCTAGGGCTAGGTCTAGTGCTAGGGCTAGGGCTATTTTTAGGGTTAGGGCTAGGGTTAGGGTTATGTTTATGGTTAGAGCTAGGTTTAGGTTTGGGTTTTGGGCTAGTGTTAGGGTAAGTGTTAGGGCTAAGATTTGGTTATGGTTATGGTTCGGGCAAGTTTAGGATTGGGGTTAGGGTTAATGTTAGGTTTAGGGCTAGTGTTGTGTTTACAGTTAGGACTATGACTAAATCTAAGGCTATGGTTAAGTTTAGGTGTACGATCATGGTCAGGGTTAGGGTTAGGGTTCGCGTTCAGGTTCGGATTCAGGTTTGGTTTAGGGTTAGGTTTAGGGCTAAGCTATGGCTAGGCCTAGGGCTAGGTTTAGGGGTAGGTTTAGGGTTATGGCTAGGGCTAGGGCTAGGACTAGGGTTAGGGCTAGTGCCAGGGCTAGGACTAGGGTTAGGGTTAGTGCCAGGGCTAGGGCTGGGGTTAGGGACAGGTCTATGAATAGGGTTAGGGTTAGGGTAGGTTTAGGGTTAGGGCTAGGGCTAGGGTTGTTGTTAGGGTTAGGGCTTGGGCCAGGGCTAGGGTCAGGGTTAGGGTTAGTGCTAGTGTTAGGGCTAGCGCTAGGGCTAGGGCTGGGGTTAGGGATAGGGCTATGATTAGGGTTAGGGTTAGGGCTAGGGTTAGAGCTAGGGCTAGGTTTAGGGTTAGGGTTAGGTTTAGGTTTAGTGCTAGGGTTAGGTTTAGGGTTAGGGTTAGGGCTAGGGTTAGGGTTAGGTTTTGGGATAGGGTTAGGGCTAGGGCTAGGGTTAGGGTTAGGGTTAGGGTTGTTGTTGGGGTTGGGAATGGGGTTGTGTTTAGGGTTAGAGTTAGTGTTAGGGTTACGCCTAGGGCTAGGGTTTCTGTTCGGGTTACTGTTAGGGTTATGGCTAGGCCTAGGTCTAGTGCTAGGGATAGGGCTATTGTTTGGGTTAGGGTTAGGAATAGGGCTAGGGCTAGGTTTAGGGTTAGAGTTAGGGTTAGGGCTAGGGCTAGGGTTATGTTTAGGGATAGGGATTGGGAGAGGGCTAGGGCTAGGTTTAGGGTTAGGGTTAGTGTTAGTGCTAGTGCTAGGGTTAGATTAGGGTTATGTCTAGGGCTAGGTCTAGGGCCAGGGCTAGGGCTAGGTCAAGGGCTAGGTTATGGGTTAGAATTAGGGCTAGAGCTGGGGTTAGGGCTAGTGTTATGGTTAGGGCTAGGGCTACGGCTAGGATTAGGGTTATGGTTAGGTCTAGGGTTAGGGTTATGGCTATGGTTAGCACTAGGTTTAGGTTTGGGGTTAGGGCTGGTGTTAGAGTTAGGGCTAGTGTTAGGGTTAGGTTAGGGCTAGGATTATGGTTATGGTTCTGGTTATGGTTAGGGCAAGTTTAGGATTGGGTTAGGGTTAATGTTTGGTTATGTTTAGGGCTTAGATTATGGTTATAGTTATGGTTAGGGCAAGTTTAGGATTGGAGTTAGGGTTAATATTTGGTTTAGGGCTAGTGTTGTGTTAACATTTAGGACTATGACTAAATCTAAGGATATGGTTAAATTTAGGTGTACTATCATCGTCAGGGTTAGGGTTAGTGCTAGGGCTAGAACTAGGGTTAGTTTTAGGGTTAGGATTAGGGTTAGAGCTAGGGTTAGGGTTAGGTTTAGGGCTAGGTCTAGGGATAGGGCTAGGGCTAGGGCTAGGGTTAGCGTTTGGGTTAGGGCTACAGCTAGGTTTAGTGTTAGGTTTAGGTTTTGGGCTAGGGCTATGGTTAGGTTTAGGGTAAGGCTTGTGTTAGGGTTAGGGTTATCGTTAGGGCTAGGTTTAGGATTGGGTTTAGGGCTATGGTTAGGGTTAGGGCTAGGGTTAGGGTGAAGATTGGTGTCGGGGTTGGGGTTGGGGTTGGGGTTGGGGTTTGGTTTAGGATTACGGTTAGGGTTATTGCTGTTGCTAGATTTTGGGTTAGGGTTAGGGTCATGTCTAGAGCTCGGGCTAGGGCTAGGGTTATTGTGAGGGTTTGGGATAATGCTATGGCTAGGGTTAGGGTTAGTGATAGGGTTAGGCCTAGGGCTAGGACTATGGTTAGCGTTAGGTTTAGGGTTAGTTTTAGGGCTACGGTCAGGTTTACGGTAATGGTTAGGGCTAGGGCTAGGGCTACGGCAATGGCTAGGGTTAGGTTTAGGGCTAGGGCTATGATTAGGGTTGGGGTTAGGGTTAGTGTTAGGGTGAGGTTTAGGGCTAGGGGTAGGGTTAGGTTTAGGGTTAGGTCTAAGGCTAGGGCTAGGTCTAGGGCTATGGCTAGGGTTAGGTTAGGGCTAGGGCTATGGTTAGTGTTAGGGTTATGTTTAGCATTATGGCTACTGCTAGAGCCAGGGATATGGCTAGGTTTAGGGTTAGGGTTAGGGCTAGGGCTAGGGCTAGGTTTAGGTTTAGGTTTAGGGCTATGGCTAGAGTTACAGTTAACGTTAGGGCAGGGTAAGGGTTAGCGTTTGGATTAGGGTAGAGCTAGGTTTAGTGTTAGGTTTAGGTTTTGGGCTAGGGTTAGGTTTAGGGTTAGCGCTTGGGTTAGGGTTAGGGTTAGGGTTAGGGTTATCGTTAGGGCTAGGTTTAGGATTGGGTTTAGGGCTATGGTTAGGGTTAGGGCTAGGGTTAGGGTGAGGATTGGGGTCGGGGTTGCGGTTGTGGTTGTGGTTTGGTTTAGGATTAGGGTTAGGGTTTTTGCTGTTGCTAGAGTTTGGGTTAGGGTTAGGGTCATGTCTAGGGCTCGGGCTAGGGCTAGGGTTTTTTTTAGGGTTTGGGATAATGCTATGGCTAGGGTTAGGTTTAGTGTTAGGGTTAGGGCTAGGGCTAGGTCTATGGTTAGGGTTAGGTTTATGGTTAGTTAGAGGGCTACGCTCAGGTTTATGGTTATGGTTAGGGCTAGGGCTAGGGCTACAGCAATGGCTAGGGTTAGGGTTAGGGCTAGGGCTATGATTAGGGTTAGGGTTAGGTTTAGGGGTATGGCTAGAGTTACAGTTAAGGTTAGGGCTAGGGTTAGGGTTAGGGTTAGGGTTAGGTTTAGGGGTATGGCTAGAGTTACAGTTAAGTTTAGGGCTAGGGTTAGGGTTAGGGTTAGGGTTAGGGTTATCGTCAGGGCTAGGTTTAGGATTGGTATTAGGACTATGGTTAGGGTTAGGGCTTGTGTTAGGGATAGTGTTGGGGTCGTGTTTGGGGTTGGTGTTGGGGTTAGGGTTAGGATTAGGGTTAGGGTTATGGCTGGTGCTAGGGTTGGGGATAGGGCTAGGATTACAGTTAGGGTTAGGGTTAGGGTTATGTTTATGGTTAGAGCTAGGTTTAGGTTTCGGTTTAGGGCTAGTGTTAGGGTTAGGTTTAGGGCTTGGGCTAGGGCTAGGGTTAGGGTTAGGGCTAGGTTTAGGGTTAGAGTTAGGGTTAGGGATAGGGCTAGGGTTAGATTTAGTGATAGGGCTTGGGAGAGGGCTAAGGCTAGGCTTAGGGTTAGGGTTAGTGTTAGGCCTAGTGCTAGGGTTAGTGTTAGGGTTAGGTCTAGGGCTAGGGCTATGGCTTGGGCTAGGGTAAGGGTTAGAATTAGGGATAGAGCTGGGGTTAGGGTTAGTGTTAGGGTTAGGGCTAGGGTTTAGTTAGGGCTAGGGCTAGGGTTAGGCTTAGGGTTAGGGCTAGGGCTAGGGCTAGTGTTAAGTTAGGGGTAGGGATAGGGGTAGGGTAGAGTTAGGGCTAGGGTTAGGTTTAAGGTTAGGGCTAGGTTAAGGTTAAGGTTATGGTTAAGGCAAGGTTTAGGATTGGGGTTAGGGCTAAGGTTAGGGTTAGGGCTTGTGTTAATGATAGGGTTGGTGTCTGGTTTCGGGTTGGCGTTGGGGATAGGGTTAGGATTAGGGTTAGGGTTATGGCTGGTGCTAGGGTTAGCGATAGGTCTAGGTTAGGGTAGGGGTTAGGGTTAGGGTTAGGGCTATGGTTATTGTTATGTTTAGAAAATGTGCTAGGGCTAGGGTTAGGGTAGGGTTAGTTCTATGGTTAGGGTTAGGGTTAGGGCTGGGCTAGGGTTAGGGCTAGGGTTTGGGTTAGAATTAGGGCTAGGGCTAGAGTTACTGTTAGGGTTAGGGCTAGGGCTAGGGTTTAGTAAGTCTAGGGCTAGGGTTAGTGTTAGGGTTAGGGCTAGGGCTAGAACTAGGGCTAGTTTTAGGGCTAGGGTTGGAGCTAGGGTTAGGGTTAGGTTTAGGGCTAGGTCTAGGGTAGGGCTAGGGTTAGGGTTAGGGTTAGGGCTATGGCTAGGACTAGGTTAGGGTTAGGGTTACGGTTTGGGTTAAGTTTAGGGCTAGGGCTTGGGCTAGTGCTCGGGTTAGTTTTACGGTTAGGATTAGGGTTAGAGCTAGGGTTAAGGTTAGGTTTATGTGTAGGTCTAGGGATAGGGCTAGGGTTCGGGTTAGCGTTAGGGTTAGGGCTAGAGCTAGGGTTAGTGTTAGTTTTGGGTTTAGGTCTATGGCTAGGCTTACGGTTAGGGTTAGGGCTTGGGTTAGGATTAGGATTAGGGTTATCGTTACGGCTAGGTTTAGGATTGGGGTTAGGGCTATGGTTAGGGTTAGGGCTATGGTTAGGATTAGGATTGGGGTCGGGGTTTCGGTTGTGGTTGGGGTTAGGCTCAGGATTAGGGTTAGTGTTATGGCTGGTGCTAGGGTTTTGGTTAGGGTTAGGGTCATGGCTTGGGCTAGGGCTAGGGCTAGGGTTATTGTTAGTTTAGGGATAATGCTACAGCTAGGGTTAGGGTTAGTGTTAGGGTTAGTGCTAGGGCTAGGACTATGGTTAGGGTTAGGGTTAGGGTTTGTTTTAGGGCTACGGTCAGGGTTATGGTTATGATTAGGGCTAGGGCTAGGGCTATGGCAATGGCTAGGGTTAGGGTTAGGGCTAGGCGTATGATTAGGGTTAGGGTTAGGGTTAGTGTTAGTGTTAGGGTTAGGCTTAGTGCTAGGTGTAGGTGTAGGGTTAGGGTTAGGGCTAGGGGTAGGGGTAGGGTTAGGGTTAGGGTTAGTTCTAAGGCTAGGGCTAGCCCTAGGGCTTGGGTTAGGGTTAGGTTATGGCTAGGGCTATGGTTAGTGTTAGTGTTAGGTTTAGGGTTAGGGCTTAGGCTAGGGCCAGGGATAGGTTTAGGTTTAGGTTTAGGGTTAGGGCTAGGGCTAGGGTTAGCTTTAGGGTTAGGGCTAGGGCTAGGGTTACGGTTAGGGTTAGGTCTAGGGTTAGGGTTAGGGTTAGGGTTATCATCATGGCTAGGTTTAGGATTGTAGTTAGGACTATTCTTAGTTCTAGTGTTAGTGATAGGTTTGGGGTCGTGTTTGGTGTTGGCGTTGGGGTTAGGGTTAAGATTAGGGTTAGTGTTATGGCTGGTGCTAGGGTTAGGGATAGGGCTAGTGATAGGGTTAGGTTTAGGTTCAGGGTTAGGGCTTTAGGTTATTTTTAGGGTTGGGAATAGTGCTAGGGCTATGGTTAGGGTTAGTGGTAGGGTTAGAGCTATGGTTAGTGTTAGGGTTACGGCTAGGGTTAATGTTAGGGCTAGGTCTAGAGCTAGGGTTATGTTTAGTTTTACGGCTAGGGCTAGGGCTAGGGTTAGGTTTAGGGTCAGGTCTAGGGTTACAGTTATGGTTATGGTTAGAGCTAGGGCTAGGGCTATTGTTAGGGTTAGTTTAGGGCTAGGGCTAGGGTTCGGGTTAGATTTAGGGTTAGGTTTATGGTCTGGGCTAAGGCTAGGGCTAGGGCTAAGGATAGGTTTAGGGTTAGAGTTAGGGCTAGGGCTAGGATTAGGTTTAGCATTAGGGCTAGGGATAGGACTTGGGGTAGGGTTTGGTTTAGGGCTATGGCTAGGGTTAGGGTTAGGGTTAGGTCTAGGACCAGGTCTAGGGCTAGCTTTAGGTTTAGAATTAGGGTTAGGGTTAGGGTTAGGGCTAGAGCTAGTGTTAGGGCTAGGGTTAGGTTTAGGTTTAGGGATAGGGCTAGGGGTAGGGTTAGGTGTTGGGCTAGGATTAGGGTTATGGTTAGTGCTATGGTTAGGGTTATGGTTTTGGTTAGGGCTAGGTTTAGGTTTGGAGTTAGGTCTAGGGTTTGGGTTAGGGCTAGTGTTGTGTTTAGGGTTAGGGCTAGGATTACGGTTATGGTTATGGTTAGGGCAAGTTTAGGATTGGGTTTAGGGCTAGTGTTAGTGTTAGGGCTAGCGTTAGGACAAGGGTTAGGGCTAGGGTTTTGTTTATGGCTAGTGTTGTTTTAACAGTTAAAGCTATGACTAAGTCTAAGGCTATGGTTAATTTAGGTGTACGATAATGGTCAGGGTGAGGGTTAGGGTTCGGGTTCGGGTTCTGATTCGGGTTTGGTTTAGGGTTAGGGTTAGGGCTAAGCTACTGCTAGGTCTTGGGCTAGGTTTAGGGGTAGGTTTCGGGTTATGGCTCGGGCTAGGGCTAGACTAGTGTTAGGGTAAGGGTTAGGTCTAGGGTTAGGGCTATGGTTAGGGTTAGGGTTAGGGTTAGGGTTAGGGTTAGGGCTAGGGTTAGAGCCAGGGCTAGGGCTAGGGTAGGGCTAGGGCTAGGGCTAGGGTTGTTGTTACGGTTAGGGCTAGGGCTAGTGCTCGGGTTAGGGTTAGTGTTAGGGTTAGGGCAAGGGCCAGGGCTAGGGTTAGGGATAGTGTTAGGGTTAGGGCTGGTGTTAGGGATAGGGCTATGATTAGTGTTAGGGTTAGGGCTAGGGTTAGGGCTAGGGCTAGGGCTAGGGCTGGGGTTAGGGATAGGGCTATGATAGGGTTAGGGTTAGGGCTAGGGTTAGCGTTAGGTTTAGTTTTAGATATAGGGTTAGGGCTAGACTAGGTTTAGTGTTAGGGTTAGTGTTAGGGCTAGGGCTAGGGCTAGGGTTAGGTTTAGGGTTAGGGCTAGGGCTAGGATTAGGGTTAGGAATAGGGTTAGGGGTACAGTTAGGTCTAGGGTTACAGTTAGGGTTTACGTTATCGTTAGGGCTAGGTTTAGGATTGGGTTTAGGGCTATGGTTAGGGGAAGGACTAGGGTTAGGATTAGTGATGGGTCAGGTTTGGGGTTGGTGTTGCGTTTAGGGTTAGATTTTGGGTTAGGGTTATGGCTGATGCTAGGGTTAGGGTTAGGGTTAGGGTTATGGTTAGGGCTAGGGCTAGGTTTATTGTTAGGGTTAGGGATAGTGCTAGGGCTAGGTTTAGGGTTAGTGTTAGGGTTAGGGCTAAGGCTAGGGCTATGGTTAGGTTTAGGGTCAGGGTTAGTTTTAGGGCTACGGTTAGGGTTATGATTATGCTTAGGGGTAGGTCTAGGGTTAGGGCTAGGGCTAGGGTTAGGGTTAGGGCTAGGGCTAGGGCTATAATTAGGGTTAGTGTTAGGTCTAGGGCAATGTTTAGGGTTAGTGTTAGGGTTAGGTTTAGGTTTAGGGTTAGGGTTAGGGTTAGAGATAGGTTTAGGTTTAGGGTTAGGTTTAGGGTTAGGGCTAGTGCTAGGGCTAGGTCTATGGCTAGGTTTAGGGTTAGGGTTAGGTTTTGGGTTATGACTAGGCCGTGGGCTAGGGCTAGCATTGGGATAAGTGTTAGAGCTAGGGAAAGGGCTAGACATACGGTTAGGTTTAGGGCTATGGCTAGGGTTAGGGTTATGGTTAAGGTTAGGGCTAGGGCTAAGGTTAGGGCTAGAGCTTGGCTTAGGGTTAGTGTTAGGTTTAGGGCTAGGGCTAGGGTTAGGTTTAGGGTTAGGTTCACGGCTAGGTTAGGGCTAGGGCTAGGGTTATTGTTAGGGTTAGGGATAGGTCTAGGGCTAGGGTTAGGTTTAGTGTTAGGGTTAGGGCTAGGGAAGGGCTAGGGTTAGTGTTAGGTTTAGGGTTATCGTTAAATTTATGGTTAGGGTTAGGTTTAGGTTTAGGTCTAGGGCTAGGAATAGGGCTAGGGTTAGTTTTAGGGTTATTTTTGGTGCTCGGGTTGATTTGGTTTAGGGGTAGGGTTAGTGTTAGGGTTATGGCTAGGACTAGGGTTACTGTTACGGTTAGGGTTAGAGTTATGGCTAGGTCTAGGGTTACTGATAGGGTTAGGGTCAGGGTTAGGTTAGGTCTAGGGCTTGGGAAACGGATAAGGTTGGAGTTAGGGTTAGGGTTAGGTTTAGGGCTAGGGCTAGGGTTATGGTTAGGGTTAGGTTAAGGGTTGGGCTGGGGTTAGGTTAGGGTTTGGGTTAGGGCTAGGGCTAGGGTTAGGTTTAGGGCTAGTTTTAGTGTTAGTGTTAGGGCTATGATTAGGGTTAGGGTTGGGCTAGTGTTTGGGGTTGGGGTTGGGGTAAGGGTAGGGTTAGGGTTAATGTTATGGCTAGGCAAAGGTTAGGGTTAGGGTTAGTCATAAGGTTATGGTTAGGGTTAGTGTTAGGGCTAGGGCTAGGTCTAGGTTTAGGGTTAGTTTTAGCGTTAGGGTTAGGGCTAGGGCTAGGGTCAGTGTTAGGGTTAGGTTTACGGTTTAGGGCTAGGGCTAGGGTTAGTTTTAGGGTTATGGTTAGTTTTATGTTTAGGATTGGGGTTAGGGCTATGGTTAGGGTTAGCGCTAGGGTTAGTGTTAGGTTTGTGGTCGGGGTTGGGGTTGTTGTTGGGGTTAGGGTTAGGATTAGGGTCAGGGTTATGGCTGGTGCTAGTGTTATGGTTAGGATTATGGTTATGGCTAGGGCTAGGGCTAGGGCTAGGTTTAGTGTTCGTGTTAGGGTTATGGCTAGTGCTAGTGTTACTGTTAAAGTTATGGTTATGGTTATGGCTAGGGCTAGGGTTTAGTTAGGGATAGGTCTAAGGTTAGGGTTAGGTTTAGGGTTAGGGTTAGGGCTAGGGTTAGGTTTTGGGTTAGAGTTAAGTTTAGAAATAGGGCTTGTCTAGATTTATGGTTAGTTTTAGGGTTAGGGCTAGAGTAGGGTTAGTGTTAGGTTTAGGTTTAGGGCTAGGGTTAGGGTTGCTGTTAGGGTTAGGGCTAGGTTTAGGATTGGGTTTAGGGCTATGGTTTGGGTTAGGGCTAGGGTTAGGGTTAGGTTTGGTGTCGGGTTTGGGGTTGGGGTTTGTGCTAGGGTTAGGATTAGTGTTAGGGTTATGGCTGGTGCTAGGTGTTGGGTTAGGGTTAAGGTCATGGCTAGGTCTAGGGCTAGGTCTAGTGCTAGGTTTATTGTTAGGGTTAGGGATAATGCTAGGGCTAGGGTTAGGGTTAGTCTTAGGGCTTTAGCTAGGGTTAGGGTTAGGGTTAGGTTTAGGGCTAGGGCTAGGTCTAGAGCCAGGGTATGGGTTAGAATTAGGGCTAGAGCTGGGGTTAGGGTTAGTGTCAGGGTTAGGGCTAGGGTTTAGTTAGGGCTAGGGCTAGGGTTAGGGTTAGGGTTAGGGCTAGGGCTAGGGCTAGGGCTAGGGTTAAGGTTAGGGGTAGGGCTAGGGATAGGGGTAGGGTTAGGGTTAAGGTAATGGTTAAGGCAAGGTTTAGGATTGGGGTTAGGGCTATGGTTAGGGTTAGGGCTTGTGTTAGGGATAGTGTTGGGGTCTGGTTTTGGGTTGGCATTGGGGTTAGGGTTAGGATTAGGGTTAGGGTTATGGCTGGTGCTAGGGTTAGGGATAGGTCTAGGTCTTGGGTTAGGTTTAGGGTTCGGGTTAGGGCTAGGATTATTGTTATGTTTAGGAATAGTGCTAGGGCTAGGGTTAGGGTTAGGGGTAGGGTTAGTTCTATGGTTAGGGTTAGGGTTAGGGCTTGACTAGGGTTAGGGCTAGGGTTTGGTTAGACTTAGGGCTAGGGCTAGTATTACGGTTAGGGTTAGGGCTGGGGCTAGAGTTTAGTTAGGCTTGGGCTAGGGTTAGGGTTAGGGCTAGGGCTAGAACTAGGGTTCGTTTTAGGGTTAGGGTTAGGGTTACAGCTAGGGTTAGGGTTAGGTTTAGGGCTAGGTCTAGGGATAGGGCTAGGGTTAGGGTTAGCGTTTGGGTTAGGGCTACAGCTAGGGTTAGTCTTAGGTTTAGGTTTTGGGCTAGGGCTAGGGTTAGGGCTTGGGTTAGGGTTAGGGTTAGGGGTATCGTTAGGGCTAGGTTTAGGATTGGGTTTAGGGCTATAGTTAGGGTTAGGGCTAGGTTTAGGGGGAGGATTGGGGTCGGGGTTGGGGTTGTGGTTGGGGTCAGCGTTAGGATTAGGGTTACGGTTATTGCTATTGCTTGAGTTTGGGTTAGGGTTAGGGTCATGTCTAGGGCTCGGGCTAGGGCTAGGGTTCTTGTTAGGGTTAGGGATAATGCTAGGGCTAGGGTTAGGGTTAGGGTTAGGGTTAGGGCTAGGTCTAGTGCTATGGTTAGGTTTTGGGTTAGGGTTAGTTTTAGGGCTACGGGTTGTGTTATGGTTATGGTTAGGGCTAGGGCTAGGGATAGGGTTAGGGCTAGGTTTAGGGTTAGGGCTAGGGCTAGGGCAATGATTAGGTTTAGATTCAGGGTTAGGGTTAGGGCTAGGTCTAGGGTTAGGTTTAGGGTTAGGGTTAGGGTTAGGGTTAGGGCTAGGGTTAGGGTTAGGTTTAGGGTTAGGGCTTGGGTTATGGTTAGGTTTAGGGCTAGTGCTAGGGCCAGGTCTAGGGCTATCTTTAGAGTTATGGTTAGGGTTATTGCTAGGGCTGGGGCTATGGCTAGCATTAGGGTAATGGTTAGGATTATGGACAGGGCTAGGAATAGGTTTAGGGTAAGGGTACGGCTAGGGCTAGGGTTATGGTTAGATTAGGGTTAGTGGTAGTTCTAGGGCTTGAGCTAGGTCTAGGGCTAGTGTTATTATTAGGGTTAGGGATATGGCTATGGTTAGGGTTAGTGTTAGGGTTAGGACTAGGGTTAGGTTTAGGGTTATGGCTGGTGCTAGGGTTAGGGTAGGGTGAGGGTTATGGCTAGGTCTAGGGCTAGAGCTAGGGTTATTGTTAGTGTTAGGCATAGGGCTCAGGCTAGTGTTAGGGTTAATGTTAGGGTTAGTGCTAGAACTAGGGGTAAGTTTAGGGTTAGTGTTAGGGTTAGAGTTAGGGCTACTTTCAGGGTTAGGTTTTGGTCTAGGTCTAGGGCTAGGGATAGGGCTAGGGTTAGGTTTAGGGTTGTTTTTGGGGTTCGGGTTTTGATTGGGTTTAGGGTTAGGTTTAGTGTTAGCGATATGGCTAGGGCTGGGGTTACTGTTAGCGTTAGAGTTAGTGTTATCGCTTGGGCTAGGGTTACTGTTAGGATTACGGTTAGGTTTAGGGTTAGGGATAGCGTTATGGTTATGGTTAGGGTTAGGGCTAGGGTTGGGTCTAGGGTTAGGGTTAGGGTTAGGTCTAGGATTTGGGTTAGGGTTGGGGTCAGGGTTGGGGTTGGTGTTAGGGTAAGGGTTAGGGTTCGGTTTAGGGTTATGGCTAGGTCTAGGGTTAGGGTTAGTGTAAGGGCTAGGGTTATGGATAGGGTTAGGGAAGGGCTAGGGCTACGGCTGTGGTTAGGGTTAGTTTTAGGGTTAGGGTTAGGGCTAGGGCCAGTGCTAGGGCTAGGTTTAGGGTTAGGGTTAGATTTAGGGCTAGGGCTTGGGCTAGGGCTAGTGTTAGGTTTAGGTTTAGGGTCAGGGCTAGGGCTAGTGTTAGGGTTAGGGTTAGGGCTAGGGTTAGTGTTAGTGTTATGGTTAGGGCTAGGTTTAGGATTGGGTTTAGGGCTATGGTTAGGGTTAGAGCTAGGGATAGGTTTAGGGTTGGGGTGAGGTTGGGGTTGGTGTTGGGGTTAGGGTTAGGATTAGGTTTAGGGTTATGGCTGTTGCTTCAGTTAGGGCTATGATTAGGGTTAGGGTTATGTCTAGGGCTAGGTCTAGTGCTAGGGCTAGGTTTAGTGTTAGTGTTAGGGTTGTGGCTAGGGCTAGTGTTGCTGTTAGCGTTAGGGTTATGGTTACGGCTAGGGCTAGGGCTAGGTCTATGGCGAGGATTAGGGTTAGGAATAGGGTTAGGAATAGGGCCAGGGTTAGGGTTAGGGTTAGGGTTAGGGTTAGGGTTAGTTCTAGGTCTAGAGCTCGGGTTAGGGTTAGGGATAGGGCTTGGGAGAGGGCTAGGGCTAGGGTTAGGGTTAAGGTTAAGTTAAGGGTTAGGGCTAGGGTTATGGTTAGGTTTAGGACTAGTGTTAGGGTTAGGGCTAGCATTAGGGTTAGGTTTTGGGTCGGGGTTTAGGTTGGGGTTGGGGTAAATGTTCGTTTTAGGGTTAGGGTTATGGCTAGGTTTAGGGTTAGGGTTAGGGTTAGGGTTAGGGCTAGGGCTAGGGCTAGGTCTAGGGTTAGGTTTAGGGTTCGGCTTAGGGCTAGGGCCAGGGCTAGTGTAGGGCCAGGTCCTGGGCTACGTTTAGGGTTAGGGTTAGAGTTATGGCTAGGGGTAGGTCTAGGGCTAGGGGTAGGGTTAGGTTTAGGGTTAGGTCTAGGGTTAGTGTTAGGGTTATGGTTAGGGCTAGGTTTATGATTGTGGTTAGGGCTATGGTTAGGGTTAGTGCTAGGGTTAGGGTTAGGGTAAGGGTTAGTGCTAGGGTTAGTGTTACGTGCGGGTTTTGGTTCGGGTTCGGATTCGGGTTAGGGATAGTGTTAGGGCTTTGGTTCGGGTTAGGGTTAGGCATAGGGATAGGGCTAGTGTTCGGGTTAGGGTTAGGGCTAGGGCTAGTGCTAGGCTTAGTGTTAGGTTTAGGGCTAGGGCTTGGGTTATTGTTAGGTTTAGGGCTAGGGCTAGGGTTAGGGTTAGGGCTAGGGCTAAAATTTCGGTTAGGGTTAGGTTTAGGGTTAGGGCTTGGGTTTTGGCTAGTGCTAGGGTTAGTGTTACGTTTAGGTTTATGGTTAGGGCTACGGTTATGGTCAGGGTTAGGGTTACGGCTATGGCAATGTCTAGCGTTTTGCTAGGGTTAGTGCCAGGGTTAGGGTTACAGTGCGGGTTTGAGTTCTGGTTCGGATTCGGGTTAGGGATAGTGTTAAGGCTTGGGTTCGGGTTAGGTTTAGGGATAGGGTTAGGCCTAGTGTTCGGGTTAGGGTTATGGCTAGGGCTATGGCTAGGGTTAGGTTTAGGTTTAGGGCTAGGGCTTGGGTTAGTGTTAGGTTTAGGGCTAGAGTTAGGGTTAGGGTTAGGGCTATGACTAGGGTTACGGTTACGGTTAGTGCTAGGGTTAGTGTTAGGGTTAGGTTTAGCGTTAGGTTTAGGGTTAGGGCTAGACTTGGTTTAGGGATTGGGTTAGAGTTAGGGCTATGGCTAGGTTTAGATTTAGTATTAGGTTTATGGCTAGGGCTAGAGTTACTGTTAGCGTTAGGATTATGGTTATTCTAGGGGTAGGGCTGGGGCTAGGGCTAGAGTTAGGCATAGTGTTAGGAATAGGGCTAGGGTTAGGGTTAGTTTTAGGGCTAGGCTTAGTTTTAGGGTTGTTGTTGGTGTTGGGTTGGGTTTAGGGTTAGAGTTAGTATTAGGGTCACGGCTAGGGCTAGAGTTTCTGTTAGGGCTAGTGTTAGGGTTATGGTTGTGCTAGGTCTAGTGCTAGGGCTAGGGCTATTGTTTGGGTTAGGGTTAGGGTCATGGCTAGGGCTCGGGCTAGGGCTAGGGTTCTTGTTAGGGTTTGGGATAATGCTGGCTCGTGTTAGGGTTAGTGTTAGGGTTAGTGTTAGGGTTAGGGTTAGGGTTAGGGCTAGGGCTAAGGTTAGGGTTAGGTTTAGGTTTAGTTTTAGGGCTATTGTCAGGTTTATGGTTATGGTTAGGTCTAGGGCTAGGGCTCGGGCTACAGCAATGGCTAGGGTTAGGGTTAGGGCTAGGGCTATGATTAGGTTTATGGTTAAGTCTAGGAGTAGGGGTAGGTTTTGGTTTAGTGCTAGGGGTAGGGGTAGGGTTAGGGTTAGGTCTAATCCTAGGGCTCAGGCTATGGTTATGGCTAGGCTTAGATTAGGGCTAGGGCTATGGTTAATGTTAAGGTTAGGTTTAGGGTTAGGGCTAGTGCTAGAGCCAGGGATATGGTTAGGTTTAGGGTTAGGTTTAGGGCTAGAGCTAGGGTAGGGTTAGGTTTAGGTTTAGGGCTATGGCTAGGGTTACAGTTAAGGTTAGGGCTAGGGTTAGTGTTAGGGTTAGGGTTATCGTCAGGGCTTGGTTTAGGATTGGTGTTAGGACTATGGTTAGGGTTAGGGCTTGTGTTAGGGATAGTGTTGGGGTCGTGTTAGGGTTGTCGTTGGGGTTAGGGTTAGGATTATGGTAAGTGTTAGGGTTATGGCTGGTGCTAGGGTTAGGGATAGGGCTAGGATTACGGTTAGGGTTAGGGCTAGGGTTAGGGTTGTGTTTATGGTTAGGTCAAGTTTAGGATTGGGGTTAGGGTTAATGTTAGGTTTAGGGATAGTGTTGCGTTTACAGTTAGGCCTATAACTAAATCTAAGGCTATGGTTATGTTTAGGTGTACGATCATGGTCAGGGTTAGGGTTAGGGTTCGCGTTCGGGTTCGGATTCAGGTTTGGTTTAGGGTTAGGGTTAGGGCTAAGCTATGGCTAGGTCTAGGGCTAGGTTTAGGGTTATGGCTAGGGCTAGGGCTAGGACATGTTTAGGGCTAGGGCTAGGGCTAAGGATGGGGTTAGGGATAGGTCTATGGTTAGGGTTAGTGTTGCGGTAGGGTTAGGGTTAGGGCTAGGGCTAGGGTTGTTGTTAGGGTTAGGGCTTGGGCCAGGGCTGGGGTCAGGGTTAGGGTTAGTGCTAGTGTTAGGGCTAGCGCTAGGGCTAGGGCTGGGGTTAGGGATAGGGCTATGATTAGGGTTAGGGTTAGGGCTAGGGTTAGAGCTAGGGCTAGGTTTAGGGTTAGGGTTTGGTTTAGGGCTAGGGTTAGGGTTAGGGTTAGGGCTAGGGTTAGGGTTAGGTTTAGGGTTAGGTTTAGGTTTATGGATAGGGTTACGGCTAGGGATACGGTTAGTGTTAGGGTTAGGTCTAGGGCTAGGGCTAGGGCTAGAGTATGGTTAGAATTAGGTTAGAGCTAGGGTTAGGGTTATGGTTAGGGCTAGGGCTAGGGTTTAGTTAGGGCTAGGGCTAGGGTTAGTGTTAGGGTTAGGGTTAGCGGTAGGTGTAGGGTTAGGTCTAGGGTTAGGTTTAGTGTTAGGGCTAGGGTTAGGGTTAAGGTTATGGTTAGGGCAAGATTTAGGATTGGGTTTTGGGTTATGGTTAGGGTTAGGGCTAGTGTTAGGTATAGGTTTGGGTTCGCGTTTCAGGTTGATGTTGTGGTTAGCGTTAGGATTAAGTTTATGTGATAGTGACGAGAAATCATAATGAAGTGAAGAATTCAATAGATCAAATGAAAAACACATTAGAGATTCTTACAAACAGAAATGAAGAACGAATATCGGACTTAGAAGACAGAGCACAGGAAACTATACAGTCAATCCAAAGAAAAGAAGAGGAAATTAGAAATCTAAAAAATATTGTTGGGAATCTACAGGATACTATTAAAAAACCCAACATTCGAGTTCTAGGAGTTCCTGAAGGCATGGAGAGGGAGAAAGGATTAGAAGGCCTTTTTAGTGAGTTAATAGCAGAAAATTTCCCAGTTTTGGAGAAGGACAAGGACATCCTAGTTTAGGAAGCTCATAGAACCCCTAGTAAACATGACCAAAAGAGATCCTCATCACGACACATTGTAATTAAACTCACCACAGTGAAACAGAAAGAAAAGATCCTAAAATGTGCAAGAGAGAAACGTCAGATTACTCTCAGAGGATCTCCAATTAGACTCACAGCAGACTTCTCATCAGAAACCCTACAAGCTAGAAGGGAATGGCGAGACATAGCCCAGGTACTAAGAGAGAAAAACTGCCAGCCCAGAATATTATATCCTGCAAAGCTCTCATTTGTGAATGAAGGTGAAATAAAGACCTTTCATTGCAAACAGAAATTGAAAGAATTTGTTGCCACTCGTCCAGCCCTGCAAAAGATGCTTAAAGATGTGTTACACACAGAAACACAGAAACACGGCCATCAACATTAAAGAAGATAAACGAAGGGAACCTCACAGCAAAAGATCACAGGGAATTCAAAGCATACATTTGGATAAAGAAATTATGGGACATGTACTCTATAGAATACTGTACAGCAGTCAAAAACAATGAAATCCGGTCATTTGCAACAAGATGGAGGAATCTGGAAAACATCATGCTGAGAGAATTAAGCCAGTCCCAAAGGGACAAATATCATATGTTCTCCATGATTGGTGACAACTAATTGAGCACCAAAGGGGAAACCTGTTGAAGTGAAATAGACACTATGAGAAACAGTAACTTGATCAGCTCTTGTGCTGACTGTTGTTGTACAATGTAATACTTTATCCATTTTAGTATTTTTTTATTCTAGTACTAGTGTTTGAACTCTGTAATTAACACACAATTATTCTTAGGTGTTTAAATTTTAACTGAAAAGTGATCCCTGTGAAATATAAGAGTGGGAATAAGAGAGGGAGGAGATGTACCATTTGGGACATGCTCAATCAGTCGTGCCCCAAATGATGGAGTTAGAAATGTGCCAGGGGATCCCAATACAATCCCATCAAGGTGGCATGTACCAAGGGCCTCTCACTAGTCTAAGTGATCAATTTCAGTTCACAATTGATCACACTGATAGGTCTAAGAGTCAAAGGGATCACACAAACAAGACTAGTGTCTGCTAATACTAACTGATAGAATCAAAAAGGGAGAGAATGATCCAACATGGGAAGCGAGATACACAGCAGACTCATAGAATGGCAGATGTGCTAAACAGCACTCAGGCCTCAGAATCATCCCTTGTGGCATTCAGATCTGGATCAAGAGCCCATGAGAGTATTTTAGGCATGGAAAGCCAAGACACTCTGGAAAAAAAAGAAGACCTAAATGAAAGATCTCTGTGAGTGAGATCCCAGTGGAACAAACGGGGCCATCAAAGAAGGAGGTACCTTTCTCTGAAGGGAGGAGAGAACCTCCACTTTGACAATGACCCTGCCGGAATAAGATCGAAGTCGGCGAACCCTAAAGGCTTCCATAGCCTCGGCAACTCATGACTAGAGCCTAGGGAGATTACTGACGTCATAAACAAGAGTGTCAGATTGTTAAATCAACATCAGGAGTCACTGTGTACTTTCGTCTCATGTGGGGTCTGTCCTTAATGTGTTGTCCAATGTGAAGTAATGCTATAACTAGTACTGAAACAGTATTTTACACTTTGTGTTTCTGTGTGGGTGCAAACTGATGAAATATTTACTTAGTATATACTGAATCGATCTTCTGTATATAAAGATAATTAAAAATGAAATAAAAATCTTGGTGTTAAATTGGAAATTGCATAGAAAATTAATCAATTTAAAAAAAATATATATCATGTAGGATCTCTGTCCTTAATGTGCTATACATTGTGAATTAATACTATAACTGGTACTCCAACAGTTTTTTCACTTTGTGTTGCTATGTGAGGGCAAACTGTTGAAATCTTTACTTAATATATACTAAACTGATCTTCTGTATATAAAGAGAATTGAAAATGAATCTTGATGTGAATGCAAGGGGAGAGGGAGTGGGAAAGGGGAGGGTTGCGGGTGGGAGGGAAGTTATGAGGGGGGAAGCCATTGTAATCTATAAGCTGTATTTTGGAAATTTATATTCTTTAAATAAAAGCATTATTAAAGAAAAGAAAACAATAAATATGTTTTATTTAAAAAAAAAGGATTAAGTTTATTATTATGGCTGGTGCTAGGGTTAGGGATAGGTCTAGGTCTAGGGTTAGGGTTAGGGTTTGGGATAGGGCTAGGGTTATTGTTATAATTAGGAATAGTTCTAGGGCTAGATTTAGGGTTAGGGGTAGGGTTAGGGCTATAGTTAGTGTTAGGGTTAGGGCTGGGCTAGGGCTAGGTCTAGTGTTTGGGTTCGAATTAGGGCTAGGGCTAGGGTTACGGTTAGGTTTAGGGCTAGGGCTAGGGTTTAGTTAGGCTAGGGTTAGGGTTATGGTTAGGGTTAGGGCTATGGCTAGGACTAGGTTAGGGTTAGGGTTAGGGTTAAGTTTAGGGCTAGGGCTTGGGCTAGTGCTCTGGTTAGTTTTATGGTTAGGATTAGGGTTAGAGCTAGGGTTAAGGTTAGGTTTAGGTCTAGGTCTAGGGATAGGGCTAGGGTTCGGGTTAGCGTTAGGGTTAGGGCTAGAGCTAGGGTTAGTGTTAGGTTTAGGTTTAGGGCTAGGGCTAGGGTTGCGGTTAGGGTTAGGGCTTGGGTTAGGATTAGGATATGGGTTATCATTAGCGCTAGGTTTAGGATTGGGTTTAGCGTTATTGTTAGGGTTAGGGCTATGGTTAGGATTAGGATTGGGGTCGGGGTTGCGGTTGGGGTTGGGGTTAGTGTCAGGATTAGGGTTAGTGTTATGGCTGGTGCAAGGGTTTGGGTTAGGGTTAGGGTCATGGCTAGGGCTAGGGCTAGGGCTATGGCTAGGGTTAGGGTTAGGGTCTGTTTTAGGGCTACGGTCAGGGTTATGGTTATGGTTAGGGCTAGGGCTAGGGCTACGGCAATGGCTAGGGTTAGGGTTAGGGCTAGGCCTATGATTAGGGTTATGGTTAGGGTTAGTGTTAGAGTTAGGGTTAGTGTTAGGTGTAGGGTAGGGTTAGGGTTAGGGCTAGGGGTAGGGGTAGGGTTAGGGTTAGGGTTAGGTCTAAGGCTAGGGCTAGGGCTATGGTTAGGGTTATGGTTAGGGTCTGTTTTAGGGCTACGGTCAGGGTTATTTTTATGGTTAGTTCTAGGGCTAGGGCTACGGCAATACCTAGGGTTAGGGTTAGGGTTAGGGCTAGGACTATGATTAGGGTTATGGTTAGGGTTAGTGTTAGGGGTAGGCTTAGTGCTAGGTTTAGGGATACGGTTAGGGTAAGGGCTAGGGGTAGGGGTAGGGTTAGGGTTAGGGTTAGGTCTAAGGCTAGGGCTAGCCCTAGGGTTAGGGTTAGGGTTAGGTTAGGGCTAGGGCTATGGTTAGTGTTAGGGTTAGGGTTAGGGCTAAGACTAGGGCCAGGGATAGGGTTAGGTTTAGGGTTAGGGTTAGGGCTAGGGCTAGGGCTAGGGTTAGGTTTAGGGTTAGGGCTAGGGCTAGGGCTAGGGCTAGTGTTACGGTTAGGGTTAGGGCTAGGGTTAGGGTTAGTTTTAGGGTTATTGTCAGGGCTAGTTTTAGGATTGCGGTTAGGACCATTCTTACGGTTAGGGCTAGTGTTAGGGATAGGGTTAGGGTCGTGTTTGGTGTTGGTGTTGGTGTTTGGTTTAGGATTAGGTTTAGGGCTTTGGTTATTTTTAGGGTTAGGAATAGTGCTAGGGCTAGGGTTAGTGTTAGGGGTAGGGTTAGAGCTATGGTTAGTGTTAGGGTTAAGGCTAGGGTTAGGGTTAGGTTTAGGGCTAGGATTAGGGTTATGGCTTGTGCTAGGGCTAGGGTTAGGTTTAGGAATTCGGTTAGGGCTTTGGTTATTTTTAGGGTTGGGAATAGTGCTAGGGCTAGGGTTAGTTTTAGCGGTAGGGTTAGTGCTACGATTAGTGTTAGGGTTTAGGTCTAGGGTTAATGTTAGGGGTAGATCTAGAGCTAGGGTTAGGTTTAGGTTTAGGGCTAGAGCTAGGGCTAGGGTTAGGTTTAGTGTCAGGACTAGGGTTACGGTTATGGTTAGGGTTAGAGCTAGGCCTAGGACTAGGTCTTTTAGGGTTAGGTTAGGGCTAGGGCTATGGTTCAGGTTAGATTTAGGGTTAGGTTTATGGGTAGGGCTAGGGCTAGGGCTAGGATTAGGTTTAGCATTAGGGCTATGGATAGGACTAGGGCTAGGGTTAGGTTTAGGGCTACGGCTAGGGTTAGGGTTAGGGTTAGGTCTAGGGCCAGGTCTAGGGCTAGCTTTAGGTTTAGAATTAGGGTTAGGGTTAGGGCTAAAGCTAGTGTTAGGGCTAGGGTTAGGGTTAGGTTTAGGGATAGGGCTAGGGGTAGGGTTAGGGGTAGGGCTAGGATTAGGGTTATGGTTAGGGCTATGGTTAGGGTTATTGTTATGGTTATGGCTAGGTTTAGGTTTGGGTAAAGGCTAGGGTTTGGGTTAGGTCTAGTGTTGGGTTTAGGGTTAGGGCTAGGGTTAGGTTTAGGGCTAGTGTTGTTTTAACAGTTAAAACTATGACTAATTCTAAGGCTATTGTTAAATTAGGTGTACGATAATGGTCAGGGTGAGGGTTAGGGTTCGGGTTTGGGTTCGGATTCAGGTTCGTTTAGGCTTAGAGTTAGGGCTAAGCTACTGCTAGGTCTTGGGCTAGGTTTAGGGGTCAGTTTAGGGTTATGGCTCGGGCTAGGGCTAGACTAATGTTAGGGTAAGGGTTAGGTCTAGGGTTAGGGCTATGGTTAGGGTTAGGGTTAGGTTTAGGGTTGGGGTCAGGGCCAGGGCTAGGGCTAGGGTAGGGCTAGGGCTAGAGCTAGGGTTGTTGTCGCGGTTAGGGTTAGGGCTAGGGCTCAGGATAGGGTTAGTGTTATGGTTTGGGTAAGGGCCAGGGCTAGGGTTAGTGTTAGGGTTAGGGTTAGGGTTAGGGTTAGGTTTAGGGCTGATGTTAGGGATAGGGCTATGATTAGTGTTAGGGTTAGGGCTAGGGCTAGGGCTAGGCCTAGGGTTAGGGATAGGGCTATGTTAGGGTTAGGGTTAAGGCTAGGGCTACGGTTACGGTTAGGTTTAGGGTTAGGGCTAGGTTTAGGTTTAGGGTTAGGGTTAGGGATAGGGTTAGTGTTAGCTTGTGCAGGTCTAGGGCTAGGTTTAGGGTATGGGTTAAGGTTAGTGTTAGGGCTAGAGCCAGGGCTAGGGTTAGGGTCAATGCAAGGGCTATGATTAGGGTTAGGGTTAGGGTTACGGTTAGGTTTAGGGCTAGTGTTAGGGTAGTGTTAGTGTTATGGCTAGGGTTAGGGTTAGGGTTAGGGTTAGGGTTAGGGTTAGGCCTATGGCTAGGGACTGGGTTAGGGTTAATATTAGGGCTAGGGCTAGAAGTAGGGTTAGAGTTAGGTTTAGGTCTAGGGTTAGGGTTAGGTCTAGGGTTAGGGTTAAGGTTTGGTCTAGGGCTCGGTCTAGGGCTCGGTTTGGGTAAGGATCAGGGCTAGGGCTAGGGTTAGGGTTAGGTTTAGGGTTAGGTTTAGGACTAGGGCTAGTGCTAGGGCCAGGTTTAGGGTTAGGGTTAGGGTTAGGGCTAGGGCTTGGGCTCGGTTTAGGGTTATGATTATGTTTAGGGCTAGGGTTAGGGCTAGGGTTATGGTTAGGGTTTTGGTTAGGGATAGGAATAGGGTTAGGGTAAGTGTAAGGGTTAGGCTTAGTGTTAAGGTTACTGTTAGGGTTAGGGTTAGGGATAGGGTTAGGGTTTGGGTTAGGCCTAGGGCAAATTTTAGTGTTAGGATTTGGGTTATGGCTAGGGCTACGGCTACGGCTACGGCTAGGTTTAGGGTAAGCGTTAGGGTTAGGTTTAGAGCTACAACCAGGGTTAGGGCTAGGGCTAGGTTTAGGTTAGGGCTAGGGCTAATATTTGGGTTAGGGTTAGGGTTAGTGTTAGGGTTAGGGCTAAGTCTATGGCAAGGTTTAGGGTTAGGGTTTGGGTTATGGCTAGAGATACGGCTTGGGCTAGGTTTAGTTTTAGGGCTAGGGTTAGGGTTAGGGTTAGGGCTAGGGTTAGGGTTAGGGTTAGGGCTAGGGCTAGGGCTAGGGCTAGGTTTAAGGTTAGTGGTAGGGTTATGCCTAGGGCTAGGTTTACTGTTAGGTTAAGGGTTAGTGTTATGGCTAAGGCTAGGGCTAGGGCTAAGGTTAGGGTTAGGGTTAGGGCTAGGATTATTGTTAGGGTTAGGGTTAGGTTTAGATTTAGGATTAGGGCTAGGGCTAGGTTTAGGTTTAGGTTTAGGGCTAGGGTTAGGGTTAGGGTCAGGGCTAACTCTAGGGTTTGGGTTTGGGTTAGGATTAGGGTTATGGCTAGGGCTAGGGCTAGGGCTAGGGTTAGAGTTAGGGTTAGTGCTAGGGTTACGGTTATGTTTATGGTTAGGGTCAGGTTTAGGATTGGGCTTAGGGTTAGTGTTAGGGTTAGGGCTAGCTTTAGGGTTTGAGTTAGGGCTAGGGTTAGGATTAGCGCTAGTTTTGTGATAACAGTTAGGACTATGTCTAAATCTAAATCTATATTTAAGGTTACGTGTAGGATTAGGGTCAGGGTTAGGGTTCGGGTTCGGGTTCGGTTTAGAGTTCGGGTTCGGGTTCAATTTGGTGTTCGGGTTAGAATTAGGGTTAGGGTTAGGGTTCGGGTTCAGCTTAGGGTTACGGTTAGGGTTGTGGTTGGGGTTGGGGTGGGGTTGGGTTTGGGGTTAGTTAGGGTTGAGGTTGGGGTTGGGGTTGTGGTTAGGGTTAGGGTTAGGGCTAAGGCTAGGGTTAGACTTAATGTTAGGGTTAGGGTAGGGCTGTGGCTCTGGCTAGGGTTAGGGTTAGGGTTAGGGTTAGGGTTAGGGTTAGGGTTAGTGTTAGGTTTAGGGCTAGGGCTATGTTCAGCGTTAGGTTTAGGGCTACGACTATGGTTAGGGTTAGGGTTAGTGTTAGGGTTAGGGTAATGGTTAGGTTTAGGGTTAGGGTTAAGTTTAGGGCTACATTTAGGGTTAGGGCTAGGGCCAGGGCTAGTGCTAAGTTTAGGTTAGGGCTAGGATTAGGGTAAGGATTCGGGTCGGGGTTGGGGTTGGGTTTGGGGTAAGCGTTAGGGTTAGGGTTAGGGTTAGGTTTATGTCTAGGGCCTGTGTTAGGTTTAGATTTGGGGTTATGGCTAGGGCTAGGGCTAGGGATAGGGCTAGTTCTAGGGTTATTGTTAGGGTTAGGGATAGGAGTAGGGCTAGGTTTTGGGTTAGGGTTAGGGCTAGGACTAGGGTTAGGGTTAGTGTTAGGGTTAGGAATAGGGCTAGGGCTATGGCTAGGGCCTGGGCTAGGTTTAGGATTTGGGTTAAGGTTAGAGCTAGCGTTAGTGTTAGGGTTAGGGTTAGCGCTAGTGCTAGGGCTATGGCTAGGGTTAAGTTTAGGGTTAGGGCTAGGGTTAGAGTTAGGGTTATGGCTAGGCCTAGGGCTAGGGCTAGTGCTAGGTTTATTGTTAAGTTTAGTGCTAGGGCTACGGCTAGGTTAGGGTCAGTGTTAAGTTAAGGGCTTGGTCTAGGGCTAGGATTATGGTTAGCCTTGGTTTATGGCCATGGTTAGGATTAGACTTAGGTTTAGGGCTAGGGCTAGGGCTAGGCCTAGGTTTAGGGTTAGGGCTAGAGCTATGATTAGGGTTACAATTAGGTTTAGGGTTACATCTAGGGTTAGGGTTAGGGTTAGGTTAGGCTTACGGCTAGGGTTAGGTTTAGGGTTAGGGTTAGGGTTGGGGCTAGGATTAGGGATTGGAGTTGGGGTTGGGGTTGGGGTTAGGTTTAGGGTTAGTGTTAGGGTTATGGCTAGTGTTAGGGTTACCTTTAGGTTTAGGGTTAATGTTATGTCTAGGGCTAGGGCGAGGGCTAGGGCTAGGTCTAGGGTTAGCGTTAGGGTTAGGGTTAGGGCTAGGGTTATGGTTAGAGCTAAGTTTAGGGTTAGGTCTAGGGCTTGGCCTAGGGCTATGGTTTGGGTTAGGTTTAGGGCTAGGGTTAGTGTAGGGTTATGTCTAGGGCTAGGGTTTGGGTTAGGTTTAGGGCTATATTAGGGTTAGGGTTAGGTCTAGGGCTAGGTCTATGGTTAGTTTTAGGGTTATGGCTAGGGCTAGGGCTAGTGCTAGGATTACGTTTAGGGTTAGGGTTACTGTTAGGGCCAGGGTTATGGTTAGGTTTAGGGGTAGGTCTAGGGCTAGGGTTAATGTTAGGGTTAGGGTTAGGGCAAGGGTTAGGGTTTGGGCTAAGGCTGGATTAGGTCTAGGGCTAGGGCTAGGGCCAGGTTTTGGGTTAGGATTAGGGCTAGGTCTAGGGTCATGGTTAGGGTTATTTTTAGGGCTAGGGCTAGGGTAGGGTTACGTTTAGGTTTAGGGTTATGTTAGTGTTAGCGTTAGGGCTAGGGCTACGGCTAGGGTTAATGTTGGGGTAAGGGTTAGGGTTAGGGCTAGGGCTTGGCCTAGTGTTAGGTTTAGGGTTAGGTTAGCGTTAGGGTTAGTTTTAGGGCTACTTTTACTTTTAGGTTTAGGGTTATGTTTAGGGCTAGGGCAAGGTCTAGAGCTTGGGCTTGGGCTAGAGATAGGGTTAGGGTTAGGTCTAAGTCTATGATTAGGGTTAGGGTTAGGGTTAGGTTTAGGGCTAGAGCTAGGGTTATTGTTAGGGTTAGGGATAGTGCTAGGGCTAGGGTTAGGTTTAGTGTTAGTGTTAGGGCTAGGGCTAGGGCTAGTGTTTGGTTTATTGTTAGGGTTAGTGTTAGGGCTATGGTTAGGGTTAGTGTTAGGGTTAGGGCTAGGGCTAGGGCTATGGTTAGGGTTAGGGTAGGGCTAGGGTTAGGGTTAGGGTTAGGGCTAGGGTTATGGTTAGGTTTAGGCTAGGGCTATTACTAGGGTCAAGGTTAGGGTTATGGCTAGGGCTAGGACTAGGGTTATTTTTAGGGCTAGGGATAGGTTTAGGGATAGGGTTAGTGTTATGGTTAGGGATAGTGGTACGTCTAGGGTTAGGGTTAGTGTTAGGGTTAGGGCTAGGGTTATGATTAGGTTTAGGGGTATGGTTAGGTTTAGGTCAGGGCTAGCGTTAGTGTATGATTAGGGTTAGGGCTGGGGCTAGGGTTATGATTAGGTTTAGGGGTATGGTTAGGTTTAGGTCAGGGCTAGCGTTAGTGTATGGTTAGGGTTAGGGCTGGGGCTAGGGCTTGGATTAGGGTTAAGTTTACAGTTAGTTTAGGTCTAGTGCTACGGCTAGGACTAGGGTTAGGGTTAGTGTTAGGGTTATGGCTAGGGCTAGGTCTAGGGCTAGTGTTTGTGTTAGTGCTTGGTCTTTGGAGATGTGGGGAAATTATTTACATGAAGCAATTCAAAGATGGCGCCCAGAGGTAGTAAGGTCTGCAGAATCCAAAGTTGTTTACCACTAAAACTGATTGGCTGCGCAACATCAGGGGAGGTAACAAGACTAGTAACAAGTGTATAGACATATGGCTAGTCCTATAGTAATCCCCCCGTAAGGTGATCATTTAAGTGATTGGTTGGTCCTTAGCCCTGCCCCAATGACTCTGCAGTTTTGTGCTATAAAATGTTCTGTTACACACAGAATAAACGAGTCCTTGCTAGACTTGGCTCCCCGCTGCGTCTGATTGTCTCCGGGATCTGGAGGCTGGGGAATGGGCGAGCGGCACACTCACCTTTCCTCGGACCCAGTCCATCCTGTATGGGTGGACTCAGACCCTGTATCTGGAGCCCAACGTGGGGCACGAGTAGTTACTTTTTGGCCGAGGCTAAGCGGTCTCTCATGGTGAGTGAAACCCTAGTATGGGTAATGCAGTTTCGTCCCTTATGGACTGGGCCTTAAAGGCCTTACAGGACTTGGGAGAGCCCAGAGACCCAGAGGAAGATGGCGGGGAAAGAGAATGGGCTAAGAGAAATCAGGAAGTAAAAACGAAAATAAAAGTCACCCCTCCTAGCCCATCCGCCCCAGAAGGGCCGGAATCTTCACCATACCTCCCGGAGGCAGAGGTGGCCTCCCCCTATGTAAAGCCAGGGAGGGAGCTAAGTGATCCAGACCCTTGCGATTGCCTGGGAAGAGGGAGGAGAAAGGAGGTGACTCATGTGGGAGCAGCCACTGGCACGGCGGCGTCCATGCCGCTCGCTCTGCTGGTGCTGCTGCTCCTGGGGCCAGGCGGCTGGAGCCAGGCAGAGCCCCCACGCAACACCCTGTGGGAGGATCACCCCACTGCCTTCCGGGGACGTGGCTGTCACCTTCCAGGGCCCCTGGGAGCACCATCAGGGCTGCCTGGCAGACTCCGCCAAAGGCTGCTGTGCGCTGGTCGCGCACCTGGCCAGTCCGTACCCCATGCGGTCGCCGTCGGAGCTGTGCGAGGAGCTGAGTCTGGCGCTCGCGCAGCTGCTCTGCCTGGCCGTGGAGCTGGGTGGCACAGCAGGCCCGCTGCACCTGGACAATGCGGTGCGTATACTGCACTGCACCCTGCAACACAGCGCATGGAGCCCGGCGGGGACCAGCAGAGCCAGAGCGGCGGTGGCAGGGCCAGCCCCGGGCCAGCAGTGGACTCGGCAGACGGCCGACATCTGCTGCCCGCCGAGTCAAGCAGTGGCGGCACGGACCGGGAGGATGACAATGGTGGTGAGCGCCTGGGCTGTCGGCCTGGGCGGGAGCCCCGATGTGGTGGGGAGAGGTGGGCGGTGGCTCCGGGCCTCTCTCTCCACCGCGGAACAAAGCGGGGGAAGCAGGGCCAGGCGAGGGGAGGCTGGGGCGGCTCGAAGAGAAGCTGGGATGGGGACGCGGCCCAGCCGCGGACCCCTGCCCGACGGCGCCTCACAAGCGCGCGCCTTGCAGCCCCGCGCCACTTCCACGTGGTATGGAGCACTCCGCAGCCGCCTGAGGCTGGGGCCTGGCCGGCCACCCGAGGCCCGCATGCGCCTTGCGCCCGAGCACTGTACCTGGCAGGAGGCAGAGGGCGGTAGGTGCCGAGGCACGGGACTGCATGGGCACCAGTTCGGAGTGCCCTGAGGATACCTGTTCCCTGCCCTCCTGCTGCACTGGCGGGAGAGGGTTTAGCACCCTGCTGTACAACACCCACCCGTACTGCACCTTCCCCGTGCTGCTGCCGGACACTGTGTCCTGGTCTACGTGCACATGCTTACCATCACGTCCAAGGGGAAGGAGACCAGCCTGCATAGGACTGCCTGAAGCCCCACCTCCTGAAGATGCTCTTTCAGCTGCCTGCCAGGTTGGTCACCAAGGTCTCCATTCAGTTTGAGCGAGCCTTGCTCAAGTGGACTGAGTACACTCCAGACCCCCCATCCTCAGTCCAGCTACTTCGTGAGACTGTACTTGGAACTACTGCTGGGGAGCCTGCCCACGCAGGACTTCAGCATGCCCTACAATGTGATCGGCGTGTGCTACAGCTCTTTCTCCACATCGAGGAGCCTAGCAATGGTGGCCTGGCCAAGAGGCTGGCCTAAAGGAACAATTTTTAAAACAAAAAGTTGGGGCCAACCCCCATCTCAATGGGTGTGTGAGACTACAGGGATGGGCCATTGGGTTAGTCAAAAGGTTCACAGGAAAAAATCTGGAATGGATGTCAAATTGTTAATGAGACTTTGGGCCAATGGGTGGCACCCCAGAAGGGAGGGATGTTTTGGTTATGCAGAGCTACAGGACTCACACCTTGTATTTCGATAGGGGTATTAGTGCACAACAATGATTCCTGTGCACTAGTGACCCTCATCCCCCACATACTGTAACCACACTCATAGGTTTGGGTGCCACAGGGGTTGTTTTAGGAGCTTCATTTCTAATAAAACAAAAAGGGGGAATATGTGGGGTAATTAGTTACATGAAGCAATTCAAAGATGGTGCCCAGAGGAAGTAAGGTGGGCGGAATCCAAAGTTGTTTACCACTAAAACTGATTGGCTGTGCAACATCAGGGGAGGTAACAAGACTGGTAACAAGTGTATAGACATATGGCTAGTCCTATAGAAATCCCCCCGTAAGGTGATCATTTAAGTGATTGGTTGGTCCTTAGCCCTGCCCCAATGACTGCAGTTTTGTGCTATAAAAGGTTCTGTTACACACGGAATAAACGAGTCCTTGCTAGACTTGGCTCCCCGCTGCATCTGATTGTCTCCGAGATCAGGAGGCTGGGGAACGGGCGAGCGGCACACTCACTTTTCCTCGGACCCAGTCCATCCTGTACGGGTGGACTCAGACCCTGCAGGGAGATGGTTAGGGTTAGGATTAGGGCTAGGTCTAATGTTAGGGTTAAGGCTAGGGCTAGGGCTAGGGTTAGGTTTAGGTTTAGGTCTAGGGCTAGGGCTAGGGCGAGGGTTTGTGTTAGGATTAGGGATAGTGCTAGGGTTAGGGTTAGGGTTATGGCTACACTAGGGTTAGCGATGGGTTTAGGGCTAGGGTTAGGGTAAGGGCTAGGGCTAGGTCTAGGCCTAGGGTCAGGGTTAGGGTTAGGGTTAGGGCTAGATGTTGGGCTAAGTGTAGGCTTTGGGTTAGTATTATGGTTAGGGTTAGGCTAGGGTTATGGTTAGGGTTAGGGTTAGGACTAGGGATAGTTGCTGGGTTAGGGTTAGGTTTAGAGTTAGAGTTAGGGTTAGGGTTAGGTTTAGGGTTAGAGTTAGGGTTAGGGCTAGGTTTAGGGCTAGGGCCAGGGCTAGGGCTAGGTTTAATCTTAGTGTTAGAGTTAGGGTTAGGGCTAGGGCTATGCCTACGGTTAGGGTTACGTTTAGGGTTAGGGCTAGGGTTATGGTTATGGTTATGCTTAGGGCTATAACCAGGGCTAAGTTTAGGGTTAGGGTTAGCGTTAAGGTTAGGGCTATGGTTAGGGTTAGGGTTAGGGTTAGGTTAGGGCTAGGGCTAGGGCTAGGACTACGGTTAGGGTTAAGGCTATGGCTATGATTAGGGTTAGGGTTAGTGTTAGAGTTAGGGTTATGGCTAGGGCTAGGGTTAGGGTTAGGGTAAGGTCTAGGGTAGAGTTATGTTTAGTGTTAGGGCTAGGGTTATGGTTGGGGTTGGGGTAGGGGTTGGGGTTGGGATTGGGGTTAGGGTTAGTGTTAGGGTTAAGGCTAGCGCTAGGGTTCCTGTTAGGGTTAGGGTTAAGTTTATATCTAGTGCTAGGGCTAGGGCTAGGGCTTGGGCGAGAGTTAGGGTTAGGGATAGGTCTAAGGCTACGGTTAGGGTTAGGGTTAGGTTTAGGGTTAGGGATAGGGCTAGGGCTAGGGCTAGGGTTAGGTTTAGTGTTAGGGCTAGTGCTTGGGAGATTGCTAGGGCTAGGGTTAGGGTTAGGGTTAGGGTTAGGTCTAGGGCTAGGGTTAGTGTTAGGGTTAGGGTTATGGCTAGTGTTAGGTTTTGGATTAGGGTTAGGCTTAGGGCTAGGTTTAGGTTTAGGGTTAGGGTTAGGGTTGGGGCTAGGGTTAGGGTTGTAGTTGGGGTTGGGGTTGGGATTGTGGTTAGAGTTAGGTTTAGTGTTAGGGTTATGTCTAGGGCTTGGGTTACCTTTAGGTTTAGAGTTAAGGTTATGTCAAGGGCTAGGGCTCGGCCTAGGGCTTGTGTTAGGGTTAGGGCAAGGGTTAGGCTTAGGGCTAAGGCTGGGTTAGGTCCAGGGATAGGGCTAGGGTCAGGGTTTGGTTTAGGATTAGCGCTAGGGGTATGGTTAGGGTTAGGGTTAGGGATAGGGCTAGGATTAGGGTTAGGTTTAGAGTTACGTTTAGGGCTAGGTCTAAGGCTAGGGTTCAGCTTAGTGTAAGGGTTCGAGTTAGGGCTAGGGCTTGGGCTAGTGCTAGGATTAGGGTTAGGTTTAGTGTTAGGGTTAGGGTTAGGGCTAGCGTTTGGTTTTGGTTATGGTTAGGGCTAGTCTAGGGCTAGGTTTAGGGTTAGGGTTTGCATTAGGGTTAGGGCTACGGTTAGGGTTAGTGTTAGGGTTAGGGCTAGGGCTAGGTCTAGAGCTAGGGCTGGGGTTAGTGTTAGGGCTAAGGCTATGATTAGAGTTAGGGTTAGGGTTAGGTTTAGGGCTAGGGCTAGGGTTATTGTTAGGGTTAGGAATAGTGCTAGGTATAGGGTTAGGTTTAATTTTAGGGTTAGGGCTAGAGCTAGGGATAGGGTTAGGTTTATGGTTAGGGTTATGGTTTGGGCTAGGGCTAGGGCTAGGGCTAGGGCTAGGGTTAGGTTATGGCTAGGCCTAGGGCTAGGGCTAGGGTTAGGGTTTTGGTTAGGGTTAGGGCTAGGTTTTGTGTTATGGTTAGTGCTAGTGTTAGGGTTAGGTTTAGGGCTAGGGCTTGGACTAGGTTAATTGTTAGGGTTAGGTTTAGGGCTAGGGTTATGGCTAGGTTTAGGCTTAGGGCTAGGGCTATGATTAGGGTTACGGCTAGGGTGAGGTTTAGTGTTAGGGTTAGGCTTAGGGCTAGGGTTAGGTTTAGGGTTAGGGTTAGGGTTGGGGCTAGGGTTAGGTTTGGAGTTGGGGTTGTGGTTGTGGTTAGAGTTAGGTTTAGTGTTAGGGTTATGGTTAGGGCTAGGGTTACCTTTAGGTTTAGAGTTAAGGTTATGTCTAGGGCTAGGGCTATGGCTAGGGCTAGAGCTAGGGTTTGGATTAAGAATAGGGCTAGTGTTATGGTTAGGGCTAAGGTTAGGTTTAGGTCTAGGGCTAGGCCTAGGGCTATGGTTTGGGCTGGGATTAGGCCTAGGGCTAAGGTTAGGGTAAGATTAGGGCTAGGGCTAGGGTTAAGATTGGGTTTAGGGCTATGGTTAGGATTAGGGTTAGGGCTAGGGCTAGGTCTAGGTTTAGGGTTAGGGTAAGTGTTAGGGTTAGGGCTAGGGCTTGGGTTAAGATTGGGTTTAGGGCTATGGTTAGGATTAGGGTTAGGGCTAGGGCTAGGTCTAGGTTTAGGGTTAGGGTAAGTGTTAGGGTTAGGGCTAGGGCTTGGGGTAGTGCTAGGATTAGGTTTAGCGTTTGGGTTATTGTTAGGGCTAGGTTTAGGGTTATTGTTAGGTTTTGGTCTACGGCTAGTTTTAGTGTTAGGGTTAGGGTTACGGCAATGGTTAGGGTTAGATGTAAGGCTGGATTAGTTCTATGGCTAGGGCTAGGGCCAGGGTTTTTGTTAGGATTAGGGCTAGGGCTGGGGTTAGGTTTAGGTTTAGGGCTAGGGATAGGGTTAGGGTTAGGTTTAGGTTTAGGGTTAGGTTTAGGGTTAGGGTTAGGGCTAGGTGTACGGCTAGGTTTAGGGTCAGGTTTAGGATTAGGGTTAGCGCTAGGTCTTGGGCTAGGTATAGTGTTTGGGTTAGTGTTAGTGTTAGGGTTAGCCTAAGGTTATGGTTAGGGTTAGGGTTAGAACTATGGCTAGGGCTAGGGTTAGGATTAGGTTTAGTGTTATGGTTCCTGGTTAATGTTAGGGTTATGTTTATGATTAGGGTTAGGTGTAGGGCTAAGGCCAGGTCTAGAGCTAGGTTTAGTCTTAGTGTTAGAGTTAGGGTTAGGGCTAGGCCTATGCCTAGGGTTAGGATTAGAGTTAGGGTTAGGGTTAGGGTTAGGGCTAGGGTTATGGTTATGGTTATTTTTAGGGCTAGAGCAAGGGCTAGATTTATGGTTAGGGTTGGCGTTAGGGTTAGGGCTGCGGGTAGGGTTAGGGTTAGTTTTAGGGCTAGGGATAGGACTAGGGCTAGGGTTATGGTTAGGGTTACGGCTATGATTAGGTTATGTTTAGGGTTCGGTTTATGGCTAGGACTAGGGTTACTGTTAGGGTTAGGGTTAAGTTTATATCTAGGGCTAGGGCTAGGGCTAGGGCTTGAGCGAGGGTTAGGGTTAGAGAAAGGGCTAGGGCTACGGTTAGGGTTAGGGTTAGGGTTACTGCTAGGGCTAGGGTTAGGTTTAGGGTTAGGGCTAGGGCTAGGGTTAGGTTTAGGGTTAGGGCTAGCGTTAGGGTTATGGTTAGGGCTAGTGCTTGGTTAGGTCTAGGGCTAGTATTATGGTTAGGGTTATGGTTAGGGTTACTGCTAGGGCTAGGGCTAGGGCTAAGGTTAAGTTTAGGGTTAGGGTTAGGGCTAGTGTTAGGTTCGGGGTTATGGCTAGGGTTAGGGTTAGGGTTAGGGCTAGTGCTGGGTTGGGACTAGGGCTTTTATTAGGGATAGTGTTAGGGTTATGGCTAGGGCTAGGACTAGGTTAATGTTAGGGTTAGGGTTAGGGCTAAGTCTAGGGCTAGGTTTAGGGTTAGTGCTAGGGCTATGATTAGGGTTAGAGTTAGGTTTAGGGTTATGGCTAGGGTCAGGTTTAGGGTTAGGTTTAGGCTTAGTGCTAGGGTCGGTTTAGGGTTAGGTTTGGGGTTGGGGCTAGGGTTACTGTCGGAGTTGGGGTTCGGGTTGGAGTTGTGGTTAGGGTTAGGGTTAGGGTTTTGGCTAGGGCTAGGGTTACCTTTTGGTTTAGGATCAAGGTTATGTCTAGGGCTAGGGCTAGGGCTAGGTTTAGGGTTAGGGTTAGGGTTAGGTTTATGGCTAGGGCTAGGGTTACTGTTAGGGTTAGGGTTAAGTTTATATCTAGGGCTAGGGCTAGGGCTAGGGCTTGGGCGAGTGTTAGGGTTAGGGATAGGGCTATGGCTACTGTTAGGGTTAGGGTTGGGGATAGGGCTATGGCTGGGTTATTGTTAGGGTTAGGGCTAGGGCTTGGGAGAGTGCTAGGTCTAGGGTTAAGGTTAAGGTTAGGGTTAGGGTTTGGTCTAGGGATAGGGTTAGTGTTAGGGTTAGGGTTAGGGATAAGGCTGGGTTCGGTCTAGGGCTAGTATTAGGGTTAGGGTTAGGGTTAGGGTTACTGCTAGGGCTAGGGCTAGGTTTATTGTTAGGGTTAGGGTTAGAGCTAAGTCTAGGTCTAGGTTTAGCGTTAGGGCTAGGGCTATGATTAGGGTTAGAGTTAATTTTAGGGTTACGGCTAGGGATAGGTTTAGGATTAGGGTTAGGCTTAGGGCTATGGTAGGTTTAGGGTTAGGGTTAGGGTTGGGGCTAGGTTTAGGGTTGGCGTTGGGGTTGGGGTTGGAGTTGTGGTTATGGTTATTGTTAGTGTTAGGGTTTTGGCTAGGGCTAGGGTTGCCTTTAGGTTTAGGATCAAGGTTATGTCTAGGGCTAGGGCTACGGCTAGGTTTAGGGTTCGGCTTAGGGTTAGGTTTATGGCTAGGGCTAGGGTTACTGTTAGGGTTAGAGTTAAGTTTATATCTACGGCTAGGGCTAGGGCTAGGGCCTGGGCGAGTGTTAGGGTTAGGGATAGGGCTATGGCTATGGTTAGGGTTAGGGTTGGGGATAGGGCTAGGGCTGGGTTAGAGTTAGGGTTAGAGTTAGGGTTAGGGCTAAGGCTTGGGAGAGTGCTAGGGCTAGGGTTAGGGTTAAGGTTATTGTTAGGGTTAGGTCTAGGGCTAGGGTTAGTGTTAGGGTTAGGGTTAGGGATAAGGCTGGGTTCGGTCTAGGGCTAGTATTAGGGTTAGGGTTAGGGTTACTGCTAAGGCTAGGGCTAGGTTTATTGTTAGGGTTAGGGTTAGGGCTAAGTCTAGGGCTAGGTTTAGGTTAGGGCTAGGGCTATGATTATGGTTAGAGTTAGTTTTAGGGTTACGGCTAGGGTTAGGTTTAGGATTAGGGTTAGGTTTAGGGCTAGGGTAGGTTTAGGGTTAGGGTTAGGGTTGGGGCTAGGGTTAGGTTTGGAGTTGGGGTTGGGGTTGGAGTTGTGGTTAGGGTTAGTGTTAGTATTAGGGTTTTTGCTAGGGCTAGGGTTGCCTTTAGGTTTACGATCAAGTTTATGTCTAGGGCTAGGGCTAGGGCTATGGTTAGGGTTAGGGCTAAGGTTAGGGTTAGGTCTAGGGCTAGGCCTAGGGCTATGGTTTGGGTTAGGTTTAGGACTAGGGCTATTGTTAGGGTAGGGTTAGGGCTAGGGCCAGGGTTAGGGTTAGGTTTAGGTCTATGGTTAGTGTTAGGGTTAGGGCTAGGGTTTGGGCTAGTGCTAGGATTAGGGTTAGGGTTAGCGTTATTGTTAGGGCTAGGCTTAGGTTTAGGGTTAGGTCTAGGGCTAGGGTGAGTGTTAGGGTTAGTGTTAGGGCTAGGGCTAGGGCTGGGGCTAGGGCTAGGGCTAGGGCTAGCGTTATTGTTAGGGTTTGGGATAGTGCTAGGGCTAGGGTTATGGTTAGTGTTAGGGTTAGGGCTAGGGCTGGGGCTAGCGTTATTGTTAGGGTTAGGGATAGTGCTAGGGCTAGTGTTAGGGTTAGTGTTAGGGTTTGGGCTAGGGCTAGGGTTAGGGTTAGCGTTAGGGCTAGGGCTAGGTCTAGGTTTAGGTTTAGGGTAAGGGTTAGGTTTAGGGCTAGTGCTTGTGATAGTGCTAGGATTAGGGTTAGCATTAGCGTTATTGTTTGGGCTAGTGTTAGGGTTAGGGTTAGGTCTAGGGCTACGGTTAGTGTTAGGGTTAGGGTTAGGGCAATGGTTAGGGTTATGGCTAAGGCTGGATTTGTTGTAGGGCTAGGGCTAGGGCCAGGGTTTGGGTTAGGATTAGGGCTAGGGCTAGGGTTAGGTTTAGGTTTAGGGCTAGGACTAGGGTTAGGGTTAGGGTTAGTGTTAGGGTTAGGGTTAGGGTTAGTGTTAGGTTTAGTGCTAGTGCTAGGTTTAGGTTTACGGTTAGGGTTAGCATTAGGGTAAGGGTTATGGTTAGGGTTAGGGTTAGGGCTAGGGCTAGGTGTATGGCTAGGTTTAGGGTTAGGGTAAGTGTTATGGTTAGGGCTAGGGTTTGGGCTAGTGCTAGGATTAGGGTTAGGTTTAGGGTTAGGGTTAGGGTTAGGGTTAGTGCTAGGGTTATGGTTATGGTTATGGTTACGGCTAGAGCTAGGGCTAGGTTTAGGGTTAGGTTTAGCGTTAGTGTTAGGGCTATGGATAGGGTTAGGGTTAGGTTTTGGGCTAGGGCTAGGACGAGTGTTAGGTTTAGGGATAAAGCTATGATTAGGGTTAGGTTTATGATTAGGTTTATGGCTAGGGTTAGGTTTAGGGTTAGTGTTAGGGTTAGGGTTAGTGTTAGGGCTAGTGCTAGTGCTAGGGTTAGGTTTATGGTTAGGGTTAGCGTTAGGGCTACGGTTATGGTTAGGGTTAGGTTTAGGGCTCGGGCTAGGGCTATGGCTAGGGTCAGGGTTAGGGTAAGGGTTATGGTTAGTGCTAGGCCTTGGGCTAGTGCTAGGATTTGTTTAGGTTTAGGGTTAGGGTTAGGGTTAGGGCTTGGGTTATGTTTATGGTTATATATACTGCTAGGGCTAGTACTAGGTTTTGGGTTAGGGTTAGTCATTAGTGTTAGGGCTACGGTTAGGGTTAGGGTTATGTTTTAACTAGGGCTAGGGCTAGGGTTAGGTTTGGGGCTAAGGCTATGATTAGTGTTAGGTTTAGGATTAGGTTTAGGGTTAGGGCTATGGTTATTGTTAGGGTTAGTTATAGTGCTAGGGCTAGAGTTAGGGTTAGTGTTAGGGTTAGGGCTAGGGCTAGGGTTAGGTTTATGGTTAGGGTTAGTGTTATGGCTACCTTTAGTGTTAGGGTTAGGGTTAAGGCTTGGGCTAGGGTAGGGCTAGGGTTAGGTTTAGGGTTAGGCTTAGGGTACCGCTAGGATTAGCTTTAGAGTTAGGGCTAGGGCTTGGGAGAGGGCTAGGGCTAGGGTTTGAATTAGAGTTAGGGCTAGGGCTAGGATTAGTGTTAGGGTTAGGGTTAGGGCTAGGGTTTGGTTAGGTCTAAGGTTAGGGCTAGGTCTAGGGCTAGGGCTAGGGCTAGGGCTGTTGTTTGCGTTAGGATTAGGGCTAGGGCTAGGGTTAGGGTTAGTGTAAGGGTTAGGTTAGGGCTAGGGTTAGTGTTATGGCTAGGGTTACGGCTAGGGTTAGGGTTAGGGTAAGTTTTAGGGTTAGGGCTAGGGCTTGGGCTAGTGCTAGGATTAGGGTTAGGGTTAGGGTTACCGTTAGGGTTAGGGTTATGGTTAGGGTTATGGTTAGGCCTAGGGCTAGGATTTGGATTAGGGTTAGCATTAGCGTTAGGGTTAGTATTATTGTTAGGGTTAGGTTTAGAATTAGGGCTAGGGATAAGGCTAGGTCTAAGGCTAGGTCTAGGGTTATGTTTAGGGCTAAGGCTATGATTAGGGTTAGTGTTAGGCTTAGCGTTATGGCTAGGGCTATGGTTATTGTTAGGGTTATGGATAGTGCTAGGGCTAGGGTTGGTTAGTGTTAGGGTTAGGGATAGGGCTAGGGCTAGGGTTAGGTTCAGGGTTAGGGTTAGGGTTAGGCAAACGGTTATGTTTAGGGTTACGGTTAGGCTTATGGCTAGGGCTAGGGCTAGAGCTAGGGCTAGTTCAGGGGTTTTTGTAGGGTTAGAGATAGGGCTAGGGCTAGGTTTAGTGTTAGGGTTAGGGTTAGGGTAGGGCTAGGGTTAGTGTTAGGGCTAGGGCTTGGGCTAGAACTAGCGTTATGGTTAAGGCTAGGGCTATGATTAGAGTTTGGGTTAAGTCTAGGCCTAGGGTTAGGGTTAGCGTTAGGGTTATGTCTATGGTTAGGGTTATGTTTAGTGTTAGGGCTAGGTTTAGGTTTGGGTTTGTGGTTGCGGTGGGGTTGGAGTTTGGATCAGGTTTAGGGTTAGTGTTAGGGTTATGGCTAGGGCTAGGGTTACTGTTAGGGTTAGGGTTAAGTTTATGTCTAGGGCTAGGGCTAGGGCTAGGGCTTGCGTGATGGTTAGGTTTAGTTTTAGGGATAGGGCTAGGGCTAGGTTTAGGGTTTGGGTTAGGTTTAGGTTTAGGGTTAATGTTAGGTTTAGCGCTAGGTTTAGTGTTAGGGTAAGGGCTAGGGCCAGGGCTTGTGCTAATTCTTGGGTTAGGGTTAGGGCTAGCATTAGGGTAAGTTTTGGGGTCGGGTTTCGGTTTGGGGTTGGGTTAAGGGTTAGGGTTAGGGTTAGGTTTATGGTTAGGGCTAGGGCTAGGGTTAGGGATAGGGTTAGGGCTAGATCTAGGGCTAGGTTTAGGGTTAGGGTTAGTGTTAGGTTTAGGGCTAGGTTTAGGGTTAGGGTTAGGGCTAGGGTCAGGGCTTGTGCTAATTCTAGGGTTAGGGTTAGGGTTAGGGCTAGGATTAGGGTAAGTGTTGGTGTCGGGTTTCAGTTTAGGTTTGGGTTAAGGGTTAGGGTTAGGGTTCGGTTTATGGCTAGGGCTAGGGCTAGTGTTATGGATAGGGTTAGGGCTAGATCTAGGGCTAGGTTTAGGGTTAGGGTTAGTGTTAGAATTGGGTTAGGGCTAGGGTTAGGTGTACAGCTAGTGTTAGGGTTATGTTTAGGGTTATGGATAGCGTTACGGTTGAGGTTAGGGTTGTGTTTGTGCTTGGGGTTGGGATTAGCGTTAGGGTTAGTGTTAGGTTCATTTCCAGTGCTAGGGTTACTGTTAAGATTAGTGTTAAGTTTATATGTTTGGCTAGGACTAGGGCTAGGGCTAGGGCTTGGGCGAGTGTTAGGGTTAGGGATCTGGCTAGGGCTACGGTTAGGGTTAGAGTTAGGGTTAGGGTTAGGGTTAAGGCTAGGGCTTGTGAGAGGGCTAGGGCTAGTAATAGGGTTAGGGTTAGGGTTAGGGCTAGGGTTTGGCTTTGGTTATGGTTAGGGCTAGAGCTAGGGCTAGGTATAGGGTTAGGGTTAGCTTTAGGGTTAGGGATACGGTTAGTGTTAGGGTTAGGGTTAGGGCTAGGGCTGGGGCGAGAGCTAGGGCTAGGGTTAGGGTTAGGGCTAAGTCTATGATTAGGGTTAGGTTTAGGGTTAGGTCTAGTGCTAGGGCTAGGGCTAGGGTTACAGTTAGGTCTAGGGCTATGATTAGGGTTAGGGTTAGGGTTAGTGCTAGAGCTAGGGCTAGGGTTAGGTTTAGGGTTAGGGCTAGGGTTAGGGTTAGGGTTAGGTCTAGGGCTAGGTTTAGACTTAGGGTTAGAGTAGGGTTAGGGCTAGGCCTATGACTGGGGTTAGGGTTAGTGTTAGGGTTAGTGCTAGGGCTAGGGCTAGGGTTATTGTTAGGCTTAGGGGTAGGGGTAGTGCTAGGGTAAGGGTTAGGTCTAGGGCCAGGGCTAGGGCTAGGTTTAGACTTAGGTTTAGAGTTAGGGTTAGGGCTAGGCCTATGCCTAGGGTTATGGTTAGGATTAGGGTTAGGGGTACGGCTAGGGCTAGGGCTAGTGTTATTGTTAGGCTTAGGGGTAGGGCTAGCGCTAGGGTAAGGGTTAGGTCTAGGGCCAGGGCTAGGGCTAGGTTTAGACTTAGTGTTAGAGTTAGAGTTAGGGCTAGCCCTTGCCTATGGTTAGGGTTAGGGTTAGGGTAAGGTTAGGGTTAGGGTTAGGGTTAGGGTTAGTGCTAGGGCTAGGGCTAGGGCTAGGGTTATTGTTAGGGTTAGGTGTAGGGCTAGGGTTATGGTTAGGGTTATTGTTAGGGTTATGTTTAGGGCTAGTTCTACGGTTAGTTTTAGTGTTAGGTTAGGAATTGGGTTAGGGCTAGTGTTTGGGTTGGGGTTGGAGTTGGGTATGGGTTTCGGGTTAGGGTTAGTGTTAAGGCCAGGGCTAGGGCTAGGGCTAGGGTTAGCGTTAGGGTTCGGGCTAATGCTAGGTCTACGGCTATGTTGAGGTTTAGCGTTAAGGCTAGGGTTACGGTTATGGTAATGGTTAGGGCTAGGTTTAGGATTGGGGTTAGGGCTAGGGGTAGGGTTAGGGCTAGGGTTAGGTTTAGGGTTAGGTTTAGGGCTAGTGTTGTGTTAACAATTAGGACTATGACTAAGTCTAAGGCTATGGTTAATGTTACATGTAGGATTAGGGACAGGGTTAGGGTTAGGGTTCGGTTTCGGGTTCTTGTTAGGGTTAGGGTTCAGGTTCGGACTGGGTTAGGGTTCGGGTTCGGGTTAGGGTTAGGTTTAGGTGCGTGTTCGGGTTCGGGTTAGTGTTACTCTTTGTGTTTGGGTTCTGGTTAGGGTTAGTGTTCGAGTTCGGGTTTGGGTTTGGGTTATTGTTAGGTTTAGGGTTTGGGTTTGGGTAAGGGTTAGGGTTAGGGTTAGTGTTGGGGTGAGTTGGGGAGGAGTTGGGGTTGGGTTTAGAGTTGGGGTTGGGGTTGGGGTTAGGTTATGGTTATGGTTAGGGCTAGGGCTAGGGTTAGGGTTAGTGTTAGGGTTAGGGCTAGGGTTTTGGTTGGGGTTGGGGTTGGGTTTGGGTTTAGGGTTAGGGTTAGTGCTAGGGTTATGGCTAGGGCTAGGGTTACCTTTAGGTTTAGGGTTAAGGTTATGTCTAGGGCTAGGGCTAGGGCTAGTGCTAGGGTGAGGGTTAGGGTTAGGCTTAGGCTTAGGCTTAGGGCTAGGGCTAGGGTAGGTTTAGAGTTAGGGCTATGGCTTTGGAGAGGGCTAGGGTTAGGGTTAGAATTAGGGTTAGGGCTAGAGCTAGGGTTAGGGTATGGTTAGGGCTAAGGATAGGGTTAGGGTTAGGTTTTGGGCTAGGTTTAGCATTAGCGTAAGGGTTAGGGTTAGGGCTAGGGCTAGTTTTAGTGTTAGTGTTCGGGTTAGGGCAAGGGTTAGATTTAGGGCTAAGGCTGGGTCAGGTCTAGGGCTGTGGCTAGGGCCAGGGTTTGGTGTAGGATTAGGGGTAGGGCCAGGGTTAGGGTTAGGTTTAGGGTTAGGGTTAGGGCTAGGGCTACGGCTAGGGTTCTGGTTAGTGTAAAGGTTAGGGTTAGGGCGAGGGCTTGGGCTAGTGCTAGGATTAGGGTTAGGTTTAGGGTTAGGGTTAGGCTTAGGGCTAGGGTTTGGTTTTGGTTATGGTTAGGGCTAGAAATAGGGCTAGGTTTAGGGTTAGGGTTAGCGTTAGGGTTAGGGTTAGGGTTAGGGCTAGGGCTGGGGCTAGTGCTAGGGCTAGGTTTAGGGTTAGGGCTAAGGCTATGATTAGGGTTAGATTTATGGCTTGGGCTAGGGCTAGGGCTAGGGCTAGTTCTAGGGTTATTGTAGGTTTAGAGATAGGGCTAGGGCTAGGTTTAGTGTTAGTGTTCGGGTTAGGGCAAGGGTTAGATTTAGGGCTAAGGCTGGGTCAGGTCTAGGGCTGTGGCTAGGGCCAGGGTTTGGTTTAGGATTAGGGGTAGGGCCAGGGTTAGGGTTAGGTTTAGGGTTAGGGTTAGGGTTAGGGCTAGGGCTACGGCTAGGTTTCGGATTAGTGTAAAGTTTAGGGTTAGGGCGAGGTCTTGGGCTAGTGCTAGGATTAGGGTTAGCTTTAGGGTTAGGGTTAGGCTTAGGGCTAGGGTTTGGCTTCGGTTATGGTTAGGGCTAGAACTAGGGCTAGGTTAGGGTTAGGGTTAGCGTTAGGGTTAGGGCTACGGTTAGGGTTAGGGTTAGGGCTAGGGCTGGGGCTAGAGCTAGGGCTAGGTTTAGGGTTAGGGCTAAGGCTATGGTTACGGTTAGATTTATGGCTTGGGCTAGGGCTAGGGCTAGGGCTAGTTCTAGGGTTATTGTAGGTTTAGAGATTGGGCTAGGGCTAGGTTTAGTGTTAGGGTTAGGGTTTGGGTTAGTGTTAGGGTTAGGGCTAGCGTTAGTGTTAGTGCAAGGGCTTGGTCTACGGCTAGGGTTATGGTTATGGCTAGGGCTATGATTAGGGTTAGGGTTAGGGTTAGGTTTAGGGTTAGTGTTAGTGTTAAGGCTAGGCCTAGGGTTAGGGTTAGCATTAGGGTTAGGTCCAGGGTTAGGGTTATGTTTAGTGTTAGGGCTAGGTTTAGGGGTGGGTTTGTGGTTGCGGTTGGGGTTGGGGTTTGGATCAGGGTTAGGGTTAGTGTTAGGGTTATGGCTAGGGCTAGGGTTACTGTTAGGTTTAGGGTTAAGTTTATGTCTAGGGTTAGGGCTAGGTTTATGGTTAGGGCTAAGGTTAGGGTTAGGTCTAGGGCTAGGGCTAGGTCTATAGGGTTAGGGTTAGCGTTAGTGTTAGGGCTACACGTTAGTGTTAGGGTTAGGGTTAGGGCTAGGGCTGGGGCTAGAGCTAGAGCTAGGGTTAGGGTTAGGGCTAAGTCTATGATTAGGGTTAGGGTTAGGGTTAGGGTTAGGGTTAGGGTTAGTGCTAGGGCTAGGGCTAGGGCTAGGGTTACGGTTAGGTCTAGGGCTAGGGTTAAGGTTAGGGTTAGGGCTAGTGTTAGGTTTAGACTTAGGGTTAGAGTAGAGCTAGGGCTATGATTTGAGTTAGGATTAGGGCTAGGGCTAGGGTTAGTGTTATGTTTAGGGCTAGGGTTAGGCTTAGGGTAGGTTTAGGGCTAGGGCTAGGGCTAGGGCTAGGGCTAGGATTAGGGTTAGGGTTAGGGTAAGGGTAAGTGTTAGGGTTAGGGCTGGGGTTGGGTTAGTGCTAGGATTAGGGTTATGTTTAGGGTTACCATTAGGGCTAGGGTTATGGTTATTGTTATGGTAGGGCTAGGGCTAGGTTGTGGATTAGGGTTAGCATTAGCGTTAGGGATAGTACTATGATTAGGGTTAGGGTTAGAATTACGGCTAGGCATAGGGCTAGGTCTAGGGCTAGGTCTAGGGTTAGGTTTAGGGCTAAGGCTATGATTATGGTTAGTGTTAGGTTTAGGGTTATGGCTAGGGCTAGGGTTATTTTTAGGGTTAAGGATAGTGCTAGGTCTCGGGTTAGGTTTAGTGTTAGGGTTAGGGCTAGGACTAGGGCTAGGTTTAGGTATAGTGTTAGGGTTAGGGTTAGGGCTAGGGCTAAGATAGGTTTAGGGCTAGGGCTATGTTTAGGTTTTAGGGCTACGTTTAGGGAAAGTGCTAGGGCTAGTGTTAGGGTTAGTGTTAGGGTTAGGGCTAAGGCTAGGGCTAGGGTTATTGTTAGGGTTAAGTCTCGGGCTAGGGCTAGGCTTAGGTTTTGGGTTAGGGTTAGGGCTAGGGTTAGGGTTAGGGTTAGTGTTAGGGCTAGGGTTAGGGCTAGGGCTAGGGCTAGTGTTTGGATTAGGGTTAGGTCTAGATTTATTGTTAGGGTTAGGGTTATGGCTAGGGCTAGGCCTAGGGCTAGGGCTAGGTTTATTGTTAGGGTTAGGGATAGTGCTAGGACTATTGTTAGTGTTAGTGTTAGGGTTAGGGATAGGGCTAGGGCTACAGTTAGGTTTAAGGTTAGGGTTAGGGTTATGGTTTTGGCTACGGTTAGAGTTTGGGTTAGGGCTAGGGCTGTGGCTAGGGTAGGGTTACGGTTAGGGCTTGGGCTATGATTAGGGTTAGTGTTAGTTTGCGTGTAAGGCTGGGGTTAGGGTTAGTGTTAGGGTTAGGGTTAGGGTTAGGGCTAGGGCTTGGGAGAGGGCTAGGGCCAGGGATAGGGTTAGGTCTAGGGCTAGGGTTAGTGTTAGTGATCGGGTTAGGGCAAGGGTTAGGTTTAGGGCTAAGGCTGGGTCAGGCCTAGGGCTGTGGCTAGGGCCAGGGATTGGTGTAGGATTAGGAGTAGGGCCAGGGTTAGGGTTAGGATTAGGGTTAGGGTTAGGGCTAGGGCTACGGCTAGGGTTCGGGTTAGTGTAAGGGTTAGGGTTAGGGTGAGGGCTTGGGAAAGTGCTAGGATTAGGGTTAGCTTTAGGGTTAGGGTTAGGCTTAGGGCTAGGGTTTGGCTTTGGTTATGGTTAGGGCTAGAGCTAGGGCTAGGTATAGGGTTAGGGTTAGCGTTAGTGTTAGGGCTACACGTCAGTGTTAGGGTTAGGGTTAGGGCTAGGGCTGGGGCTAGAGCTAGAGCTAGGGTTAGGGTTTGGGCTAAGTCTATGATTAGGGTTAGGGTTAGGGTTAGGGTTAGGGTTAGGGTTAGGTTTAGTGCTAGGGCTAGGGCTAGGGCTAGGGTTACGGTTAGGTCTAGGGCTAGGGTTAAGGTTAGGGTTAGGGCTAGTGCTAGGTTTAGACTTAGGGTTAGAGTAGGGTTAGGGCTAGGCAATGCCTAGGGTTAGGGTTAGGGCTAGGGTTAGGGCTAGGGCTAGAGCTAGGGTTATTGATAGGCTTAGGGGTAGGGCTAGCGCTAGGGTAAGGGTTAGGTCTAGGGCCAGGGCTAGGGCTAGTTTTAGACTTAGGGTTAGAGTTAGGGTTAGGGCTAGCCCTTGCCTATGGTTAGGGTTAGGGTTAGGTTTAGGGTTAGGGCTAGGGCTAGGGCTAGGGCTAGGGCTAGGGCTAGGGTTATTGTTAGGGTTAGGTGTAGGGCTAGGGCTATGGTTAGGGTTATGATTAGGGTTACGTTTAGGGCTAGTTAGGGTTAGGTTTAGGGTTAGGTTAGGAATTGGGTTAGGGCTAGTGTTTGGGTTGGGGTTGGAGTTGGGTATGGGGTTAGGGTTAGGGTTAGGGTTAAGGCCAGGGCTAGGGCTAGGGCTAGGGTTAGCGTTAGGGTTCGGGCTAATGCTAGGTCTACGGCTATGTTGAGGTTTAGCGTTAAGGCTAGGGTTACGGTTATGGTAATGGTTAGGGCTAGGTTTAGGATTGGGGTTAGGGCTAGGGGTAGGGTTAGGGCTAGGGTTAGGTTTAGGGTTATTTTTTAGGTATAGGGTTAGGGCTAGTGTTGTGTTAACAATTAGGACTATGACTAAGTCTAAGGCTATGGTTAATGTTACATGTAGGATTAGGGACAGGGTTAGGGTTAGGGTTCGCGTTAGGGCTCTTGTTAGGGTTAGGTTTTAGGTTCGGGTCTGGGTTCGGGTTCGGATCGCGTTAGGGTTAAGTTTAGGTGCGTGTTCAGGTTCGGGTTAGTGTTACTATTCGTGTTTGGGTTCTGGTTAGGGTTAGTGTTCGAGTTCGGGTTTGGGTTTGGGTTATTGTTAGGTTTAGGGTTTGGGTTTGGGTAAGGGTTAGGGTTAGGGTTAGTGTTGGGGTGAGTTGGGGAGGAGTTGGGGTTGGGTTTAGAGTTGGGGTTGGGGTTGGGGTTAGGTTATGGTTATGGTTAGGGCTAGGGCTAGGGTTAGGGTTAGGTTTAGGGTTAGGATTAGTGCTAGGGCTAGGGTTAGGGTTAGGGATAGTTTTAAGGTTAGGGTTAGGGCTAGGGTTTAGGCTAGTGTTAGGGTAACGGTAATGGTTAGGGTTATGGCTAAGGCTTGGGCTAGTGCTAGGATTAGGGTTCGGTTTAGGGTTAGGGCTAGAGTTATGTTTATGGTTATGGTTATGGTTAGGGCTAGAGCTAGGGCTAGGTTTAGGGTTAGGTTTAGCTTTAGGGTTAGGGCTATGGTTAGGGTTAGGGTTAGGGCTAGTGCTAGGGTTAGGGTTAGGGTTAGGGTTAGGGCCAAGGCTATGATTTGGGTTAGGGTTACGGTTAGGTTTAGGGCTAGGGCTAGGGTTAATGTTAGGGTTAGGTATAGTGCTAGGTGTAAGGCTAGCGTTAGTGTTAGGTGTATGGCTAGGGCTATGATTAGGGTTAGGGGTAGGGTTAGGGTTAGGTTCAGGGCTAGGTTTAGGGTATGGTTAGCGTTAGGGCTGGAGCTAGGGCTAGGATTACGGTTAGATTTAGGGTTAGGATTGGGGCTAGGGCTAAGGCTAGGACTAGGGTTAGGGTTAGGGCTAGGGCTAGGGCTAGGGCATTGCCAGGGCTAGGGCTGGGTTTTGGGTTACTGTTAGGGTTATGACTAGGGCTAGGGTTACTGTTAGGTTTAGGGTTAGGGTTAGGGCTAGGATTGGGGTTTGATTTGGCATTGGGGTTGGGGTTGGGTGCGGGTTAGGGTTAGAGTTCTGACTTGGCCTAGGGTTAAAGGTTTTGTCGAGGGCTCTGGCTTGGGCTACAGCTAGGGGTATGGTTATGTTTATGAATAGGGCTAGAGCTAGGGCTATTGTTAGGGCTAGGGCTAGGTTTAGTGTTAGGGTTATGTTTAGGGTTAGGATGTGGTTAGGGTTATGGTTAGGGCTAGGGCTAGGTTTAGTGTTAGGGATAGGGTTAGGGTTAGGGCTAGGGCTAGGGTTAGTTCTAGGGCTAGGGTTAGGGTTAGGGCTAGGGCTAAGTCTAGGTCTAGGGCTAGGTTAGGGTTAGTGATAGGGTTATGTAACCATTAGTTAGTGTTAGTGTTAGTGTTAGGGTTAGGGTTAGGTTTAGGGTTAGGGCTAATGCTAGGGAGATTGTTAGGGTTAGCGTTAGGGCTAGGGCTAGGGTTAGGGTTAGGGTTAGGGCTATGGTTAGGGTTAGGGCTAGCGTTAGGGTTAGGGTTAGTTCTTGGGCTAGTGCTAGGTCTAGTGTTACTGTTAGGTTTAGTGTTAGTGTTGTGGCTTGGTTTAGGGCTAAGGATAGGGCTAGAGTTAGGGTTAGGGTTCGGTTTAGGGCTACGGTTAGGGTTAGGGTTAGGGTTAGTTTTAGAGCTGGTCCTAGGTCTAGTGCTATGGTTAGAGTTAGGGCTAGTGCTAGGGTTAGGGTTACGGCTAGGGTTAGGGTTAGTTTTAGGTTTAGGGCTAGGGTTAGGGTTAGGGTTAGTGTTAGGGTTAGGGGTATGTTTAGGTTTGGGTTGGGGTTGGGGTTGGGGTTAGGGTTAGGGTTATGGCTAGGGCTCGGATTACTGTTAGTGTTAGGGTTAATATTATGTCTAGGGCTAGGGCTAGGTCTAGGGTTTGGGTCATGTTTAGCGCAAGGGCTAGGGCTAGGGGTTAAGGTTAGGGTTAGCGCCTGTGCTAGGGCTAAGTGTAGGGCTATGTTTATGGTTAGGGTTAGGGTTACGGCAAGAGCTACGCCTCGGGCTAGGGTTCAGGTAAGGTTTGGTTTAGGCTTAGGGTTAGGCTTAGTGCTAGAACAAGGGCTAGTGCTAGGGCTAGGATTAGGTTTATGGATAGTGCTATGATTAGGGTTAGGTGTATGGTTAGTTTTAGGTTTATGGCTAGGGTTAGGTTTTGGTTACGTTTGGGGGTAGGGCTAGGTTTAGGTTTAGGTTTAGGGTGAGGGCTAGGGCTAGGGCTAGGGCTAGTCCTAGGGCTAGGGCTAGGGTTAGGTTTAGGGTTAGGCTTAGGGTGAGGGCTAGGGTTAGGGTTAGAGTTAGGCCTTGGGCTAGGGCCCGGATAGGTGTTGCTTTAGGGTTAGTATTAGGGTTATGGCTAGGGCTAGGGTTAATGTTTGGTTGAGGGTTAGGGTTAGGGTTCGTGCTAGGGCTAGGGCTAGGGCTAGGGTTAGGTTTAGGGTTAGGGCTAATGCTAGGGAGATTGTTAGGGTTAGCGTTAGGGCTAGGGCTAGGGTTAGGGTTAGGGTTAGGGCTATGGTTAGGGTTAGGGCTAGCGTTAGGGTTAGGGTTAGTTCTTGGGCTAGTGCTAGTGCTAGGGTTTGTGTTAGGATTAGGGCTAGGGCTAGGGTTAGGGTTAGGGTTAGGGCTAGGGCTAGTGTTTGTTTTAGGTTTAGGGCTAGGGTTAGGGTTAGGTCTAGGTCTAGGGCTAGGGCTAGGGCTAGGGCTAGGACTAGGTCTAGGGTTAGGGTAGTGTTAGGATTAGGGTTAGGGTTAGGTATAGGGTTAGGGTTAGGGGTAGTGGTAGGTTTAGGGTTAGGGTTGTTGTTGGGTTTGGGGTTACAGTTAGGGTTAGTGTAGGGTTATGGCTAGTTCTAGGGTTACTGTTAGGTTTAGGGTTAGGGTTATCGCTAGGGCTAGGGCTAGGGCTATGGTTATGGTTAGGTTTCGGTTAGGGATACGGCTAGGGCTAGGGTTAGGCTTAGCTTTAGCGTTAGCGTTAGGGTTAGGGCTACAGTTATGGTTAGGGTTAGGGTTAGGGCTAGGGCTAGGGTAGGGCTAGGGCTAGGGCTAGGGTTAGGTTTAGGGTAAGGCCAAAATTAGGTTTAGGGTTAGTTCTACGGCTAGGGTTAGATTAGGGTTAGGATTAGGGCTAGGATTATTGTTAGGGTTAGTGCTAGTTTTAGTGTTGGGGCTGGGGTTAGTGTTAGCGTTCGGGTTCGGGTTCTGGTTAGGGTTAGGGTTCGGGTTCGGATTCGGGTTTTGGTTTTTGTTAAGGTTAGTGTTAGGGTTCGGGTTTGTTTTCGGATTAGGACTATGGTTAGTGTTAGGTTTAGGGTTATGGCTATGGCTTGGACTAGCGCTGGGGCTAGGGCTAGGTTTAGGGTTAGGGTTAGGGATAGGGCTAAGGCTAGGGTGAGGGTTAGTGTTCGGGCTAGGGCTAGGGTTAGGTTTAGGGTTAGGGTTAGGTCTACGGTTAGGGTTAGTGTTAGGGCTAGTGTTAGGGCTAGTGATAGGATTAGGGTTAGGACTAGGGCTATGAGTAGGTTTGGGTTAGTATTAAGGTTAGGGCTAGGGCTAGGGTTAGGGTTAGCGTAGGTTTAGGGTTAGGGCTAGGGTTAGTGTTTGGGTTGGGGTTAGGGTTCGGGTTCGGGTTAGGGTTAGGGTTTGGGTTCGGATTCAGGTTTGGGTTTTTGTTAGGGTTCTTGTTCCAGTTAGGGTTCTGGTTATGGTAAGAGTTAGGCTTAGTGTTCGGGTTTGGGTTAGGGTTAGGGATAGGACTAGATTTAGGGTTAGGGTTAGGGCTAGGGCTTGGGAGAAGGCTAGGGCTAGGGTTAGGGTTAGGTTTAGGGTTAGTACTAGGGTTAGGGTTAGTTTTAGGGTTAGCGTTAGAGCTAGGTTTATGGTTAGAGCTAAGGTTATGGTTAGCTCTAGGTCTAAGGTTATATCTAGGGTTTGGGTTAGGATTAGGGCTATGGCTAGGGTTAGGTTTAGGGTTAGGCCTAGGGATAGGTTTAGTGTTAGGTTTAGGGCTAGGGTTAGGTTTTGGTTTAGGGCTAGGACTAGGGCTATGTTTAGGGTTAGGGTAAGCATTAGGGTTAGGGCTAGGGCTTAGGCTAGTGCTCAGAATATGGTTAGGGTTAGGGTTAGGGTTAGTGTTATGTCTAGGGCTAGGGTTATGGTTGGGTTAGAGTTAGGGCTCGTGCTAGGGCTAGTGCTAGGGCTACGGTTATTGTTAGGATTAGGGACAGAACTAGGGCTAGGGTTAGGGTTAGGATAAGGGTTTGGGTTATGACTAGATCTTGGGTTACGTTTATGTTTAGGGCTAGGGCTAGGGTTAGGGTTTGAGTAAGGGTTAGGGCTGGGGTTAGTGTTAGGGTTAGGGTTAGGGCTAGCGTTAGGGCTAGGTTTAGGGTTAGGGTTAGGGCTCTGATTAGGGCTAGGGCTAGGATAAGGGTTAGGGTTAAGTTTAGCGCTAGGGCTAGGTTTAGGGTTAGGTTTAGCTCTATGTCTAGTTTAGGGTTAGGGCTAGGATTAGGGTTAGGCTTGGCGTCGGGGTTGGGGTAAGGGTTAGGGTTAGGGTTAGGTTTAGGGTTACGTCTAGGGCTAGGGTTAGGGTTAGGGCTAGGGTTATGGTTAGGGTTGGAGTTAGGGGTAGCGCTAGGGCTAGGGTTAGGGTTAGGATTAGGGCTTGGGTTATTGTTAGTGTTAGGGATAGTTCTAGGGCTAGGGTTAGGTTTAGTGTTAGGATTAGGGCTAGGGCTAGGGTTATGCTAGGATAAGTGTTAGGGTTAGGTTTAGGACTACGGTGAGGGTTGGGGTTAAGGTTAGTGTTAGGGCTAGGGTTAGGGTTAAGCTTACATCTAGGGCTATGATTAGGGTTAGGGTTAGCATTAGAGTTAGGGGTAAGGCTAGGGTTAGAGTTAGGTTTAGGGTTAGGTCTAGGGTTAGGGTTAGGATTAGGTTTCGGTCTAGGGTTAGGTTTAGGGTTGTTGTTGGGTTTGGGGTTGGGGTTAGTGTTAGGGTTAGGTTAGTGTTAGTGTTATGGCTAGGGTTAGGGTTACTGTTAGGGTTAGTGTTAGGGTTATGGTTAGGGCTAGGGATAGGGCTAGGGCTAGGGCTAGGGTTAGGGCTAGGGTTATGGTTAGGTTTAGGGTTAGGGACAGGGCTAGGGCTATGGCTAGGGTTAGTGTTAGTTTTATCATTAGCGTTAGGGTTAGGGCTAGGGCTAGGATTAGGGTTAGGTCTAGGGTTACGTTTAGGGTTAGGGCTAGGGTTAGTGTTGGGGTTGGGTTTAGGGTTCTGTTTCTGGTTCTTGTTCAGGTTAGGGTTAGGGTTCGGGTTCGGGTTAGTGTTAGTGTTCGGGTTCGGGTTCGGGTTTGGGTTAGGGTTCAGGTATCGGATTAGTGTTAGGGTTAGGTTTATTGTTCGGGTTATTTTATGGTTAGGGTTGGGGTTTGTGTTGGGGTGGGGTTGGGGTTGGGTTGGGTTTAGTGTTAGGGTTAAGGCTAGCGTTAGGGCTAGGGCTAGGGTTAGGGTTAGGATTAGGGTTAGGTTTAGAGCTATGGCTAGGGTTAGGGTTAGGTTTATGGTTAGGTTTAGGGTTATGGTTAGGGATAGGGTTAGGGTTATTGCTAGGACCAATGTTGGTGTTAGGTCTAGGGTTAGGTTTAGGGTTGGGGCTTGGACTAGGGTTAGGTTTATGGTTAGGGCTAGAGCTTGGAAGAGGGCTAGGGCTAGGGTTAGGGTTAACGTTAGTTCTAGGGTTAAGGTTAGTGTTAGGGTTAGGGTTAGAGCTAGGTTTAGGGTTAGAGCTAAGTTTATGGTTATGTCTAGGTCTAGGGTTAGGGCTAGGGTTTGGGTTAGGGCTAGGGTTTGGGTTAGGATTAGGGCTAGGGTTAGTGTTAGGGCTAGGGCTAGTGTTAGGGTTAGGGTTTGGGTTAGGATTAGGGCTAGGGTTAGGGCTAGGTCTTGGGCTAGGAGTAGGGTTAAGGTTAGGGTTAGGGTTTGGGTCGGGTTAGGGTTAGGGTTGGGCTTGGGGTTTGGGTTGTGGTGGAGTTGGGGTTGGGGTTATAGTTAGGGTTGGGGTTGGGGTTTGGGTTGGGGTTAGGGTTAGGGTTAGGGCTAAGACTAGGCCTAGGTGTTTGGGTTAGGGTAAGGCTTTGGGTTAGTTCTAGGGCTTGGGCCATTGCTAGAATAGGGTTAGGGTTAGGGTTAGGGCTAGTGTTATGTTTAGTGTTAGGTTAGGGTAACGGCTTGGGTTGGGGCAAGGGTTAGGGTTAGGGTTAGTGTTATGGCTAGGGCTACGTTTAGGGTTGGGGTTAGGGTTAGTGCTCGGGCTAGGGCTATGGCTACGGTTATTTTTAGGGTTAGGGACAGTGCTAGTGCTAGGGTTATTCTTAGGATAAGGATTTGGGTTAGGGCTAAGGCTCAGGTTAGGGTTATGGTTAGGGCTAGGGCTAGGGCTAGGGCTAGGGTTAGGGTTTGGGTTACGGTTAGGGCTAGGTTTAGTGTTAGGGTTAGGTTTAGGTTAGGTCAAGGGTTTGGGCTAGGGTTAGGGTTAGGGCTAGGGCTAGGGTTTTGTTAGGGTTAGGGTTAGAGCTAGGGTTTGGGTTAGGATAGGGCTAAGGTTATGGTTAGTTCTGGTGCTAGTGTTAGGGTTAGGGTCAGGTTTAGGTTTAGCGTTAGGGCTAGGGTTATCGTTAGGTTTATGGTTAGGGCTAGGGTCAGGGTTAGGGTTAAGTTTAGGGTTTGAGTTAGTTTTAGGGTTATTTCTATGGTTAGGGTTAGGGTTAGGCTTTGGTCTAGGGCTAGGGCTAGGGTTACGGCTACGGCTAGGGCTAGGGTTAGGTTTAGTGTTTCGGTTAGGGCTAGGGCTAGGGCTAGGGTTATGGTGAGGATTAGGGTTAGGTTCAGGGCTATGGCTAGGTTTAGGGTTAGGTTTAGGGCTAGGGCTATGGTTAGGGTTAGGGTTAAGTTTAGGTTTAAGGTTACGGTGAGGGCTAAGGTTAGGTTTAGGGCTAGGTTTAGGGTTATGGTTATGGTTATTGTTAGGGCTAGGGTTAGGTTTAGTGCTAGGACTAGTATTAGGGTTAGGTCTAGAGTTAGGGTTAGGGTTAGTTTTAGGGTTAGGGTTAGGCCTAGGGTTAGGGTTAGAGCTAGGGCTAGGGTTAGGGTAAGGTTTTGCGTTAGTGATAGTGTTAGTTCTACGGTTAGGTTTAGGGTTAATTTTAGGGCTAGGGCTAGGGCTAGGGCTGGGTTAGGGCTATGGGTATGATTAGGATTAGGGTTAGGGCTAGGGTTAGTGCTAGGGCTAAGAGAAGGGTTAGGGTTAGGGTTAGGGCTATGGTTAGTGTTAGGGTTAGGTTTAGGTCTACGCCTAGGGTTAGGTTTAGGGTTTGCGTTAGTGTCAGGATTAGTTCTTCGGTTAGGGTTAGCGTTAGGTTTAGGACTAGGATTAGTGCTATGGCTAGGGCTAGGGTTAGGGCTAAGGCTATCATTAGGGTTAGGGCTAGGGTTAGGGCTACGGGTAAGAGAAGGGTTATTGTTTGTGTTAGGGCTAGGGCTAGGTTTAGGTTAGGGTTAGGGTTAGGGTTAGGGCTAGGGCTAGGGTTAGTGTTAGCGTTATGTTTAGGCCTAGGGCAAGGGTTAGGGCTATGGTTAGGGTTATGGCTAGGGCTCGGTCTAGGGCTAAGTTTAGGGTTAGGGTTAGGGCTAGGACTAGGGCTAGGGTTAGGGTTGGGGTAAGGTTTAGGGTTAGGTCTAGGGCTTGGGCTAGTGCTAGGATTAGGGTTGGGGTTAGGGCTAGGGCTAGCTCTAGAGTTAGGTTTAGTGTTATGACTAGGGCTTGGGCTAGGCCTATGAGAAGGGTTAGGGTTATGGTTAGGGCTAGGGTTATGGTTAGTGTTAGGGTTCGGGCTAGGGATAGGGATAGGCCTAGGTCTAGGTTTTGGTTTAGGGTTAGGGATAGTCCAGGGCTAGAGCTATGTTTAGGTTTAGGGATAGAGTTAGGGCTAAGGCTAGGGTTAGGGCTAGGGTTAGGGTTAGGTTTAGGGTTAGGGCTAGGGCTAGGGTTTGATTATGGTTAGGGCTAGGGTTAGGGTCAGTGTAATGGTTAGCGCTAGGTTTTGGATTTGGTTTAGGGCTATGGTTAGGTTTAGGGCTAGGGTCAGTGTTAGGATTGGTGTCGGTTTGGGGTTGGGGTTGAATTTAGTGTTATGTTTAGGGTTAGGGTTATGGCGAGTGCTAGGGCTTGGGCTAGGTATAGGTTTATTGTTAGGTTTAGGGATAGTGCAAGGGCTAGGGTTAGTGTTAGCGTTAGGCTTAGGGTTAGGGCTTGAGTTAGGTTTAGGGTTAGGGTTAGTGCTAGGGTCAGGGTTAGGGTTAGGGCTAGGGTTAGGGTTAGGGCTAAGGCTAGGGTTAGTGTTAGGGGTAGGGTTTGGGTTAGAGCAAGAGCTTCATCTAGGGCTATTGCTTGGTTTAGTGTTAGGTTAGGGTTCGGGCTATTTTTAGGGTTAGGGTTACGGTTAGGGTTAGGGCTAGCGCTAGGTTTAGGATTAGGTTTAGGGTTAGGGTTAGGGCTAGGTTTAGGGTTATGTTTAGGGTTAGGGCTAGATCTAGGGTTAGTGTTAGGGTTAGGATTAGAGCTTGGGTTAGGGTTAGGGTTAGGGCTAAGGTTATGGTTAGGTCTAGGGCTATGGTTAGGGTTAGGTTTAGGTTTAGGGTTAGGGTTAGGGTTAGGTCTACGGCTAAGAGAAGGGTTAGTGTTAGGGTTAGGGCTAGTGTTATGGTTAGGTTTATGGTTAGGGCTAGGTCTACGCCTAGGATTGGGTTTAGGGTTTGCGTAAGTGTCAGGATTAGTTCTTCAGTTAGGGTTAGGGTTAGGTTTAGGACTAGGATTAGGGCTATGGCTAGGGCTAGGTTTAGGGCTAAGGCTATGATTAGGGTTATGGTTAGTGTTAGGGCTAGGGTTAGGGCTCGTCTAAGAGAATGGTTATTGTTTGTGTTATGGCTAGGGCTAGGTTTATGTTTAGGATTAGGTTTACTGTTAGGGTTAGGGCTAGGTTTACGGTTAGGGTTAGGGATAGATCTAGGGTTAGGGTTAGGGTTAGGTTTAGAGTTAGGGTTAGAGTTAGGGTTAGGGCTAAGATTATGGTTAGGTCTGGGCTATGTTTAGGTTTAGGGATAGGGTTAGGGTTAGGGTTAGTGTTAGGTGTACAGCTAAGAGAAGGGTTAGTGTTAGGGTTAGGGCTAGGGTTATGGTTAGGGTTATGGTTAGGGCTAGGTCTACGCCTAGGGTTAGGTTTAGTGTTTGCGTTAGTGTCAGGATTAGTTCTTCGGTTAGGGTTAGTGTTAGGTTTAGGACTAGGATTAGGGCTATGGCTAGGGCTAGGTTTAGGGCTAAGGCTATGATAAGGGTTAGGGTTAGGGTTAGGGCTAGGGTTAGGGCTATGGCTAAGAAAAGGGTTATTGTTTGGGTTAGGGCTAGAGCTAGGTTTAGGTTTAGGGTTAGGGTTTGGGATAGGGTTAGGGCTAGGGTTAGTGTTAGCATTAGGGTTAGGCCTAGGGCATGGGTTAGGGCTTGGTTAGGGTTAGGGCTAGGGCTCAGTCTAGGGCTAAGGTTAGGGCTAGAACTAGGGCTAGGGTTAGGGTTGGGGTAAGGTTTAGGGTTAGGTCTAGGGCTTGGGCTAATGCTAGGATTAGGGTTGGGTTTAGGGCTAGAGCTAGCTCTAGGTTTAGGTTTAGGGTTATGACTAGGGCTTGGGCTAGGCCTATGAGAAGGGTTAGGGTTATGGTTAGGGCTAGGGTTATGGTTAGTGTTAGGGTTAGGGCTAGGGATAGGGATAGGCCTAGGTCTAGGTTTTGTTTTAGGGTTAGGGCTAGGGCCAGGGCTAGAGCTAGGTTTAGGTTTAGGGATAGAGTTAGGGCTAGGGCTAGGGTTAGGGCTAGGGTTAGGGTTAGATTTAGGGTTAGGGCTAGGGCTAGGGTTAGGTTATGTTTCGGGCTAGGGTTAGGGTTAGGGTAATGGTTAGCGCTAGGTTTAGGATTGGGTTTAGGGCTATGGTTAGGTTTAGGGTTAGGGTCAGGGTTAGGATTGGTGTTGTTGGGGTTGAAGTTAGTGTTATGATTAGGGTTAGTGTTATGGCTAGTTCTAGGGCTTGGGCTAGGTCTAGGTTTATTGTTAGGTTTAGGGATAGTGCAAGGCCTAGGGTTAGTGTTAGTGTTAGGCTTAGGGTTAGGGCTTGGTTTAGGTTTAGGGTTAGGGTTAGTGCTAGGGACAGGGTTAGGGTTAGGGCTAGGGTTAGGGTTAGGGCTAGGGCTAGGGCTAGTGTTAGTCGTAGGGTTTGGGTTAGAGCTAGGGCTTAGTCTAGGGCTGTTGCTTGGGTTAGGATTAGTTTAGGGTTCGGATTATTTTTAGGGTTAGGGTTACGGTTAGGGTTATGGCTAGCGCTAGGTTTAGGGTTAGGTTTAGGGTTAGGGTTAGGGCTAGGTTTACGGTCATGGTTATCTTTAGGACTAGGTTTATGATTGGGGTTAGGGCTAGGGTTAGGTTTAGGGCTAGCGTTAGGGTTAGGGTTAGTGCTAGGGCTAGGGTTAGGTTTAGGGCTAGTGTTGTGTTTACAGGACTATCACTAAGTCTAAGGCTATGGTTAATGATAGGTGCAGGATTATGATCAGTGTTAGGGTAAGTGTTCGGGTTTGGGTACGGTTTATGGTTAGAGTTCGTGTTCGAGTTAGGTTTATGGTTAGGGTTTGCTTTCGGGTTCGGGTTCTGGTTCGTGTTAGGGTTAGGTTTAGGGTTAGGGTTCGGGTTTGGGTTAGGGTTAGGTTTAGGGATCGGTTTCGGGTTCGGGTTCGGGTTTAGGTTGGGGTTGGAGTGGTGTTGGTGTTGGCGTTAGAGTTAGGTTTGGTGTTGGGGATGGGGTTGGGTTTAGGGTTAGGGTTAGGGTTAGGGCTAGGGTTAGGGTTAGGGCTAGCATTAGCGTTAGGGTTAGGGCTAGGGCTAGGGCTAGGTCTAGGGTTAGGGTTAGGTTTAGGGTTAAGTTTAGAGTTAGGGTCAGGGCTAGGGCTAGGGTTAGGGTTAGGACTAGGGCTAGGGTTAGTTTTAGGATAAGGGCTAGGGCTAGGTTTAGGTTTAGGGTTAGGCCTAGGTCCAGGTCTAGTGCTAGGGCTAGGATTAGGGTTAGGGCTAGAATATGGGTAGGGTTGGGGTTGGGCTTGGGGTTGGGTTTGGGGTAAGGTTTAGGTTTAGTGTTAGGGTTATGGCCTGGGCTAGGGTTAGGGTTATGGTTAGGATTAGGGCTAGGGCTAGGGTTAGGGCTAGGTTTAGTGTTAGGGCTAAGTTTTTGGTTATTTCTAGGGCTAGCGTTAGGGCTAAGTTTTGGTTTAGGATTAGTGCTAGTGTTAGGGTTCGGGTTAGGGTTAGGGCTAGGGATTGGGTTAGGAATAGTTTAGGGCTAGGGTTAGGGTTAGGGTTAGGGCTAGGACTAGGGCTGTGGTTAGGGTTGGGTTAAGGATTAGGTTAGGGCTAGGGCTTGGGCTAGTGCTAGTATTAGGTTTAAGGTTAGGGCTAGGGTTATGATTAGGGTTATGGTTAGTGCTAGGGCTAGGGCTAGGGTTAGGTTTAGGGTTTGCGTTAATGTTAGGGTTAGTTCTACGGTTAGGGTTACAGTTAGGGCTAGGGCTAGGGCTAGGGTTAGTGTAAGGCTATGATTAGTGTTAGGGTTAGGTTTAGGGTTAGGGCTAGGGCTAGGGCTAAGGCTAGGGTTAGGGTTAGGTTTAGGGTTAGGGTTAGCGGTAGGGCTAGGGCTAGTGTTAGGTTTATTGTTAGGTCTAGGGATAGGGCTAGTGCTAGGGCTAGGGTTAGATTTAGGGCTAGGTCTAGGGTTAGGTCTAGGGCCAGGGATAGGGCTAGGTGTAGGTTTAGAGTGAGGGTTATGGTTAGGGATAGGGCTAGTCCCAGGGCTACGGTTAGATTTAGGTTTAGGGATAGGAATAAGGGTAGTGTTAGGGCTAGGGCTAGGATTAGGGTATGGTTAGGGCTAGGGCTAGGACTAGGGTTAGGGTAAGGGCTAGGTCTAGGGTTAGGGCTAGGGCTAGGGCTAGGGCTGGGGGTAGGGATAGGTCTATGATTAGGTTTAGGGTTAGGGCTAGGGTTAGGGTTAGGGCTTGGGCTAAGGTTGTTGTTAGGGTTAGGGCTACGGCCAGGGCTTGGGTCAGGGTTAGGTTTAGGGCTAGGGTTAGAGCTAGAGCTAGGGCTAGGGCTAGGGCTGGGGTTAGGGATAGGGCTGTGATTAGGGTTAGGGTTATGGCTAGGGTTAGAGCTAGGGCTAGGTTTAGGGTTAGGTTTAGATTTAGGGCTAGGGTTAGGGTTAGGGTTAGGGTTAGGTTTAGGGTTAGGGTTAGGTTTAGGGCTAGACTAGGTTTAGGGTTTAGGTTAGAGTTAGAGCTATGGCTAGGTTTGGTGTTTGTGTTAGGGTTATCGCTAGGGCTAGGGTTACTGTTAGTGTTAGGATTATGGTTATGTCTAGGGCTAGGGATAGGGGTAGGACTACGGCTAGGGCTAGGGCTAGGCTTAGGCATAGGTTTAGGAATAGGGCTAGGGTTAGGGTTAGGGTTAGGCTTAGTTTTAGGGTTGTTGTTGGGGTTGGGGATGGGGTTGGGTTTAGGGTTAGAGTTAGTGTTAGGGTCACGGCTAGGGCTGGAGTTTCTGTTAGGTTTAGTGTTAGGGTTAGGGCTAGGGCTAGGTCTAGTGCTAGGGCTAGGGCTATTTTTAGGGTTAGGGCTAGGGTTAGGGTTATGTTTATGGTTAGAGCTAGGTTTAGGTTTGGGTTTTGGGCTAGTGTTAGGGTAAGTGTTAGGGCTAAGATTTGGTTATGGTTATGGTTCGGGCAAGTTTAGGATTGGGGTTAGGGTTAATGTTAGGTTTAGGGCTAGTGTTGTGTTTACAGTTAGGACTATGACTAAATCTAAAGCTATGTTTAAGTTTAGGTGTACGATCATGGTCAGGGTTAGGGTTAGGGTTCGCGTTCAGGTTCGGATTCAGGTTTGGTTTAGGGTTAGGTTTAGGGCTAAGCAGTGGCTAGGCCTATGGCTAGGTTTAGGGGTAGGTTTAGGGTTATGGCTAGGGCTAGGGCTAGGACTAGGGTTAGGGCTAGTGCCAGGGCTAGGGCTGGGGTTAGGGATAGGTCTATGGTTAGGGTTAGGGTTAGGGTTAGGGTTATTGTAGGTTTAGGGTTAGGGCTAGGGCTAGGGCTAGGGTTGTTGTTAGGGTTAGGGCTTGGGCTAGGGCTATGGTCAGGGTTAGGGTTAGTGCTAGTGTTAGGGCTAGCGCTAGGGCTAGGGCTGGGGTTAGGGATAGGGCTATGATTAGGGTTAGGGTTAGGGCTAGGGTTAGAGCTAGGGCTAGGTTTAGGGTTAGGGTTAGGTTTAGGGCTAGGGTTAGGTTTAGGGTTAGGGTTAGGGCTAGGGTTAGGGTTACGTTTTGGGATAGGGTTAGGTCTAGGGCTAGGGTTAGGTTTAGGGTTAGGGTTGTTGTTGGGGTTGGGAATGGGGTTGTGTTTAGGGTTAGAGTCAGTGTTAGGTTTACGCCTAGGGCTAGGGTTTCTGTTCGGGTTACTGTTAGGGTTATGGCTAGGCCTAGGTCTAGTGCTAGGGATAGGGCTATTGTTTGGGTTAGGGTTAGGGATAGAGCTAGTGCTAGGTTTAGGGTTAGAGTTAGGGTTAGGGCTAGGGCTAGCGTTATGTTTAGGGATAGGGCTTGGGAGAGGGCTAGGGCTAGGCTTAGGGTTAGGGTTAGTTTTAGTGCTAGTGCTAGGGTTAGATTAGGGTTATGTCTAGGGCTAGGTCTAGGGTAGGGCTAGGGCTAGGTCAAGGGCTAGATTATGGGTTAGAATTAGGGCTAGAGCTGGGGTTAGGGTTAGTGTTATGGTTAGGGCTAGGGCTACGCTAGGATTAGGGTTATGGTTAGGTCTAGGTTTAGGGTTATGGCTATGGTTAGCACTAGGTATAGGTTTGGGGTTAGGGCTGGTGTTAGGGTTAGGGCTAGTGTTAGGGTTAGGTGTGGGCTAGGATTACAGTTATGGTTCTGGTTATGGTTAGGGCAAGTTTAGGATTGGGGTTAGGGTTAATGTTTGGTTAGGGTTAGGGCTTAGATTACGGTTATAGTTATGGTTAGGGCAAGTTTAGGATTGGAGTTAGGGATAATATTTGGTTCAGGGCTAGTGTTGTGTTAACAGTTAGGACTATGACTAAATCTAAGGATATGGTTAAATTTAGGTGTACGATCATGGTCAGGGTTAGGGTTAGTGCTAGGGCTAGAACTAGGGTTAGTTTTAGAGTTAGGGTTAGGGTTAGAGCTAGGGTTAGGGTTAGGTTTAGGGCTAGGTCTAGGGATAGGGCTAGGGCTAGGATTAGGGTTAGCGTTTGGGTTAGGGCTACAGCTAGGTTTAGTGTTAGGTTTAGGTTCTGGGCTAGGGCTATGGTTAGGTTTAGGGTAAGGCTTGTGTTAGGGTTAGGGTTAGGGTTATCGTTAGGGCTAGGTTTAGGATTGGGTTTAGGGCTATGGTTAGGGTTAGGGCTAGGGTTAGGGTGAGGATTGGTGTCGGGGTTGGGGTTGGGGTTGGGGTTGGGGTTAGGTTTAGGATTACGGTTAGAGTTATTGCTGTTGCTAGATTTTGGGTGAGGGTTAGGATTATGTCTAGGGCTCGGGCTAGGGCTAGGGTTATTGTGAGGGTTTGGGATAATGCTATGGCTAGGGTTAGGGTTAGTGATAGGATTAGGCCTAGGGCTAGGACTATGGTTAGCGTTAGGTTTGGGGTTAGTTTTAGGGCTACGGTCAGGTTTACGGTTATGGTTAGGGCTAGGGCTAGGGCTACGGCAATGGCTAGGGTTAGGTTTAGGGCTGGGGCTATGATTAGGGTTAGGGTTAGTGTTAGGGTTAGGTTTAGGGCTAGGGGTAGGGTTAGGTTTAGGGTTAGGTCTAAGGCTAGGTCTAGGTCTAGGGCTACGTCTAGAGTTAGGTTAGGGCTAGGGCTATGGTTAGTGTTAGGGATATGTTTAGCGTTATGGCTACTGCTAGAGCCAGGGATATGGTTAGGTTTAGGGTTAGGGTTAGGGCTAGGGCTAGGGCTAGGGTTAGGTTTAGGTTTAGGGCTATGGCTAGAGTTACAGTTAACATTAGGGTAGGGTAAGGGTTAGCGTTTGGATTAGGGTAGAGCTACGTTTAGTGTTAGGTTTAGGTTTTGGGCTAGGGTTAGGTTTAGGGTTAGGGCTTGGGTTAGGGTTAGGGTTAGGGTTATTGTTAGGGCTAGGTTTAGGATTGGGTTTAGGGCTATGGTTAGGGTTAGGGCTAGGGTTAGGGTGAGGATTGGGGTCGGGGTTGCGGTTGTGGTTGTGGTTTGGTTTAGGATTAGGGTTAGGGTTATTGCTGTTGCTAGAGTTTGGGTTAGGGTTAGGGTCATGTCTAGGGCTCGGGCTAGGGCTAGGGTTATTTTTAGGGTTTGGTATAATGCTATGGCTAGGTTTAGTGTTAGGGTTAGGGCTAGGGCTAGGTCTATGGTTAGGGTTAGGTTTAGGGTTAGTTTCAGGGCTACGATCAGGTTTATGGTTATGGTTAGGGCTAGGGCTAGGGCTACAGCAATGGCTAGGGTTAGGGTTAGGGCTAGGGCTATGATTAGGGTTAGGGTTAGGTTTAGGGCTATGGCTAGAGTTACAGTTAATGTTAGGGCTAGGGTTAGGGTTAGGTTTAGAGTTATCGTCAGGGCTAGGTTTAGGATTGGTGTTAGGACTATGGTTAGGGTTAGGGCTGTGTTAGGGATAGTGTTGGGGTCGTGTTTGGGGTTGGTGTTGGGGTTAGGGTTAGGATTAGGTTTAGGGTTATGGCTGGTGCTAGGGTTAGGGATAGGGCTAGGATTACGGTTAGGTTATGGTTCGGGCAAGTTTAGGATTGGGGTTAGGGTTAATGTTAGGTTTAGGGCTTGTGTTGTGTTTACTGTTAGGACTATGACTAAATCTAAGGCTATGGTTAAGTTTAGGTGTACGATCATGGTCAGGGTTAGGGTTAGGGTTCGCGTTCAGGTTCGGATTCAGGTTTGGTTTAGGGTTAGGTTTAGGGCTAAGCTATGGCTAGGTCTAGGGCTAGGTTTAGGGGTAGGTTTAGGGTTATGGCTAGGGCTAGGGCTAGGACTAGGGTTAGGGCTAGGGCTAGGGCTAGGGCTGGGGTTAGGGATAGGTCTATGATTAGGGTTAGGGTTAGGGTAGGTTTAGGGTTAGGGCTAGGGCTAGGGTTGTGGTTAGGGTTAGGGCTTGTGCCAGGGCTAGGGTCAGGGTTAGGGTTAGTGCTAGTGTTAGGGCTAGCGCTAGGGCTAGGGCTGGGGTTAGGGATAGGGCTATGATTAGGGTTAGGGTTAGGGCTAGGGTTAGAGCTAGGGCTAGGTTTAGGGTTAGGGTTAGGTTTAGGTTTAGTGCTAAGGTTAGGGTTAGGGCTAGGGTTAGGGTTAGGTTTTGGGATAGGGTTAGGGCTAGGGTTAGGGTTAGGTTTAGGGTTAGGGTTGTTGTTGGGGTTGGGAATGGGGTTGTGTTTAGGGTTAGAGTTAGTGTTAGGGTTACGCCTAGGGCTAGGGTTTCTGTTAGGGTTAGTGTTAGGGTTATGGCTAGGGCTAGGTCTAGTGGTAGGGCTAGAGCTATTCTTAGATTTAGGGATAGGGCTAGGGCTAGGGCTAGGTTTAGGGTTAGAGTTAGGGTTAGGGCTAGGGCTAGGGTTATGTTTAGGGATAGGGCTTGGGAGAGGGCTAGGGCTAGGTTTAGGGTTAGGGTTAGTGTTAGGGCTAGTGCAAGGGTTAGTGTTAGGGTTAGGTCTAGGGCTAGGGCTATGGCTTGGGATAGCGTATGGGTTAGAATTAGGGCTAGAGCTAGGGTTAGGATTAGTGTTAGGGTTAGGGCTAGGGTTTAGTTAGGGCTAGGGCTAGGGTTAGGATTAGGGTTAGGGCTAGGGCTAGGGCTAGTGTTAAGTTAGGGGTAGGGGTAGGGTAGGGTTAGGGCTAGGGTTAGGTTTAAGGTTAGAGCTAGGTTTAGGGTTAAGGTTATTGTTAAGGCAAGGTTTAGGATTGGGGTTAGGGCTAAGGTTAGGGTTAGGGCTTGTGTTAATGATAGGGTTGGTGTCTGGTTTCGGGTTGGCGTTGGGGTTAGGGTTAGGATTAGGGTTAGGGTTATGGCTGGTGCTAGGGTTAGTGATAGGTCTAGGTCTAGGGTACGGGTTAGGGTTAGGGTTAGGGCTAGGGTTATTGTTATGTTTAGAAAATGTGCTAGGGCTAGGGTTTGGGTTAGGGGTAGGGTTAGTTCTATGGATAGGGTTAGGGTTAGGGCTGGGCTAGGGTTAGGGCTAGGGTTTGGGTTAGAATTAGGGCTAGGGCTAGGGTTACAGTTAGGGTTAGGGCTAGGGCTAGGGTTTAGTAAGTCTAGGGCTAGGGTTAGGGTTAGGGTTTGGGCTAGAGCTAGAACTAGTGTTAGTTTTAGGGCTAGGGTTAGAGTTAGGGTTAGGGTTAGGTTTAGGGCTAGGTCTAGGGTAGGGCTAGGGTTAGGGTTAGCGTTTGGGTTTGGGCTACAGCTAGGGTTAGTGTTAGGTTTAGGTTTTGGGCTAGGGCTAGGATTAAGTTTAGGGTTAGGGCTTGGGTTAGTGTTAGGTTTAGTGTTATCGTTAGGACTAGGTTTAGAATTGGGTTTAGGGCTATGGTTAGGGTTAGGGCTAGTGTTAGGGTGAGGATTGGTGTCGGGGTTTGGGTTGGGTTTGGGGTTGGGGTTAGGTTCAGGATTACGGTTAGGGTTATTGCTGTTGCTAGATTTTGGGTTAGGCTTAGGGTCATGTCTAGGGCTCGGGCTAGGGCTAGGGTTATTGTGAGGGTTTGGGATAATGCTACGGCTAGGGTTAGGGTTAGTGATAGGGTTAGGCCTAGGGCTAGGACTATGGTTAGCGTTAGGTTTAGGGTTAGTTTTAGGGCTACGGTCAGGTTTACGGTTATGGTTAGGGCTAGGGCTAGGGCTACGGCAATGGCTAGGGTTAGGTTTAGGGCTAGGGCTATGATTAGGGATAGTGTTATGGCTTGGGGTAGGGGTAGGGTTAGGGTTAGGGCTAGGGGTAGAGGTAGGTTTAGGGTTAGGTCTAAGGCTAGGGCTAGGTCTAGGGCTATGGCTAGGGTTAGGTTAGGGCTAGGGCTATGGTTAGTGTTAGGGTTATGTTTAGGGTTGGGGTTGGTGGAAGTGTTCGTTTTAGGGTTAGGGTTAGGGTTAGAGCTAGGGCTAGGTTTAGGGTTAGGTTTAGGTTTAGGGCTAGGGCTAGGGTTAGGTTTAGGGTTAGGGTTAGGGCTAGGGCTAGGGTTAGGGTTAGGGTTAGGGTTGTTGTTGGGGTTGGGAATGTGGTTGTGTTTAGGGTTAGAGTTAGTGTTAGGGTTACGCCTAAGGCTAGGGTTTCTGTTCGGGTTACTGTTGGGGTTATGGCTAGGCCTAGGTCCAGTGCTAGGCCTAGGGCTATTGTTAGGTTTAGGGATAGGGCTAGGGCTAGGTTTAGGGTTAGAGTTAGGGTTAGGGCTAGGGCTAGGGTTATGTTTAGGGATAGGGCTTGGGAGAGGGCTAGGGCTAGGCTTAGGGTTAGGGTTAGTGTTAGGGCTAGTGCTAGGGTTAGTGTTAGGGTTAGGTCTAGGGCTAGGGCTATGGCTTGGGCTAGGTATTGGTTAGAATTAGGGATAGAGCTGGGGTTAGGGTTAGTGTTAAGGTTAGGGCTAGGGTTTAGTTAGGGCTAGGGCTAGAGTTAGGCTTAGGTTTAGGGCTAGGGCTATGGTTATTGTTATGTTTAGAAAATGTGCTAGGGCTAGGGTTTGGGTTAGGGGTATGGTTAGTTCTATGGGTAGGGTTAGGGTTAGGGCTGGGCTAGGGTTAGGGCCAGGGTTTGGGTTAGAATTAGGGCTAGGTCTAGGGTTACGGTTAGGGTTAGGGCTTGGGCTAGGGTTTAGTAAGTCTAGGGCTAGGTTTAGGGTTAGGGTTAGGGTTAGGGTTTGGGCTAGGGCTAGGGCTAGGGTTAGGTTTAGGGTTCGGCTTAGGGCTAGGGCCAGGGCTAGCGTAGGGCCAGGTCCTGGGCTACGTTTAGGGTTAGGGTTAGAGTTAGGGCTAGGGGTAGGTCTAGGGCTAGGGGTAGGTTTAGGTTTAGGGTTAGGGCTAGGGCTAGGGCTAGGGTTAGTGTTAGGGTTATGGTTAGGGCTAGGTTTATGATTGTGGTTAGGTCTATGGTTAGGGTTAGTGCTAGGGTTAGGGTTAGGGTAAGGGTTAGTGCTAGGGTTAGTGTTAGGGTAAGGGTTCGGGTTGGGGTTCGGATTCGGGTTAGCGAAAGTGTTAGGGCTTGGGTTCGGGTTAGGGTTAGGCATAGGGATAGGGCTAGTGTTCGGGTTAGGGTTAGGGCTAGGGCTAGTGCTAGGCTTAGGGTTAGGTTTAGGGCTAGGGCTTGGGTTATTGTTAGGTTTAGGGCTAGGGCTAGGGTTAGGGTTAGGGCTAGGGCTAAAATTTCGGTTAGGTTAGGGTTAGAGTTAGGGCTAGGGTTTTGGCTAGTGCTAGGGTTAGGGTTACGTTTAGGTTTAGGGTTAGGGCTACGGTTATGGTCAGGGTTAGGGTTACGGCTAGGGCAATGTCTAGCGTTTTGCTAGGGTTAGGTTAAGGGTTAGTGCTAGGGTTAGGGTTACAGTGCAGGTTCGAGTTCGGGTTCGGATTCGGGTTAGGGATAGTGTTAGGGCTCGGGTTCGGGTTAGGTTTAGGGATAGGGTTAGGCCTAGTGTTCGGGTTAGGGTTATGGCTAGGGCTATGGCTAGGGTTAGGTTTAGGTTTAGGGCTAGGGCTTGGGTTAGTGTTAGGTTTAGGGCTAGAGTTAGGGTTAGGTTTAGGGCTATGACTAGGGTTACGGTTACGGTTAGTGCTAGTGTTAGGGTTAGGGCTAGACTAGGTTTAGGGATTGGGTTAGAGTTAGGGCTATGGCTAGGTTTAGTGTTAGTATTAGGGTTACGGCTAGGGCTAGGGTTACTGTTAGCGTTAGGATTATGGTTATTCTAGGGCTAGGGCTAGGGCTAGGCATAGTGTTAGGAATAGGGCTAGGGTTAGGGTTAGTTTTAGGGCTAGGCTTAGTTTTAGGGTTGTTGTTGGTGTTGGGTTGGGTTTAGGGTTAGAGTTAGTGTTAGGGTCACGGCTAGGGCTAGAGTTTCTGTTAGGGCTAGTGTTAGGGTTATGGCTAGTGCTAGGTCTAGTGCTAGGGCTAGGGCTATTGTGAGGGTTAGGGTTAGGTTTAGGGATAGGGCTAGGGCTAGGTTTAGGGTTAGAATTAGGGTTAGGGCTAGGGCTAGGGTTAGGTTTAGGGTTAGGGTTAGTGTTAGGGCTTTAGCTAGGGTTAGGGTTAGGGTTAGGTTTAGGGTTAGGGTTAGTGTTAGGGCTAGGGTATGGGTTAGAATTAGGGCTAGAGCTGGGGTTAGGGTTAGTGTTATGGTTAGGGCTAGGGTTTAGTTAGGGATAGGGCTAGGGTTAGGGTTAGGGTTAGGGCTAGGGCTAGGGCTAGGTCTAGGGTTAAGTTTAGGGGTAGGGCTAGGGGTAGGGGTAGGGTTAGGGTTAAGGTTATGGTTAAGGCAAGGTTTAGGATTGGGGTTAGGGCTATGGTTAGGGTTAGGGCTTGTGTTAGGGATAGTGTTGGGGTCTGGTTTTGGGTTGGCATTGGGGTTAGGGTTAGGATTAGGGTTAGGGTTATGGCTGGTGCTAGGGTTAGGGATAGGTCTAGGTCTTGGTTTAGGGTTAGGGTTCGAGTTAGGGCTAGGATTATTGTTATGTTTAGGAATAGTGCTAGGGGTAGGGTTAGGGTTAGGGGTAGGGTTAGTTCTATGGTTAGGGTTAGGGTTTGGGCTTGAATAGGGTTAGGGCTAGGGTTTGGTTAGAATTAGGGCTAGGGCTAGGGTTACGGTTAGGGTTAGGGCTGGGGCTAGGGTTTAGTTAGGCTTGGGCTAGGGTTAGTGTTAGGGTTAGGGCTAGGGCTAAAACTAGGGTTCGTTTTAGGGTTAGGGTTAGGGTTAGGGTTAGAGCTAGGGTTAGGGTTAGGTTTAGGGCTAGGTCTAGGGATAGGTCTAGGGTTAGGGTTAGCGTTTGGGTTAGGGCTACAGCTAGGGTTAATGTTAGGTTTAGGTTTTGGGCTAGGGCTAGGGTTAGGGCTTGGGTTAGGGTTAGGGTTAGGGGTATCGTTAGGGCTAGGTTTAGGATTGGGTTTAGGGCTATGGTTAGGGTTAGGGCTAGGTTTAGGGTGAGGATTGGGGTCGGGGTTGGTGTTGTGGTTGGGGTTAGCGTTAGGATTAGGGTTACGGTTATTGCTATTGCTTGAGTTTGGGTTAGGGTTAGTGTCATGGCTAGGGCTCGGGCTAGGGCTAGGGTTATTGTTAGGTTTAGGGATAATGCTAGGTCTAGGGTTAGGGTTAGTGTTAGGGTTAGGGCTAGGTCTAGTGCTATGGTTAGGTTTAGGGTTAGGGTTAGTTTTAGGGCTACGGGTAGTGTTATGGTTATGGTTAAGGGTAGGGCTAGGGATAGGGTTAGGGCTAGGTTTAGGGTTAGTGCTAGGGCTAGGGCAATGATTAGGTTTAGATTCAGGGTTAGGGTTAGGGCTAGGTCTAGGGTTAGGTTTAGGGTTATGGTTAGGGTTAGGGTTAGGGTTAGGGCTAGGGTTAGGGTTAGGTTTAGGGTTAGGGTTAGGGCTAGGGTTAGGGTTAGGGCTAGGGTTAGGGTTAGGTTTAGGGCTAGTGCTAGGGCCAGGTCTAGGGCTATCTTTAGATTTATGGTTAGGGTTATTGCTAGGGCTGGGGCTATGGCTAGCGTTAGGGTAATGGTTAGGATTATGGAAAGGGCTAGAAATAGGTTTAGGGTAAGGGTACGGCTAGGGCTAGGGTTATGGTTAGGTTAGGGTTAGGGGTAGTTCTAGGGCTAGAGCTAGGTCTAGGTCTAGTGTTATTATTCGGGTTAGGGATATGGCTATGGTTAGGGTTAGTGTTAGGGTTAGGACTAGGGTTAGGTTTAGGGTTATGGCTGGTGCTAGGGTTAGGGTAGGGTGAGGGTTATGGCTAGGACTAGGGCTAGAGCTAGGGTTATTGTTTGTGTTAGGCATAGGGCTCGGGCTAGTGTTAGGGTTAGTGTTAGGGTTAGTGCTAGAGCTAGGGGTAAGTTTAGGGTTAGTGTTAGGTTTAGAGTTAGGGCTACTTTCAGGGTTAGGTTTAGGTCTAGGTCTAGGGCTAGGGATAGGGCTAGGGTTAGGTTTAGGGTTGTTGTTGGGGTTCGGGTTTTGATTGGGTTTAGGGTTAGGTTTAGTGTTAGGGATATGGCTAGGGCTAGGGTTACTGTTAGCGTTAGAGTTAGTGTTATCGCTTGGGCTAGGGTTACTGTTAGGATTACGGTTAGGTTTAGGGTTAGGGATAGCGTTATGGTATGGTTAGGGTTAGGGCTATGGTTGGGTCTAGGGTTAGGGTTAGGGTTAGGTCTAGGATTTGGGTTAGGGTTGGGGTCGTGGTTGGGGTTGGTGTTAGGGTAAAGGTTAGGGTTAGGGTTAGGGTTATGGCTAGGTCTAGGGTTAGGGTTAGTGTTAGGGCTAGGGTTATGGTTAGGGTTAGGGAAGGGCTAGGGCTACGGCTATGGTTAGGGTTAGTTTTCGGGTTAGGGTTAGGGTTAGGGCCAGTGCTAGGGCTAGGTTTAGGGTTAGGGTTAGATTTAGGGCTAGGGCTTGGGCTAGGGCTAGTGTTAGGTTTAGGTTTAGGGTTAGGGCTAGGGCTAGTGTTAGGGTTAGGTTAGTGCTAGGGTTAGTGTTAGTGTTATGGTTAGGGCTAGGTTTAGGATTGGGTTTTGGGCTATGGTTAGAATTAGGGCTAGGGATAGGTTTAGGGTTGGGGTGAGGTTGGGGTGAGGTTGGGGTTTGTGTTGGGGTTAGGGTTAGGATTAGGTTTAGGGTTATGGCTGTTGCTTCAGTTAGGGCTATGATTAGGGTTAGGGTTATGTCTAGGGCTAGGTCTAGTGCTAGGGCTAGGTTTAGTGTTAGTGTTAGGGTTGTGGCTAGGGCTAGTGTTACTGTTAGCGTTAGGGTTATGGTTACGGCTAGGGCTAGGGCTAGGTCTAGGGCGAGGATTAGGGTTAGGAATAGGGCCAGGGTTAGGGTTAGGGTTAGGGTTAGTTCTAGGTCTAGAGCTCGGGTTAGGGTTAGGGATAGGGCTTGGGAGAGGGCTAGGGCTAGGGTTAGGGTTAAGGTTAAGTTAAGGGTTAGGGCTAGGGTTATGGTTAGGTTTAGGACTAGTGTTAGGGTTAGGGCTAGCATTAGGGTTAGGTTTTGGGTCGGGGTTTAGGTTGGGGTTGGGGTAAGTGTTCGTTTTAGGGTTAGGGTTATGGCTAGGTTTAGGCTTAGGGTTAGGGTTAGGGTTAGGGTTAGGGCTAGGGCTAGGTCTAGGGTTAGGTTTAGGGTTCGGCTTAGGGCTAGGGCCAGGGCTAGTGTAGGGCCAGGTCCTGGGCTACGTTTAGGGTTAGGGTTAGAGTTAGGGCTAGGGGTAGGTCTAGGGCTAGGGGTAGGTTTAGGTTTAGGGTTAGGGCTAGGGCTAGTGCTAGGCTTAGGGTTAGGTTTAGGGCTAGGGCTTGGGTTATTGTTAGGTTTAGGGCTAGGGCTAGGGTTAGGGTTAGGGCTAGGGCTAAAATTTCGGTTAGGTTAGGGTTAGAGTTAGGGCTAGGGTTTTGGCTAGTGCTAGGGTTAGGGTTACGTTTAGGTTTAGGGTTAGGGCTACGGTTATGGTCAGGGTTAGGGTTACGGCTAGGGCAATGTCTAGCGTTTTGCTAGGGTTAGGTTAAGGGTTAGTGCTAGGGTTAGGGTTACAGTGCAGGTTCGAGTTCGGGTTCGGATTCGGGTTAGGGATAGTGTTAGGGCTCGGGTTCGGGTTAGGTTTAGGGATAGGGTTAGGCCTAGTGTTCGGGTTAGGGTTATGGCTAGGGCTATGGCTAGGGTTAGGTTTAGGTTTAGGGCTAGGGCTTGGGTTAGTGTAAGGTTTAGGGCTAGAGTTAGGGTTAGGTTTAGGGCTATGACTAGGGTTACGGTTACGGTTAGTGCTAGTGTTAGGGTTAGGGCTAGACTAGGTTTAGGGATTGGGTTAGAGTTAGGGCTATGGCTAGGTTTAGTGTTAGTATTAGGGTTACGGCTAGGGCTAGGGTTACTGTTAGCGTTAGGATTATGGTTATTCTAGGGCTAGGGCTAGGGCTAGGCATAGTGTTAGGAATAGGGCTAGGGTTAGGGTTAGTTTTAGGGCTAGGCTTAGTTTTAGGGTTGTTGTTGGTGTTGGGTTGGGTTTAGGGTTAGAGTTAGTGTTAGGGTCACGGCTAGGGCTAGAGTTTCTGTTAGGGCTAGTGTTAGGGTTATGGCTAGTGCTAGGTCTAGTGCTAGGGCTAGGGCTATTGTGAGGGTTAGGGTTAGGTTTAGGGATAGGGCTAGGGCTAGGTTTAGGGTTAGAATTAGGGTTAGGGCTAGGGCTAGGGTTAGGTTTAGGGTTAGGGTTAGTGTTAGGGCTTTAGCTAGGGTTAGGGTTAGGGTTAGGTTTAGGGTTAGGGTTAGTGTTAGGGCTAGGGTATGGGTTAGAATTAGGGCTAGAGCTGGGGTTAGGGTTAGTGTTATGGTTAGGGCTAGGGTTTAGTTAGGGATAGGGCTAGGGTTAGGGTTAGGGTTAGGGCTAGGGCTAGGGCTAGGTCTAGGGTTAAGTTTAGGGGTAGGGCTAGGGGTAGGGGTAGGGTTAGGGTTAAGGTTATGGTTAAGGCAAGGTTTAGGATTGGGGTTAGGGCTATGGTTAGGGTTAGGGCTTGTGTTAGGGATAGTGTTGGGGTCTGGTTTTGGGTTGGCATTGGGGTTAGGGTTAGGATTAGGGTTAGGGTTATGGCTGGTGCTAGGGTTAGGGATAGGTCTAGGTCTTGGTTTAAGGTTAGGGTTCGAGTTAGGGCTAGGATTATTGTTATGTTTAGGAATAGTGCTAGGGGTAGGGTTAGGGTTAGGGGTAGGGTTAGTTCTATGGTTAGGGTTAGGGTTTGGGCTTGACTAGGGTTAGGGCTAGGGTTTGGTTAGAATTAGGGCTAGGGCTAGGGTTACGGTTAGGGTTAGGGCTGGGGCTAGGGTTTAGTTAGGCTAGTGCTATGGTTCGGGTTAGGGTTAGGTCTAGGGCTAGGGTTAGGGCTAGGGTATGGTTAGAATTAGGGCTAGATCTAGGGTTAGGGTTATGTTTAGGGCTCGGGCTAGGGTTTAGTTAGGGCTATGGCTAGGGTTAGTGTTAGGGTTAGGGCTATGGCTAGGGTTAGTGTTAGGGTTAGTGTTAGCGGTAGGTGTAGGGTTAGGTTTAGCGTTAGGGCTAGGGTTAGGGTTAGGGGTATCGTTAGGGCAAGATTTAGGATTGGGTTTTGGGTTATGGTTAGAGTTAGGGCTAGTGTTAGGTATAGGTTTGGGTTCACGTTTCAGGTTGGCGTTGTGGTTAGCGTTAGGATTAAGTTTATATGATAGTGACGAGAAATCATAATGAAGTGAAGAATTCAATAGATCAAATGAAAAACACATTAGAGATTCTTACAAACAGAATAGAAGAATGAATATCGGACTTAGAAGACAGAGCACAGGAAACTATACAGTCAATCCAAAGAAAAGAAGAGGAAATTAGAAATCTAAAAAATATTGTTGGGAATCTACAGGATACTATTAAAAAACCCAACATTCGAGTTCTAGGAGTTCCTGAAGGCATGGAGAGGGAGAAAGGATTAGAAGGCCTTTTTAGTGAGATAATAGCAGAAAATTTCCCAGGTTTGGAGAAGGACAGAGACATCCTAGTACAGGAAGCTCATAGAACCCCTAGTAAACATGACCAAAAGAGATCCTCATCACGACACATTGTAATTAAACTCACCACAGTGAAACAGAAAGAAAAGATCCTAAAATGTGCAAGAGAGAAACGTCAGATTACTCTCAGAGGATCTCCAATTAGACTCACGGCAGACTTCTCATCAGAAACCCTACAAGCTAGAAGGGAATGGCGAGACATAGCCCAGGTACTAAGAGAGAAAAACTGCCAGCTCAGAATATTATATCCTGCAAAGCTCTCATTTGTGAATGAAGGTGAAATAAAGACCTTTCATTGCAAACAGAAATTGAAAGAATTTGTTGCCACTCGTCCAGCCCTGCAAAAGATGCTTAAAGATGTGTTACACACAGAAACACAGAAACACGGCCATCAACATTAAAGAAGATAAACGAAGGGAACCTCACAGCAAAAGATCACAGGGAATTCAAAGCATACATTTGGATAAAGAAATTATGGGACATGTACTCTATAGAATACTGTACAGCAGTCAAAAACAATGAAATCCGGTCATTTGCAACAAGATGGAGGAATCTGGAAAACATCATGCTGAGAGAATTAAGCCAGTCCCAAAGGGACAAATATCATATGTTCTCCATGATTGGTGACAACTAATTGAGCACCAAAGGGGAAACCTGTTGAAGTGAAATAGACACTATGAGAAACAGTAACTTGATCAGCTCTTGTGCTGACTGTTGTTGTACAATGTAATACTTTATCCATTTTAGTATTTTTTTATTCTAGTACTAGTGTTTGAACTCTGTAATTAACACACAATTATTCTTAGGTGTTTAAATTTTAACTGAAAAGTGATCCCTGTGAAATATAAGAGTGGGAATAAGAGAGGGAGGAGATGTACCATTTGGGACATGCTCAATCAGTCGTGCCCCAAATGATGGAGTTAGAAATGTGCCAGGGGATCCCAATACAATCCCATCAAGGTGGCATGTACCAAGGCCATCTCACTAGTCTAAGTGATCAATTTCAGTTCACAATTGATCACACTGATAGGTCTAAGAGTCAAAGGGATCACACAAACAAGACTAGTGTCTGCTAATACTAACTGATAGAATCAAAAAGGGAGAGAATGATCCAACATGGGAAGCGAGATACACAGCAGACTCATAGAATGGCAGATGTGCTAAACAGCACTCAGGCCTCAGAATCAGCCCTTGTGGCATTCAGATCTGAATCAAGAGCCCATGAGAGTATTTTAGGCATGGAAAGCCAAGACACTCTGGAAAAAAAAGAAGACCTAAATGAAAGATCTCTGTGAGTGAGATCCCAGTGGAACAAATGGGGCCATCAAAGAAGGAGGTACCTTTCTCTGAAGGGAGGAGAGAACCTCCACTTTGACAATGACCCTGCCGGAATAAGATCGAAGTCGGCGAACCCTAAAGGCTTCCATAGCCTCGGCAACTCATGACTAGAGCCTAGGGAGATTACTGACGTCATAAACAAGAGTGTCAAATTGTTAAATCAACATCAGGAGTCACTGTGTACTTTCGTCTCATGTGGGATCTGTCCTTAATGTGTTGTCCAATATGAAGTAATGCTATAACTAGTACTGAAACAGTATTTTACACTTTTTGTTTCTGTGTGGGTGCAAACTGATGAAATATTTACTTAGTATATACTGAATTGATCTTCTGTATATAAAGATAATTAAAAATGAAATAAAAATCTTGGTGTTAAATTGGAAATTGCATAGAAAATTAATCAATTTAAAAAATATATATCATGTAGGATCTCTGTCCTTAATGTGCTATACATTGTGAATTAATACTATAAATGGTACTCCAACAGTATTTTTCACTTTGTGTTGCTATGTGAGGGCAAACTGTTGAAATCTTTACTTAATATATACTAAACTGATCTTCTCTATATAAAGAGAATTGAAAATGAATCTTGATGTGAATGCAAGGGGAGAGGGAGTAGGAAAGGGGAGGGTTGTGGGCGGGAGGGAAGTTATGAGGGGGGAAGCCATTGTAATCTATAAGCTGTATTTTGGAAATTTATATTCTTTAAATAAAAGCGTTATTAAAGAAAAGAAAACAATAAATATGTTTTATTTTAAAAAAAAGGATTAAGTTTATTATTATGGCTGGTGCTAGGGTTAGGGATAGGTCTAGGTCTAGGGTTAGGGTTAGGGTTTGGGTTAGGTCTAGGGTTATTGTTATATTTAGGAATAGTTCTAGGGCTAGGTTTAGGGTTAGGGGTAGGGTTAGGGCTATGGTTAGTGTTAGGGTTAGGGCTGGGCTAGGGCTAGGTCTAGTGTTTGGGTTCGAATTAGTGCTAGGGCTAGGGTTTAGTTAGGCTAGGGTTAGGGTTATGGTTAGGGTTAGGGCTATGGCTAGGACTAGGTTAGGGTTAGGGTTAGGGTTAAGTTTAGGGCTAGGGCTTGGGCTAGTGCTCTGGTTAGTTTTATGGTTAGGATTAGGGTTAGAGCTAGGGTTAAGGTTAGGTTTAGGTCTAGGTCTAGGGATAGGGCTAGGGTTCGGGTTAGCGTTAGGGTTAGGGCTAGAGCTAGGGTGTGTTAGGTTTAGGTTTAGGGCTAGGGCTAGGGTTGCGGTTAGGGTTAGGGCTTGGGTTAGGATTAGGATATGGGTTATCATTAGCGCTAGGTTTAGGATTGGGTTTAGGGCTATGGTTAAGGTTAGGGCTATGGTTAGGATTAGGATTGGGGTCGGGGTTGTGGTTGGGGTTGGGGTTAGTGTCAGGATTAGGGTTAGTGTTATGGCTGGTGCTAGGGTTTGGGTTAGGGTTAGGGTCATGGCTAGAGCTAGGGCTATGGCTAGGGTTAGGGTTAGGGTCTGTTTCAGGGCTACGGTCAGGGTTATGGTTATGGTTAGGGCTAGGGCTAGGGCTACGGCTACGGCAATGGCTAGGGTTAGGGTTAGGGCTAGGCCTATGATTAGGGTTATGGTTAGGGTTAGTGTTAGAGTTAGGGTTAGTGCTAGGTGTAGTGTAGGGTTAGGGTTAGGGCTAGGGGTAGGGGTAGTGTTAGGGTTAGGGTTAGGGTTAGGTCTAAGGCTAGGGCTAGGGCTATGGTTAGGGTTAGGGTTAGGGTCTGTTTTAGGGCTACGGTCAGGGTTATTTTTATGGTTAGGGCTAGGGCTAGGGCTACGGCAATGCCTAGGGTTAGGGTTAGGGTTAGGGCTAGGACTATGATTAGGGTTATGGTTAGGGTTAGTGTTAGGGGTAGGCTTAGTGCTAGGTTTAGGGGTAGGGTTAGGGTAAGGGCTAGGGGTAGGGGTAGGGTTAGGGTTAGGGTTAGGTCTAAGGCTAGGGCTAGCCCTAGGGCTAGGGTTATGGTTAGGTTAGGGCTAGGGCTATGGTTAGTGTTAGGGTTAGGGTTAGGGCTAAGACTAGGGCCAGGGATAGGGTTAGGTTTAGGGTTAGGGTTAGGGCTAGGGCTAGGGCTAGGGTTAGGTTTAGGGTTAGGGCTAGGGCTAGGGTTACGGTTAGGGTTAGGGCTAGGGTTAGGGTTAGGGTTAGGGTTAGGGTTATTGTCAGGGCTAGTTTTAGGATTGCGGTTAGGACCATTCTTACGGTTAGGGCTAGTGTTAGGGATAGGGTTAGGGTCGTTTTTGTTGTTGGCGTTGGTGTTAGGTTTAGGATTAGGTTTAGGGCTTTGGTTATTTTTAGGGTTAGGAATAGTGCTAGGGCTAGGGTTAGTGTTAGGGGTAGGGTTAGAGCTACGGTTAGTGTTAGGGTTAAGGCTAGGGTTAGGGTTAGGTTTAGGGCTAGGATTAGGGTTAGGGCTTGTGCTAGGGCTAGGGTTAGGTTTAGGATTTGGGTTAGGGCTTTGGTTATTTTTAGTGTTGGGAATAGTGCTAGGGCTAGGGTTAGGGTTAGCGGTAAGGTTAGAGCTACGATTAGTGTTAGGGTTAGGGCTAGGGTTAATATTAGGGGTAGGTCTAGAGCTAGGGTTAGGTTTAGGTTTAGGGCTAGAGCTAGGGCTAGGGTTAGGTTTAGTGTCAGGACTTGGGTTACGATTACGGTTAGGGTTAGAGCTAGGCCTAGGGCTAGGTCTTTTAGGGTTAGGTTAGGGCTAGGGCTATGGGTCGGGTTAGATTTAGGGTTAGGTTTATGGGTAGGGCTAGGGCTAGGGCTAGGGCTAGGGCTAAGGTTAGGTTTAGGGTTAGGGTTAGGGCTAGGGCTAGGGCTATGGTTAGGTTTAGCATTAGGGCTATGGATAGGACTAGGGCTAGGGTTAGGTTTAGGGCTATGGCTAGGGTTAGGGTTAGAGTTAGGTCTAGGGCCAGGTCTAGGGCTAGCTTTAGGTTTAGAATTAGGGTTAGGGTTAGGGCTAGGGCTAGTGTTAGGGCTAGGGTTAGGGTTAGGTTTTGGTATAGGGCTAGGGGTAGGGTTAGGGGTAGGGCTAGGATTAGGGTTATGGTTAGGGCTATGGTTAGGGTTATTGTTATGGTTAGGGCTAGGTTTAGGTTTGGGTAAGGGCTAGGGTTTGGGTTAGGTCTAGTGTTGGGTTTAGGGTTAGGGCTAGGATTATGGTTATGGTTATGGTTAGGGCAAGTTTAGGATTGGGGTTAGGGCTAGTGTTAGTGTTAGGGCTAGCATTAGGGCAAGGGTTAGGGCTAGGGTTAGGTTTAGGGCTAGTGTTGTTTTAACAGTTAAAACTATGACTAAGTCTAAGGCTATGGTTAATTTAGGTGTACGATAATGGTCAGGGTGAGGGTTATGGTTTGGGTTTGGGTTCGGATTCAGGTTCAGTTTAGGCTTAGGGTTAGGGCTAAGCTACTGCTATGTCTTGGGCTAGTTTTAGGGGTCAGTTTAGGGTTATGGCTCGGGCTAGGGCTAGACTAATGTTAGGGTAAGGGTTAGGTCTAGGGTTAGGGCTATGGTTAGGGTTAGGGTTAGGTTTAGGGTTAGGGTTAGGTTTAGGGTTAGGGTCAGGTCCAGGGCTAGGGCTAGGGTAGGGCTAGGGCTAGAGCTAGGGTTGTTGTCACGGTTATGGTTAGGGCTAGGGCTCGGGATAGGGTTAGTGTTAGGGTTAGGGCAAGGGCCAGGCCTAGGGTTAGGGTTAGGTTTAGGGCTGGTGTTAGGGATAGGGCTATGATTAGTGTTAGGGTTAGGGCTAGGGTTAGGGATAGGGCTAGGGCTAGGGCTGGGGTTAGGGTTAGGGACAGGGCTATGTTAGGGTTAGGGTTAGGGCTAGGGCTAGGTTACCGTTAGGTTTAGGGTTAGTGCTAGGGTTAGGTTTAGGGTTAGGGTTAGGGATAGGGTTAGCATTAGGTTTAGTTTTAGTTTTAGGGTTAGGGCTAGACTAGGTTTAGTGTTAGGGTTAGAGTTAGTTCTAGGGCTAGGGCTAGGGTTAGGGTTAGGCATAGGTTTAGGTTTACTGTTAGGTCTAGGGTTAGGGCTAGGGCTAGGGCTAGGCCTAGGGTTAGGGATAGGGCTATGTTAGGGTTAGGGTTAGGGTTAGGGCTAGGGTTACGGCTAGGGCTACGGTTACAGTTAGGTTTAGGGCTAGGGCTAGGGTTAGGTTTAGGGTTAGGGTTAGTGATAGGGTTAGCGTTAGATTTAGTTTTAGGTTTAGCTTAGGTCTAGACTAGGTTTAGTGTTAGGGTTAGAGTTAGGGCTAGGGCTAGGGCTAGGGTTAGGGTTAGGCATAGGTTTAGGTTTACGGTTAGGTCTAGGGTTAGGGCTAGGGCTAGGGCTAGGCCTAGGGTTAGGGATAGGGCTATGTTAGGGTTAGGGTTAGGGCTAGAGTTACGGCTAGGGCTACGGTTACGGTTAGGTTTAGGGGTAGGGCTAGGGTTAGGTTTAGGGTTAGGTTTAGTGATATGGTTAGCGTTAGATTTAGTTTTAGGTTTAGGGTTAGGGCTAGACTAGGTTTAGTGTTAGGGTTAGAGTTAGGGCTAGGGCAAGGGCTAAGGTTAGGGTTAGGCATAGGGTTATGTTTACGGTTAGGGCTAGGGTTATGGTTAGGGTTTTTTTTATTGTTAGGGCTAGGTGTAGGATTGGGGTTAGATATAGGGCTAGGGCTTGAGCTTGGGCTAGTGTTAGGTTTATGTTTAGGGTTATTGTTAGGGCTATGGTAAGGGTTAGGAATAGGGCCAGGGTTAGGGTTAGCGTTAGGGTGAATGCTAGGTCTAGAGCTCAGGTTAGGGTTAGGGATAGGGCTTGGGAGAGGGCTAGGACTAGGGTTAGGGTTAAGGTTAAGTTTAGGGTTAGGGCTAGTGTTATGGTTAGGTTTAGGGCTAGTGTAGGGTTAGGGCTTGCATTAGGTTTAGGGCTAGGGTTAGGGTTAGGGTTAATGTTAGGGCTAGGGATGGGGTTCGGGTTAGTGTTAGGGTTAAGGTTACCACTAGGGCTATGGTTAGGGTTAGGTTTATGGTTAGGTGCAGGGTTAAGGTTAGGGTTAGGTCTAGGGCTAGGGTTAGTGCTAGTGTTAGGGTTAGGATTAGGGTTAGGGCTTGGGTTAGGGTTAGGGTTAGGGCTATGGCTGGTGTTTGGGTTAGGTTTATGGCTAGGTTTAGGGTTAGGGTTAGGGCTAGTGCTAGGGCTAGGTCTAGGGGTAGGTTTAGGGTAAGGATTAGGGTTATGGCTAGGGCTGGGGTTAGGGTTATGGTTAGGGCTAGGGCTTCGGCTAGGGTTAGGTTTAGTATAGGGTTAGGGTTAGAGTTAGGGCTAGGGCTAGGACTAGTGCCATGGTAGTTTTAGGTTTAGGGTTAGGGCTAGGGCTAGGGCTAGTGTAAGGTTTAGTGCTAGGGTTATGGTTATGGTTATGGTTATGGTAGGGCTAGGTTTATGATTGGGTTTAGGTCTATGATTAGGGTTAAGGCTAGGGTTAGAGTTGCGGTTGGGATCGGGTTTGGGCTTGTAGTTGGAGTTAGTGTTGGGATTAGGGTTAGGGTTATGGCTGGTGCTAGATTTAGGGTTAGGGTTAGGGTTATGGCTAGGGCTAGAGTTAGGACTAGTGCTACGGTTAGGGTTAGGGCTAGGTTTAGCATAAGGGTTAGGGTTATGGCTAGGGCTAGGGCTAGGGCTAAGGTTAGGGTTAGTGTTAGGGCTAGGGCAAGCCTAGGTTTAGGGTTAGAGTTATGGTTAGGGTTAGGGTTAGGGTTAGGGTTATGGTTATGGTTATGGTTATGGTTATGGTTATGGCTAGGGCTAGGGCTAGGGTTAGGTTTAGTGTTAAGGCTAGGGTTATGGTTTTGGTTTATGGTTGGGGTAGGGCTAGGGCTAGGTATATTATTACGTTAGGGCTATGGCTATGGTTATGGTTAGGGTTATGTTTAGGGTTATGGTTATTTTTAGGGCTAGGTTTAGTTTTAATGTTAGGGCTAGGGTTACAGTTAGGGTTAGGGTTAGGGCTAGCGTTAGGTTTAGGGTTGTTCTTGGGGTTAGGGATGGGGTTGGGTTTAGGGTTAGAGTTAGTGTTAGGGTTACGGCTAGGGCAAGGGTTATGGCTAGGGATAGGGTTAGGGTTATGATTAGGTCTAGGGCTAGGTCTAGGGCTAGGATTTGAGTTAGAATTAGGGCTCGGTCTACGGTTAGGGTTAGGGCTACGGCTAGGGTTAGGGTTAGGGTTAGGGTTAGGGTTAAGGCTAGGGCTAGGGTTAGGGTTAGGTTTAGGGCTAGGGCTAGGGTTAGGTTTAGTGTTAACGCTAGGGTTATGGTTATGGTTTGGGTTATGGTTGGGGTAAGGCTAGGGCTAGGTATATTGTTACGTTAGGGCTAGTGCTATGGTTATGGTTAGGGTTAGGTTTAGGGTAATGGTTATTTTTAGGGCTAGGTTTAGTTTTAATGTTAGGGCTAGGGTTACAGTTAGGGTTGGGGTTAGTGCTAGGGTTAAGGCTAGGGCTAGGGTTAGGGTTAGGTTTAGGGCTAGGGCTAGGGTTAGGTTTATTGTTAACGCTAGGGTTATGGTTATGGTTTTGCTTATGGTTGGGGTAGGGCTAGGGCTAGGTATATTGTTACATTTTGGCTAGGGCTATGGTTATGGTTAGGGTTAGGTTTAGGGTAATGGTTATTTTTAGGGCTAGGTTTAGTTTTAATGTTAGGGCTAGGGTTACAGTTAGGGTTGGGGTTAGGGCTAGGGTTAGGTTTAGGGTTGTTGTTGGGGTTGGGGATGGGGTTGGGTTTAGGGTTAGTGTTAGTGTTAGGGTTACGGCTAGGGCTAGGGTTACGGCTAGGTATAGGGTTAGGGTTAGGATCAGGTCTAGGGATAGGGCTAGGGTTTGAGTTAGAATTTGGGCTAGGGCTACGGTTAGGGTTAGGACTAGGGCTAGGGTTAGGGTTATGGTTAGGGTTAAGGCTAGGGCTAGGGTTAGAGTTAGTGTTAGGGTTAAGATTAGGGCTAGGGCTTGGGCTAGTGCTAGTGTAAGTTTTAGGGTTAGGGTTAGGGTTATGACTAGGGCTTGGGCTAGGGCTAGCATTAAGGTAATTGTTAGCGCTAGGGAAAGAGCTAGGCTTAGGGTTAGGTTTAGGGCTAGGTCTAGGGCTAGGGTTAGGTTTAGTGTTAGGGTTAGGGCTAGGGATAGGGCTAGGGCTAGGGCTGTGGTTAGTGTAAAGTTTAGGGTTAGGGTTAGATCTACGGTTAGATTTAGGTTAAGTCTATGTAAGGCCTAGGGATAGGGCTAGGGTTAGGGTTAGGATTTTTGTTGGGGTCCAGGTTGATTTGGTTTACGTTTAGGTTTAGTGTTAGGGTTATGGCTAGGGCTAGGGTTACTGTTAGGGTTTGGGTTAGGGTTATGGCTAGGGCTAGGGTTATTGTTAGGGTTAGGGTTAGGGTTAGGTTTAGGTTTAGGTTTAGGTTTAGGGTTAGGTCAAGTCTAGGGCTACGGCTAGGGTTAGTTTTAGGGTAAGGTTTAGAGTATGACTAGGGCTTGGGCTAGGTCTAGCATTAAGGTAAGGGTTAGGGCTAGAGAAAGGGCTAGGCATAGGGTTAGGTTTAGAGCTAGGGCTTGGGCTAGGGTTAGTGTTGGGGTTAGGGCTAGGGCTAGTGCTAGGGCTAGGGCTAGGGTTAGGGTTGTATCAGGGTTAGGGATAGTGCTAGGTGTAGGTTTAGGGTTATTGTTAGGGTTAGGGATAGGGCTAGGGATAGGGTTAGGGTTAGTGTTAGGGTTAGGGCTAGGGCTAGGGCTTGGGCTAGTGCTAGTGTAAGTTTTAGGGTTAGGGCTAGATCTACAGTTAGGGTTAGGTTAAGTCTAGTTCTAGGCCTAGAGATAGGGCTAGGGTTAGGGTTAGGGTTTTTGTTGGGGTCCAGGTTGTTTTCGTTTAGGTTTAGCTTTAGTGTTAGGGTAATTGCTAGGGCTTGGGCTACTGTTAGGGTTAGGGTTATGGTTATGGCTAGGGCTAGGGTTACTGTTAGGGTTAGGGTTAGGGTTATGTTTAGGGTTAGGGCTTGGGAGAGGGCTAGGGTTAGGGTTAAGGTTAGGGCTCGGGTTAGGGTTATGGTTAGGGTTAGTTTTAGTGCTAGGGCTGGGGCTAGTGTTAGAGTTTGGGTTAGGGCTAGGATTAGGTTTAGGGTTAAGTTTAGGGCTAGGTTTCATGTTAGGGTTATGGCTAGGGTTAGGGTTAGTGTTGGGGTTGGGGTTGGTGTTGGGGTTGGAGTAAGGGTTAGGGGTAGGGCTAGGTTTATGGTTAGGGCTAGCACTAGGATTAGGGTTAGGGCTAGGGTTATGGTTAGGGTTAGGGCTAGGGATAGGTCTAGGGTTAGGGTTAGTTTTCGCATTAGGCTTAGTGCTAGGGACACGGGTGGGGCTAGGTTTAGGGTTAGGATTAGAGTTTGTTAGGGCTAGGGCTAGGGCTCGTGTTAGGGTTATGTTTAGGGTTTAGGGCTAGGGCTAGCATTAGGGTTAGGGTTAGGACTAGGGTTAGTGTTACGGTTATGTTAGTGCTAGGTTTAGGATGTGGTTAGGGCTATGGTTAATATTAGTGCTAGGGTTAGGTTTAGGGTTGTTGTCGCGTTTGGGGTTGGGGTTGGGGTTATGGTTAGGATTAGGTTTAGGTTTATGGCTGGTGCTAGGGTTAGGGTTAGGGTTACGGCTAGGGCTGGGGTAAAGCTAGGACTAGGTTTAGTGTTAGTGTTATGGTTATGGCTAGGGCTAGGTTTACTGTTAGCATTAGGGTTTTGGTTATGGGTAGGGCTAGGGCTAGGGTTAGGCCTAGGGTTAGGAATAGGTCTAGGTTTTGGGTTAGACTTAGGGTTAGGTTTAGGGCTAGGGCTAGGGTTTAGTTAGGGCTAGGGCCAGGGTTAGGGTTAGGGTTTAGGGATAGGGCTAGGGCTAGGGTTAGGTTTAGGGTTAGGGTGAAGTTTAGGGCTAGGGCTTGGACTAGTGCTATGGTTAGTTTTAGGTTTAGGGTTAGGGTTAGAGCTAGGGTTAGGGTTAGTGTTAGGGCTAGGTCTAAGACTAGGGCTAGTGTTAGGGTTAGCGTTAGGGTTAGGGCTAGAGCTAGGGTTAGTGTTAGGTTTAGGTTAATGACTAGGGCTAGTGTTACGGTTATGGTTAGGGCTAGGTTTTTGGTTAGGGTAAGGGTTGGGTTCGGTGTTGGGGTTGGGGTTGGGGTTAAGGTTAGAATTAGGGTTAGGGTTATGGCTGGTGCTAAGGTTTGGGTTAGGGTTAGGGTCATGGCTAGGTCTAGGGCTAGGGCTAGGACTAGGTTTATTTTTAGGGTTAGGGATAATACTAGGGCTAGAGTTAGGGTTAGTGTTAGGGTTAGCGCTAGGGTTAGGGCTAGGGCAAGGGCTAAGGTTAGCATTAGGGCTAGGGCTATCCTTAGGGTCAGTGTTAGGGCTAGGGCTATCCTTAGGTTTAGGGTTAGGGTTTTGGTTAGGGCTAGGACTAGGGTTAAGGAAAGGGTTAGGTTTAGGGTTAGGGGTAGGTTTAGGGCTAGGGTTAGGGCTAGGGTTAGGGTTAAGGTTATGATTACGGCAAGGTTTAGGATTAGGGTTAGGGCTATGGTTAGGGTTAGGGCTAGTGTTAGGGATAGGGTTGGGGTCAGGTTTCGGGTTGGCGTTGGGGTTAGGGTTAGGATTAGGGTTAGGGTTATGGCTGGTGATAGGGTTAGTGATAGGTCTAGGTCTAGGGTTAGGGTTAGTTTTAGTGTTAGGGCTAGAGTTATTGTTAGGGTTAGGAATAGTGTTAGGGGTAGGCTTAGGGTTAGGGGTAGGGTTAGGGCTATGTTTTGGGTTAGGGTTAGGGCTAGGTTTAGGGAAAGGGTTAGGGCTTCGGTTGGTGTTAGGGTTAGGGCTAGGGGTAGGGTTAGAGTTAGGGTTAGGTTTAGGTTTAGCGTTAGGGCTAGGGCTAGGGCTAGGTTTAGGGTAAGAGTTAGGACTAGGGTTAGGGCTAGGTTTCTGTTGGGGTTAGGGCTAGGGCTAGGGCTAGGGTTCTGTTTAGGTTTAGGGCTAGGCCTAGGGCTATGGCTAGCTCTAGGGTTAGGTTTAGGGTTAGGGCTAGGGTTATGGTTACGGTTAGTGTTAGGTCTAGGGCTAGGGCTAGGGTTAGGGTTAGGTTAGGGCTAGGACTATGGTTAGTGTTAGGGTTAGGTTTAGGGTTAGGGCTAGGGCTAGGGCTAGGGCTAGGAAAAGGGTTAGGTTTAGGACTAGGTTTAGTGCTAGGGTTAGGTTTCGGGTTAGGGCTAGGGTTAGGGTTAGGGCTAGGGCTAGGTTTAGGTTTAGGGTTAGGGTTAGGGTTTGGGTTAGGGCTAGGGCTAGGGCTAGGGCTAGGGTTAGGGTTAGGTTTAGGGCTAGGGCTAGGGGTAGGGCTAGGGCTATTGTTAGTGTTAGAGTTAGGGCTAGTGTTAGGGTTATGGTTATGGTTAGGGCTAGGTTTAGGACTGGGGTTAGGGCTAGGTTTAGTGTTTGGGCTAGTGTTAATGTTAGGGGTAGGCCTGGGTTAGGTTTAGGGCTAGTGTGTTTTAACATTTAGGACTATGACTAAGTTTAAGGCTATGGTTACAGTTAGGTGTAGCATTAGGGTCAGTGTTAGGGTTAGGGTTCGGGTTCTAGTTCTGTTTATGGTTAGGGTTAGGGCTAGTGCTAGGGCTAGGTCTAGGGTTAGGTTTAGTGTTAGTGTTAGGGTTATGGCTAGAGCTAGGGTTACTGTTAGCGTTAGGGTTATGGTTACGCCTAGGGCTAGGGCTAGGGTTAGGCCTAGTGTTAGGAATAGGTTTAGGGTTAGGGTTAGATTTAGGGTTAGTGTTAGGGCTAGGGTTTGAGTTATGGTTGTTGTTGGAGTTGGGGATGGGGTTGGGTTTAGGGTTAGAATTAGTGTTAGGGTTACGGCTAGGGCTAGGGGTACTGTTAGGTTTAGGGTTAGTGTTAGGCTAGGGCTAGGTCTAGTGCTAGGGCCATGGCTATGGTTATTGTTAGGGTTAGGGCTAGGTGTAGAGCTAGGTTTAGGGTTAGGGTTAGGGTTAGGGCTAGGGCTAGGGTTAGGGTGAGGGCTACGGCTTGGGAGAGGGCTAGGGCTAGGTTGTGGGTTAGGGTTAGTGTTTGGGATAACGCTAGGGTTAGGGTTAAGTTTAGGTTTAGGGCTAGGGTTACTGCTAGGGTTAGGTTTAGGGTTAGCGTTAGGTCTAGGGCTAAGTCTAGGGCTAGGGTTTGGGTTAGAATTAGGACTAAGGCTAGGCTTCTGGTTAGGGTTAGGTCTAGGGCTAGGGTTAGGCTTAGGGCTAGGGCTAGGGTTAGGGTTAGGGTTAGGGTTAGGACTAGACTAGGGTTCGGTTTAGGGTTATGGCTGTGGTTAGGGTTATGGTTAGGGTTAGGGTTAGGGCTAGGTTTAGGGTTAGATTTGGGTTAGGGATACGGTTAGGGTTAGGGCTAGGGTTAGGGTTAGGGTAAATGTTAGGGCTAGGGTTAGGGTTAGGGTTAGTGTCAGGGTTAAGATTACCGCTAGGGCTACGGTTAGGTTCGGTTTAGGTTTAGGTGTAGGGTTAAGGTTAGGGTTAGGTCTAGGGATAGGGCTCGGGCTAGGGTTAGGTTTAGGATTAGGGTTAGGGCTTGGGTTAGGGTTAGGGTTAGGGCTATGGCTGGTGTTTGGGTTAGGTTTAGGGCTAGGTTTAGGGTTAGGGTTATGGCTAGTGCTAGGTCTAGGTCTAGCGGTAGGTTTAGGGTAAGGGTTAGGGTTATGGCTAGGGCTGGGGTTAGGGTTAGGCTTAGGGCTAGGGCTTCGGCTAGGGTTAGGTTTAGTATAGGGTTAGGGTTAGAGTTAGGGCTAGGGCTAGGACTAGGGCCATGGTAGGTTTAGGTTTAGGGTTAGGGCTAGGGCTAGGGCTAGGGTAGATTTAGAGCTAGGGTTATGGTTATGGTTATGGTAGGGCTAGGTTTATGATTGGATTTAGGGCTATGGTTAGGGTTAAGGCTAGGGTTAGAGTTAGGGTGGGGTCGGGTTTGGGCTTGTGGTTGGAGTTAGTGTTAGGATTAGGGTTAGGGTTATGGCTCGTGCTAGGTTTAGGGTAGGGTTAGGGTTATGGCTAGGGCTAGGGTTAGGACTAGTGCTAGGGTTAGGGTTAGGGCTAGGTTTAGCATAAGGGTTAAGTTTATGGCTAGGGCTAGGGCTAAGGTTAGGGTTAGTGTTAGGGTTAGGGCTAGGGCAAGCCTAGGTTTAGGGTTAGAGTTATGGTTAGGGTTAGGGTTAGGGTTAGGGTTAGGGTTAGGGTTAGGTTTAGGGTTAGGGTTATGATTATGGCTAGGGCTAGGGTTAGGTTTAGTGTTAACGCTAGGGTTATGGTTATGGTTCTGTTTATGGTTGGGGTAGGGCTAGGGCTAGGTATATTGTTACGTTAGGGCTAGGGCTATGGTTATTGTTAGAGTTAGGTTTAGTGTTATGATTATTTTTAGGGCTAGGTTTAGTTTTAATGTTAGGGCTAGGGTTACAGTTAGGGTTAGGGTTAGGTCTAGGGTTAGGTTTAGGGTTGTTGTTGGGGTTGTGTTTAGGGTTAGAGTTAGTGTTAGGGTTATGGCTAGGGCTAGGGTTACGGCTAGGTATAGGGTTAGGGTTAGGATCAGGTCTAGGGCTAGGGTTAGGGCTAGGGTTTGAGTTAGAATTAGGGCTAGGGCTACGGTTACGTTTAGGGCTACGGCTAGGGTTAGGGTTACAGTTAGGGTTAGGGTTAGGGTTAAGTCTAGGGCTAGGGTTAGGGTTAGGTTTAGGGCTAGGGCTAGGGTTAGGTTTAGTGTTAGGGTTAAGTTTAGGGCTAGGGCTTGGGCTAGTGCTAGTGTAAGTTTTAGGGTTAGGGTTAGGTTTAGATCTACGGTTAGGGTTAGGTTAAGTCTAGGTCTAGGCCTAGGGCTAGGGCTAGGGTTATCGTTAGGGATTTTGTTGGGGTCCAGGTTGATTCGGTTTCGGTTTAGGTTTAGGTTTAGTGTTAGGGTTATGGCTAGGGCTAGGGTTACTGTTAGGGTTAGGGTTAGGGTTATGGCTAGGGCTAGGGTTATTGTTAGGGTTAGGGTTAGGGTTAGGTTTAGGGTTAGGGCTTGGGAGAGGGCTAGGGTTAGGGTTAAGTTTAGGGCTCGGGTTAGGGTTATTGTTAGGGTTTGTTTTAGTGCTAGGGCTGGGGCTAGTGTTAGAGTTTGGGTTAGGGCTAGGACTAGGTTTAGGGTTAGGTTTAGGGCTAGGTTTCATGTTAGGGTTAGTGCTAGGGTTAGGGTTAGTGTTGGGGTTGGGGTTGGTGTTGGGGTTTGAGTAAGGGTTAGGGTTATGGGTAGGTTTATGGCTAGGGCTAGCATTAGGATTAGGGTTAGGTTTAGGGTTGGGGTTATTGGTAGTGCTAGGGCTAGGGCTAGGTCTGGGGCTATGGTTAAGTCTAGGGCTAGGGCTACGCATAGGGCTAGGGCTAGGATTAGGGTTAGTGTTAGGTTTAGGTTTAGGGCTCGTGCTAGATCTAGGGCTAGGGTTAGGGTAAGGTTTAGGTTTAGGGCTAGGGCTAGGGCTATGTCTGAGGTTAAAATTAGGTTTAGGGCTAGGGTTAGGGTTATGTTTATGGTTAGGTCTAGGTTTAGGATTCAGGTTAGGGCTAGTGTTAGTGTTAGGGTTAGGGTTATTTCTAGGGATATGGTTACTGTTAGGGTTAGGGTTATGGCTAGGGCAAGGACTAGGGTAGGGTTAGGGTTAGGGTTATGGTTAATGTTAGGGCTAGGATTAGGGTTAGGGCTAGGGCTAGGGCTAGGGCTAGGGTTAGGGTTAGGTTTTGGGCTATGGCTAGGGTTAGGGTTAGGGTTAGGCTTAGGGCTAGGGTTTTCGTTAGGGCTAATGTTAGGGTTAGGTCAAGGGCTAGGGCTAGTGCTAAGGTTTGGGTTAGGTGAAGGGCTAGGGCTAGGATTAGGGTTAGGTTTAGTTCTAGGCGTAGTTTAGGGTTAGGTTTTGGACTTGGGTTATGGTTATGATTAGCGCTAGGGCTTGGGCTAGGATTAGGGCTAGGGTTAGGGCTGGGGTTAGGGTTAGGTTTAGGGTTAGGGTTATGGCAGGTGTATGGTTAGGCTTAGGGTTAGGGCCAGGGGTATGGCTAGGGTTAGGGTAAGGGTTAGGACTAGGGCCAGGGCTAGGGCTAGGTTCAGGTTTATGTTCAGATTTAGGGCTAAGGCTAGAGCTAGGGCTAGGTTTAGGGTTTGTTTTAGGGTTAGGTCTAGGGCTAGGGTTAGGTTTAGGGTTAGGGCTAGGGTTAGGGTTAGGGCTAGGTTTAGGGTTACAGTTATTGCTAGGGCTCGGGTTGTGTTTATGTTAGGGCTAGGGCTAGGGCTAGTGTTAGGGTTAGGGTTAGTGTTAGGGTTAGGGTTACGGCTAGGGCTATGGTTAGGGTTAGGTTTAGGGAGAGGGCTCGGGCTATGGTTAGGGTTAGGGTTAGGGTTAGATCTAGGGCTAGGATTATGGTTAGGATTAGTGCTAGGGCTTGGGAGAGGTCTAGGGCTAGGGTTAAGGTTAAGGTTAGGGTTAGGGATAGGTCTAGGGTTAGGGATATGATTAATGCTAGGTTTAGGGTTTGGGCTAGGATTAGGGTTAGTACTAGGGTTAGCGTTAGGGTTAGGGCTAGGGCTAGGGCTTGGGTAAGGTTTAGGGTTAGGGTTAGGGCTAGGGCTAGGGCTAGTGCTAGGGTTAGGGTTAGAGCTAGGGTTAGGTTTAGGGCTAGGGCTAGTGCTAGGGTTAGGGTTAGAGCTAGGGTTAGATTTAGGGCTAGGGCTAGGGCTAGTGCTAGGGTTAGGGTTAGAGCTAGGTTTAGGGTTAGGGCTAGGTTTAGGGTTATAGTTATGTCTAGGTCTAGGGTTAGGCCTAGGTTATGTTTAGCATTACGGTTAAGGCTAGGGTTAGGTTTTGTTTTAGGGCTAGGTATGAGGTTAGGGTTAGGGCTAGTGTTAGGGTTAGGGTTAGGGCTAGGGTTTGGGGAGTGCTAGGTTTAGGTTTAGGGTTAGGGCTAGGGATAGGGCTAAGTCTATGGCTAGGGTTAGGATTAGGGTTAGGGCTAGAGCTAGGGTTAGGGTTGGGGCTAATGTTAGGATTATTAGGTCGGGCTAGGGCTAGCGCTTGGGCTAGGGCTAGGTTTAGGGTTAGGTTTAGGGGTAGGTTTAGGGTTATGGTAACGCTAGGGCTAGGACTAAGTTTAGGGGTAGGTTTAGGGCTAGGGCTATGGATAGGGCTAGGGCTAGGTCTAGGGTTAGATTTAGGCTTAGTGCTAGGGTTAGGGTTATGGTTATGGTTAGGGCTAGGTTTATGATTGGGGTTATGTCTAGTGTTATGATAGGGCTAGGGTTAGTGTTAGGGTTAGGGCTATGGTTAGCGTTAGGGTTAGCGTTGTGTTAACAGGACTATGTAAGTCTAAGGCTATGGTTAAGGTTAGGTTTAGGATTAGTGTCAGGGTTAGGGTTCGAATTCGGGTTTGGGTTCGGGTTCGGTTTATGGATAGGGTTCGGGTTCCTGTTCGAGTTAGGTTTAGGATTCAGGTTCGGGTTCGGGATAGGGTTAGGTTTCGGGTTTGGGTTATGGTTAGTGTTGCTGTTGGGTTTAGGTGTAGGCTTAGGTTTAGGGCTAGGGCTAGGATTAAGGATAGGTTTAGGGCTAGGGTTAGGGTTGGTGTTGGTTTTGGTGTTGGGGTAGGGTTGGGGTTATATTTAGGGTTGGGGTTGGGGTTAGAGTTAGGGTAGAGGTTAGCGTAGGGGTTGGGTAGGGTTAGGGTTAGTGTTAGGGCTATGGTTTGAGTTAGGGTTAGCTTTAGGGTTAGGGTTAGGGCTAGCGTTAGCGTTAGGGTTAGGGTTAGGTTTAGGGCTGGGGGTAGGGTTAGGGTTAGGGCTAGGACTAGGGCTAGGGCTAGGGTTAGGGTAAGGTTAGGATTAGAGTTAGGGCTAGGGCTAGGGATAGGGCTAGGACTAGTTTTAGGGTTAGGGTTATGGCTAGGGGTAGGGTTAGGTTTAGGGCTAGGGCCAGGGCTAGGGTTAGGTCTAAGTTTAGGGTTTGTGTTAGGATTGGGGTTAGGATTGTTGACTCTGTTGGGTTTGTGTTTGGGGTAAGGATTAGGTTTAGGGTTAGGGCTAGGGCTAGGGTTAGGTTTAGGGTTGGGTTAGGACTTGGGTTAGTGTTAGGTCTAGGTCTAGGGCTAGGTCTAGGGCTAGGTCTAGGGTTTGGGTTAGGATTAGGGCTAGGGCTAGGGCTAGGGTTAGGGTTAGGTTTATTGCTAGGGTTAGGTTTAGGGTTAGGGCTAATGTTAGGGTTAGGGTTAGGGCTAGGTTTAGGGTTAGGGTTAGGGCTAGAGCTAGGGCTATGGCTAGGTTCATCTTTAGGGTTACATTCAGGGGTAGGGCTCTGGCTAGGGCTAGGGTTAGGTTTAGGTTTAGGGTAGGGCTAGGGCTAGGGCTAGGGCTAGGTTTAGGGTTAGGGTTTGGGCTAGGGTTAGGTTTCAGGTTATGGTTAGGGCTAGGTTTAGGGTTAGGTTAGGTCTAGGGCTAGGTTAGGGTTAGGTTTAGGGCTAGTTATGTTTTGCGCTAGGGCTATGGTTGGGGTAAGGTTAGTGCTAGGGCTAGGACTATGGTTAGGGTAAGGGTAAGGGTTAGGGATAGGGCTCACACTATGGTTTGGGTTAGGCTTAGGGGTAGGGCTAGGTTTAGGGTTAGGGTAATGCTAGGGCTTGGCTGATGGCTAGGTCTATGTTTAGGGTTAGTGTTAGGTTTAGGGTTATGGCTAGTACTAGGGCTAGGTCTAGGTCTAGGGCTAGGGTTATTGTTAGGTTTAGGAATAGATCTAGGTCTAGGTTTAGGGTTAGGGTTAGGGCTACGGTCGTGTTACATTTTGGCTTAGGGCTAGGGCTAGGTTTAAGGCTAGGGCTAGGGTTAGGGTTAGGTCTAGGGCTATGATTAGGGTTAGATTAGGGTTAGGTTTAGGGCTAGGGCTAGGGTTAGGGTTAGGGTTAGGTCTAGGGTTTGGTTTAGGTTTAGGGTTAGGGTTAGGGTTAGGGTTAGGGCTAGGGTTAGGGTTGGGTTTGCGGTTGGAGTTGGGGTTGGGGTAAATGTTAAGGTTTAGGTTGGGTTGGCGTTAGGGTTAGGACTAGGGCTATGGTTAGCGTTAGGTTTAGGTTTAGGGCTACTGTTATGGTTAGGTTTAGGGTTAGGTTTAGGGCTAGGGTTAATTTTAGGTTTAGTGTTATGTCTAGGGTTATGGTTACTGTTCGTGTTAGGGTTAGGGTTTTGGTTAGGGCACGGTTACTGTTAGGGTTAGGGTTAGCGTTAGGGCTAGGTCTAGGGTTAGTGTTAGGGTTAGGGCTAGCGTTAGGGTTAGCGTTATGGTTAGTCTTAGGGCTGCGGTTATGTTTAAGGTTAGGTTTAAGGCTAGGACTAGGGCTAGGGCTAGGATTAGGGTGAGGACTATGACTAGGGTTATGCTTAGGTTTCGGGTTAGTGCTAGAGCTTTGGCTAGGGTTAGGTTTAGGGCTGGGTTAGGTTAGGGTTAGGTCTAGGACTAGGGCGAGGGCTAGGTCTAGGTTTAGGGCTGGGGTTAGCGTTAGGTTTAGGGGTAGGTCTAGGGATAGGGCTAGGGCTAGGTTTAGAGTAAGTGTTATGGCTAGGACTAGAGTTAATGTTAGAGTTAGGGTTAGGGTTATGGTTAGTGCTAGGGCTAGGGCTAGCGTTAGGGTTAGGGTTAGGTTTAGGGTTAGGTTTGGGTTTAGAGTTAGGGCTAGGGTTAGGGTTAGGGTTAGGGCTAGTGCTAGGTCTAGGTCTAGTGCTAGGTTTAGGGTTATGGCTAGGGCTTGGGCTAGGGTTGCGGTAAGGTTAAGGCTAGGGTTAGGGTTAGTGTTAGGGTTAGTGTTTGGGCTAGGGCTAAGTTTGGGTTAGTTTACGGTTAGGGATAGGTCTGGGCTAGGGTTAGATTTACGGTTAGGGTTAGGTTTAGGGCTAGTGTTAGGCATAAGTTAGGGTTAGGGCTAGGGCTAGGGCTAGGTTTAGGATTAGGGTTAGTGTTAGGGCTAGGTTTAGGGTTAGGGCTATGGTTAGGTTTAGGGTTAGGGTTTGGTCTAGGGTTAGGGCTAGGTCTTAGGTTTGGGTTAGGATTAGGGTTAGGGCTAGGGTTAGGGTTAGTGTTAGGGGTATGGCTAGGGTTTTGGTTAGGTTTAGGTCTAGTGTTAGTTCTAGTGTTATGGCTAGGGCTAGGATTAGGTGTAGGGTTTGAGTTAGGGTTAGGGTTAGGTTTAGTGCTAGGGCTTGGGCTAGGTTTAGGGTTAGGGTTAGGTTTATGATTCGGGTTCAAGTAAGGGTTAGGGTTGGGGTTGGGGTTGGGGTTGGTGTGGGGTTGTGGTTGTGGTTAGAGTTAGGGTTGTGGTTTGTGTAGGGGTTAGGGTTAGGGTTAAGGCTAGGGCTATGGTTAGCGTTAGGGTTAGAGTTAGGTTTTTAGTGTTAGTGCTAGAGTAAGGGTTAGGGTTAGGGTTAGGGTTAGGGTTTAGGCTACTGTTAGTGTTAGGTTTATGGTTAGGGCTAGGTTTAGGATTGGAGTTAGGGCTATGGTTATGGTTAGGGCTAGCATTAGGGTTAGGGTTGGGTTGGGTTTGGTGTTGGGGTAGGCTTAGGGTTAGAATTAGGGTTAGAGTTATGCCTAGTTCTATGGTTAGGGTTAGGGTTATGGCTAGTGTAGGGCTAAGGCTAGGGCTAGGGTTATTGTTAGGCTTAGCAATAGTGCTAGGTCTAGGGTTAGGGTCAGTGTTAGGGTTAGGGCTAGGGCTATGTCTAGGGTTTGGTTTAGGGTTATGGTTAGGGTTTCGGCTATGGTTAGGGTTATGGCTAGAGTTAGGGCTAGAGTTAGGGTTAGGGTTAGGTTTATTGCTACTGTTAGTTTTAGGGCCCTGGTTAGACTTAGGGTTAGGGTTAGGGCTAGGGTTAAGGTTAGGGTTAGGGCTAGTGCTAGGGCTAGGTCTAGGGCTAGGTTTAGCTTTATGGTTAGGGTTATGGCTAGGGCTAGTGCTAGAGTTGGGGTAAGGTTAGGGCTAGGGCTAGGGCTAGGGTTAGTGTTAGGGTTAGGGTTATGGCTAGGGCTACGTTAGGTTTATGATTAGGGTTAAGGCTAGGGCTAGGGTTAGGGTTAGGGTTAGCGCTAGGGCTTAGGAGAGGGCTAGGGCTAGGGTAAGGCTTAAGGTTAGGGTTAGGGCTAGGGCTAGGGTTATGTTAGTGTTAGGGCTAGGTTTAGGGTTATGGTTAGGGTTAGGGAAAGGGCTCGGGCTAGGGTTAGGTTTACGGTTAGGGTTAGGTTTAGGGCTAGCATTAGGCTTAGGTTAGGGTTAGGTCTAGGGCTAGGGCTTGGTTTAAGGTTAGGGTTAGTGTTAGGGCTAGCTTTAGGGTTAGGGCTATGGTTATGTTTAGGGTTACTGTTCGTTCTAGGGTTAGGGCTAGGTCTAGTGTTTGGGTTAGGTTTAGGGTAGGGCTAGGGTTAGGGTTAGTGTTAGGGGTATGGCTAGGGTTTTGGTTAGGTTTAGGGCCAGTGTTAGTTCTAGTGTTATGGCTAGGGCTAGGATTAGATGTAGGGTTTGAGTTAGGGTTAGGGTTAGGTTTATGGCTAGGGCTTGGGCTAGGGTTAGGGTTAGGGTTAGGGTTAGGTTTTTGATGGGTTCGTGTAAGGGTTAGGGTTGGGGTTGGGGTTGGGGTTGGTGTGGGGTTGTCGTTGTGGTTAGAGTTAGGGTTGTGGTTTGTTAGGGGTTGGAGTCAGGATTAGGGTTAGGACTAGGGCTATGGTTAGCGTTAGGGTTAGAGTTAGGTTTTTAGTGTTAGTGCTAGAGTTAGGGTTAGGGTTTATGCTACGGTTAGTGTTAGGTTTATGGTTAGGGCTAGGTTTAGGATTGGGGTTAGGCTATGGTTATGGTTAGGGCTAGCGTTTGGGTTAGGGTTGGGGTGGGGGTTGGTGTTGGAGTCGGGCTTAGGGTTAGGATTAGGGTTAGGGTTATGGCTGGTTCTATGGTAAGGGTTAGGGTTATGGCTAGTGTAGGGCTAAGGCTAGGGCTAGGGTTATTGTTAGGCTTAGCAATAGTGCTAGGTCTAGGGTTAGGGTCAGTGTTAGGGTTAGGGCTAGGGCTATGTCTAGGGTTTGGTTTAGGGTTATGGTTAGGGTTATGGCTATGGTTAGGGTTAGGTTTAGAGTTAGGGTTAGGGTTAGGGTTAGGGCTAGAGTTAGGGTTAGGGTTAGGTTTATTGCTCCCGTTAGTTTTCGGGCCCTGGTTAGACTTAGGGATAGGGTTAGGGCTAGGGTTAAGGTTAGGGTTAGGGCTAGTGCTAGGGCTAGGTCTAGGGCTAGGTTTAGCTTTATGGTTAGGGTTATGGCTAGGGCTAGTGCTAGGGTTGGGGCAAGGTTAGGGCTAGGGTTAGTGTTAGGGTTAGGGTTATGGCTAGGGATACGGTTAGGTTTATGGTTAGGGTTAGGGCTAGGGCTAGGGTTAGGGTTAGGCTTAGCGCTAGGGCTTAGGAGAGGGCTAGGGCTAGGGTAAGGCTTAAGGTTAGGGTTAGGCCTAGGGCTAGGTTTAGGGTCAGTGTTAGGGCTGGGTTTAGGGTTAGGATTAGGTCTTGGTTTAGGGCTAGGGCTAGGGTTTGGGTTAGGATTAGGGTTAGGGCTAGGGTTAGGGTCAGGGTTAGGTGTATGGCTAGGGTTTGGGTTAGGTTTAGAGCTAGTGTTAGTTCTAGGGTTATGGCTAGGGCTAGGACTAATTTTAGGGTTAAAGTTAGGGTTAGGTTTATGATTTGGGTTCGTGTTAGTGTTAGGGTTTGGCTAAGGTTTGGGGTTGTGGTAGGGTTGTGGTTGTGGTTAGAGTTAGGGTTGTGGTTTGTGTAGGGGTTGGAGTCCAGATTAGGGTTAGGACTAGGGCTATGATTAGTGTTAGGGTTAGAGTTAGGTTTTTAGGGTTAGTGCTAGGGTTACGGTTAGGGTTAGTTTTTAGGCTACGGTTAGTGTTAGGGTTATGGTTAGGGCTAGGTTTAGGATTGGGGTTATGGCTAGGGCTAGGGCTATTGTTAGGTTTAGGGATAGTGCTAGGTCTAGGGTTAGGGTTAGTGTTAGGGTTAGGGTTAGGGCTAGGGCTAGGTCTTGAGCTAGTGTTAGGGTTATGGTTAGGGTTAGGGTTAGGTTTAGGACTAGGTTTAGGTATGGGGTTTGGGTGGGGTTGGATTGGGGTTAGTGTTAGGGTTGGGGTTGGGGTTAAAATTAGGGATGAGGTTGGGTGAGGGGTTGGGATTAGTCTTAGGGTTAGGTTTAGGGCTATGGTTAGCGTTAGATTTATCGTTAGTGTTAGTCTTAGTGTAGAGTTAGGGTTAGGGTTAGGGCTAGGGTTAGGGCTGGGGTTTGGGTTAGGGTTAGGCTAGGACTTGGTCTAGGGCTAGGGTTAGGGCTAGGGTTAGGGTTAGGGCTAGGGTTAGGGTTAGGGTTAGGGCTAGGGCTAGGGCTAGGGCTAGGTGTAGGGTTAATGTTAGTGTTAGAGTTAGGGTTATTGCTTGGGCTAGGGCTAGGGCTAGGATTAGGGTTAGTGTTAGGGTTAGTGTTAGGGCTAGGCTTAGGTTAGGGCTAGGGCTAGGGCTATGGTTTGGGTTAGGGTTAGGGTTAGGGTTAGGGCTAGGGCTAGGGCTGGTGTTTGCTTTAGGATTAGGGTTAGGGTTAGGGCTACAGTGAGGGTTAGGGTTAGGGTTAGGGTTAGGTCTAGGGTTAAGGTTAGGGTTGGGATTAGGGTTAGCGTTAGGCCTAGGGCTAGGGCTAGGGGTAGGGTTAGTGTTAGGGCAAGGGTTAGGCTTAGGGTTGTTGTTAGGTTTAGGGTTAGGGTTAGGGTTAGGGTTAGGGTTAGGGTTAGGGTTAGGGTTAGGGTTAGATGTAGGGCTAGGTTTAGGGTTAGTGTTAGAGTTATGGCTATGGCTAAGCTATGGTTAGGGTTAGCGTTAGATTAGGGTTAGGTTAAGAATAGGTTTAGAGCTTGTGCTAGGGCTAGGTCTAGGGCTAGGTTTAGGGTAAGTGTTAGAGTTATGGCTAGGGATAGCTCTAGGCTAGGTTTAGGGTAATGGTTAGGGCTAGTGCCAGGCATAGAGTTAGGGTTAGGTTAGGGTTAGGGTTTCGGTTAGGGTTAGGGTTAAGGTTAGGGTTAGTTCTAGTTCTAGTGTTAGGGTTAAGTTTAGGGATATTTCTAGGGCTAGGGTAAGGTTTAGGGTTAGGGTTAGGGCTAGGGCTAGTGCTAGGGTTATGGTTAGGGTTATAGCTAGGGCTACGTTTAGGGTTACGGTTACGGTTAGGGATAGGGCTAGGGTTAGGGTTAAGGCTAGGTTTAGGGTTATAGTTAGGTCTAGGCCTAGGGCTAGGGCTAGGGTTAGGGTTAGAATTAGGGCTAGGGCAAGGTTAGGGTTAGGCATAGGGCTAGGGTTAGGGATAGGGTTAGAGCTAGGGTTATGTTTAGGGTTAGGGCTAGGGCTTGGGAGAGGGTTGGGTTAGGGTTAGGTCTAGGGCTAGGGCTAGGGCTAGGCCTAGTGTTAGGGTTAGGGTTAGGTTTTGGGCTAGCGCTAGGTTTAGTGTTAGGGTTGGGCTTATGGTTAGGTTTAGAGCTAGGGCTAGGGTAGGGCTAGGGCCAGGGCCAGGGCTAGGGCTAGGATTAGGGTTAGGGTTATGTTTAGGGTTAGGTTTAGGGCTAGCGCTGGGGCTTCGCTAGGGTTAGGTTTAGGGCTAGGGCTAAGGCTAGGGCTAAGGCTAGGTCTAGGTTTAGAGTTAGGGTTAGGGTTAGGGTTACGGTTATGGTTATGGTTAGGGTTGGGTTTTGGATTGGGGTTAGGCCTAGGGATAGGGTTAGGACTAGGGTTAGCATTATGGCTAGGGCTAAGGTTACTGTTAGGTTTTGGGTTAGGTTTAGGTTCATGGCTAGGGCTAGGGCTAGGGCTTGGGTTAAAGTTAGGTTTAGTGTTAGGGCTAGGGTTAGGGTTGGGGTTAGGGATAGGGCTAGGGCTAGGTATAGGGTTAGGGTTAGGGTTAGGGTTAGGTTTAGGGTTAGGGTTTGGTCTAGGGTTAGGGCTAGGTCTAGGGTTTGGGTTAGGTTTAGGGTTAGGGCTAGGGTTAGTGTTAGTGTTAGGGGTATGGCTAGGGTTTTGGTTAGGTTTAGGGCTAGTGTTAGTTCTAGTGTTATGGCTAGGACTAGGATTAGGTGTAGGGTTTAAGTTAGGGTTAGGGTTAGGTTTATGATTCGGGTTCATGTAAGGGTTATGGTTGGGGTTGTTTTTGGGGTTGGTGTGGGGTTGTGGTTGTGGTTAGAGTTAGGGTTGTGGTTTGTGTAGGGGTTAGGGTTAGGGTTAAGGCTAGGGCTATGGTTAGCGTTAGGGTTAGAGTTAGGTTTTTACTGTTAGTGCTAGAGTTAGGGTTAGGGTTAGGGTTAGGGTTTAGGCTACTGTTAGTGTTAGGTTTATGGTTAGGGCTAGGTTTAGGATTGGGGTTAGGGTTATGGTTATGGTTAGGGCTAGCATTAGGGTTAGGGTTGGGTTGGGTTTGGTGTTGGGGTCGGGCTTAGGGTTAGGATTAGGGTTAGGGTTATGGCTAGTTCTATGGTTAGGGTTAGGGTTATGGCTAGTGTAGGGCTAGGGTTATTGTTAGGGTTAGCAATAGTGCTAGGTCTAGGGTTAGGGTCAGTGTTAGGGTTAGGGCTAGGGCTATGTCTAGGGTTTGGTTTAGGGTTAGGGTTAGGGTTACGGCTATGTTTAGGGTTAGGGTTAGGGTTAGGGTTAGGGCTAGAGATAGGGTTAGGGTTAGGTTTATTGCTACCGTTAGTTTTAGGGCCCTGGTTAGAGTTAGGGTTAGGGTTAGGGCTATGGTTAAGGTTAGGGTTAGGGCTAGTGCTAGGGCTAGGTCTAGGGCTAGGTTTAGCTTTATGGTTAGGGTTATGGCTAGGGCTAGTGCTAGGGTTGGGGTAAGGTTAGGGCTAGGGTTAGTGTTAGGGTTAAGGTTATGGCTAGGGCTACGGTTAGGTTTATGGTTAGGGTTAGGGCTAGGGCTATGGTTAGTGTTAGGGTTAAGGTTATGGCTAGGGCTACAGTTAGGTTTATGATTAGGGTTAGGGCTAGGGCTAGGGTTAGGGTTAGGGTTAGGTTTAGGGTTAGGTTTAGGGTTAGGGTTAGGTCTAGGTTTAGGGCTAGGGCTATGGTTTCAGTTAGGATTAGTGTTAGGGCTAAGGTTAGGGTCAGGGTTAGGTGTATGGCTAGGGTTTGGGTTAGGTTTAGGGCTAGTGTTAGTTCTACGGTTATGGCTAGGGCTAGGACTAGGTTTAGGGTTAATGTTAGGGTTAGGTTTATGATTTGGGTTCGTGTTAGGGTTAGGGTTTGACTTGGGTTTGGGGTTGGGGTGGGGTTGTGGTTGTGGTTGGAGTCAGGGTTGTGGTTTGTGTAGGGGTTGGAGTCCAGATTAGGGTAAGGACCAGGGCTATGGTTAGTGTTAGGGTTAGAGTTAGGTTTTTAGGGTTAGTGCTAGGGTTAGTGTTAGGGTTAGTTTTTTGGCTACGGTTATTGTTAGGGTTATGGTTAGGGCTAGGTTTAGGACTGGGGTTATGGCTAGGGCTAGGGCTATTGTTAGGTTTAGGGATAGTGCTAGGTCTAGGGTTAGGGTTAGTGTTAGGATTAGGGTTAGTGTTAGGGCTAGGGCTAAGGCTTGAGCTAGTGTTAGGGTTATGGTTAGGGTTAGGGTTAGGTTTAGGACTAGGTTTAGGTATGGGGTTTGGGTGGGGTTGGATTGGGGTTAGTGTTAGGGTTGGGGTTGGGGTTAAAATTAGGGGTGAGGTTGGGTGAGGGGTTGGGATTAGTCTTAGGGTTAGGTTTAGGGCTATGGTTAGCGTTAAATTTATCGTTAGTGTTAGTCTTAGTGTAGAGTTAGGGTTAGGGTTAGGGTTAGGGCTAGGGTTAGGGCTGGGGTTTGGGTTAGGGTTAGGCTAGGACTAGGTCTAGGGCTAGGGTTAGGGCTAGGGTTAGGGTTAGGGCTAGGTCTAGGGCTAGGGCTAGGGCTAGGGCTAGGTGTAGGTTTAATGTTAGGGTTAGAGTTAGGGTTATTGCTTGGGCTAGGGCTAGGGTTAGGATTAGGGTTAGTGTTAGGGCTAGGGTTAGGGTTCGGGATAGGGCTAGGGCTAGGATTTGGGTTAGTGTTAGGGTGAGGGCTAGGGCTAGGGCTGGTGTTTGCTTTAGGATTAAGGTTAGGGTTAGGGTTAGGGCTACAGTGAGGGTTAGGGTTAGGGTTAGGGTTAGGTCTAGGGTTAAGGTTAGGGTTGGGATTAGGGTTAGCGTTAGGCCTAGGGCTAGGGCTAGGGGTAGGGTTAGTGTTAGGGCAAGGGTTAGGCTTAGGGTTGTTGTTAGGTTTAGGGTTAGGGTTAGGGCTACGGTGAGGGTTAGGTTTAGGGTTAGGGTTAGCGTTAGGATTATGCTTAGGGTTAGGGTTAGGGTTAGGGTTAGGGCTAAGACTAAGGCTAAGGCTAGGTCTAGGTTTAGAGTTAGGGTTAGGGTTAGGGTTACGGTTATGGTTATGGTTAGGGCTGGGTTTTGGATTGGGGTTTGGCCTAGGGATAGGGTTAGAAGTAAGGTTAGCATTATGGGTAGGGCTAAGGTTACTGTTAGGTTTTAGGTTAGGTTTAGGGTCATGGCTAGGCCTAGGGCTAGGGCTTGGGTTAAAGTTAGGTTTAGTGTTAGGGCAAGGGTTAAGGTTGGGGTTAGGGATAGGGCTAGGGCTAGGTCTAGGGTTAGGGTTAGGGTTAGGTTTAGGGTTAGGGTTAGGGTTAGGTCTAGGGTTAGGTTTAGGGTTAGGGTTAGGTTTAGTGTTAGGGTTAGGTCTAGGGTTAGGGCTAGGGCTAGGGTTTGTGTTAGGTTTAGGTTAGGGCTATGGTTAGTGTTAGTGTTAGCGCAAGGGTTAGGCTTAGGGTTGTTGTTAGGTTTAGGGTTAGGGTTAGGGCTACGGTGAGGGTTAGGGTTAGGGTTAGGGTTAGGATTAGGTTTAGGGTTAGGGTTAGGGTTAGGGCTAGGGCTAGGGTTAGGGCTAGTGTTATGCTTAGGGCTAGGGTTAGGGTTAGGTTTAGGGCTAGATATAGGGTTAGGACTAGTGTTAGGTTTAGGTTTTATGGCTAGGGCTAGTGCTAGGGCTAGGGCTAAGGTTGGGTTAGGATTAGCCATAAGTCTAAGGTGAGGTTTAGGGTTAGGGCTCTGGCTAGTGTTTGGGTTAGTTTTAGTGTTATGGTTAGGGCTAGTGCTAGGGTTAGATCTAGGGCTAGGTTTAGGTTTAGTGTTAGAGTTATGGCTATGGCTAGGGCTATGGTTAGGGTTAGCGTTAGAGTAGGGTTAGGTTAAGAATAGGTTTAGGGCTTGTGCTAGGGCTAGGTCTAGGGCTAGTTTTAGGGTAAGGGTTAGAGTTATGGCTAGGGATAGCTCTAGGCTAGGTTTAGGGTAATGGTTAGGGCTAGTGCCAGGCATAGAGTTAGGGTTAGGTTAGGGTTAGGGTTTCGGTTAGGGTTAGTGTTAAGGTTTGGGTTAGTTCTAGTGCTAGTGTTAGGGTTAAGTTTAGGGATATTGCTAGGGCTAGGGTAAGGTTTAAGGTTAGGGTTAGGGCTAGGGCTAGTGCTATAGTTATGGTTAGGGTTATGGCTAGGGCTACGTTTAGGGTTACGGTTACGGTTAGGGATAGGGCTAGGGTTAGGGTTAGGGTTAAGGCTAGGTTTAGGGTTATAGTTAGGTCTAGGCCTAGGGGTAGGGCTAGGGTTAGGGTTAGAATTAGGGCTAGGGCAAGGTTAGGGTTAGGCATAGGGCTAGGGTTAGGGATAGGGTTAGAGCTAGGGTTATGTTTAGGGTTAGGGCTAGGGCTTGGGAGAGGGTTGGGTTAGGGTTAGGTCTAGGGCTAGGGCTAAGGCTAGAGCTAGGGCTAGGGCTAGAGCTAGGGCTAGGCCTAGGGTTAGGGTTAGGGTTAGGTTTTGGGCTAGCGCTAGGTTTAGTGTTAGGGTTGGGATTAGGGTTAGGGTTAGAGCTAGGGCTAGGGCTAGGGCTAGGGCCAGGGCTAGGGCTAGGATTAGGGTTAGGGTTATGTTTAGGGTTAGGTTTAGGGCTAGCGCTAGGGCTTCGGCTAGGGTTAGGTTTAGGGCTAGGGCTAAGGCTAGGTCTAGGTTTAGAGTTAGGGTTAGGGTTAGGGTTACGGTTATGGTTATGGTTAGGGCTGGGTTTCGGACTGGGGTTAGGCCTAGGGATAGGGTTAGGACTAGGGTTAGCATTATGGCTAGGGCTAAGGTTACTGTTAGGTTTTGGGTTAGGTTTAGGGTCATGGCTAGGGCTAGGGCTAGGGCTTGGGTTAAAGTTAGGTTTAGTGTTAGGGCTAGGGTTAGGGTTGGGGTTAGGGATAGGGCTAGGGCTAGGTATAGGGTTAGGGTTAGGGTTAGGGTTAGGTTTAGGGTTAGGGTTTGGTCTAGGGTTAGGGCTAGGTCTAGGGTTTGGGTTAGGGTTAGGGTTAGGTTTAGGGTTAGGGTTTGGTCTAGGGTTAGGGCTAGGTCTAGGGTTTGGGTTAGGTTTAGGGTTAGGGCTAGGGTCAGGGTTAGTGTTAGGGGTATGGCTAGGGTTTGGGTTAGGTTTAGGGCCAGTGTTAGTTCTAGTGTTATGGCTAGGGCTAGGATTAGGTGTAGGGTTTGAATTAGGGTTAAGGTTAGGTTTAGGGCTAGGGCTTGGGCTAGGGTTAGGGTTAGGGTTAGGGTTAGGTTTGTGATTCGGGTTCGTGTAAGGGTTAGGTTTGGGGTTGGGGTTGGGGTTGGTGTGGTGTTGTGGTTGTGTTTAGAGTTAGGGTTGTGGTTTGTGTAGGGATTAGGGTTAGGTTTAAGGCTAGGGCTATGGTTAGCGTTAGGGTTAGAGTTAGGTTTTTAGTGTTAGTGCTAGAGTTAGGGCTAGGGTTAGGGTTAGGGTTTATGCTACGGTTAGTGTTAGGTTTATGGTTAGGGCTAGGTTTAGGATTGGGGTTAGGGCTATGGTTAGGGTTAGGGCTAGCGTTTGGGTTAGGGTTGGGGTGGGGGTTGGTGTTGAGGTCGGGCTTAGGGTTAGGATTAGGGTTAGGGTTATGGCTAGTTCTATGGTAAGGGTTAGGGTTATGGCTAGTGTAGGGCTAAGGCTAGGGCTAGGGTTATTGTTAGGGTTAGCAATAGTGCTAGGTCTAGGGTTAGGGTCAGTGTTAGGGTTAGGGCTAGGGCTATGTCTAGGGTTTGGTTTAGGGTTAGGGTTAGGGTTACGGCTATGGTTAGGGTTAGGGTTAGGGTTAGGGTTAGGGCTAGAGTTAGGGCTAGGGCTAGGGTTAGGGCTAGGGTTATTTTAGGGTTATGGCTACGGCTAGGGCTAGGTTTAGGTTTAGGGTTAGAGTTAGGGCTTGGGTTAGGGTTATGTTTATGGCTAGGTCTAGGTCTAGGGTTAGTGGTGGGGTTAGGGCAAGGGTTAGGGTTTGGTTAGGGCTAGTTCTAGGGCTCGGGCTAGGGTTAGTTTTAGGGGTAGTGTCAGGGCTTAGACCAGGGCTAGGGCTAGTTTTAGGGTTAGGGTTAGAGTTAAGGCTAGGGCTAGGTTTTGGGATAGGGTTAGGGTTAGGCTTAGGTCTAGGTTTAGGGTTACGCCTAGGGCTAGGCTTAGGGTTAGGTATAGATCTAGGGCTATTGTTGGGCTAGGGCTAGGGTTAGGGTTAAGGTTCCTTTCACTGCTAGGGTTAGGGTTATGGTTAGGTTTAGGGTTAGGGCTATGTTTAGGTTTAGGGCTATGGTTAGGGTTAGGTTTAGCTAAGGGCTAGGGTTAGGGTTAGGGTTGGCGCTAGTGCTAGGGCTACGTCTAGGGCTAGGTTTAGGGTTAGGGCTAGGGTTATGCTAGGGCTAGGGCTAGGGTTGGGTTAAGGTTAGGGTTAGGGTTCGGGTTAAGGCAAGGGCTAGGGTTAGGGCTAGGGATAGGGTTAGGGTTAGAGGTAAAGCTAGGGCTAGGGCTAGGGTTAGGGTTATGGTTAGGGCTAGGGCTAGGGCTAGGGCCAGTGCTATGGCTATGGATAGGTTTAGGGTTAGGGTTAGGGCTTGGGCTAGGATTTGAGTTAGGATTACGGTTAGGGCTAGGGTTAGGGTTAGGGTTAGGGCTATCGCTAGGGTTTTGGTTAGGTTTAGGGCTAGTGTTAGGTTTAGGCTTATGGCTAGGGTAGGACTAGGGTTAGGGTTTGGTTTAGGGTTAGTGTTAGGGTTTGGTTTAGGGTTATGGCTGGTGCTATTTTTCGGTCTAGGATTAGGGTTATTGCTAGGGCTACGGCTAGGGCTAGGGCTAGGGTTAATGTTAAGGTTAGGTCTAGGGCTTGTGTTAGGTTTAGGGATAGGGTAGGGTTAGGGTTAAGGCTAAGGCTAGATTTAGGGTTAGGGTTAGGGTTACTGCTAGGTTTAGGATTAGGTCTAGGGTTTGGGTTATGAATTTCGTAAGGGTTTTGGTTAGGTTTAGGGCTAGGGTTTGGTTTAGGTTTATGGTTAGGGCTAGGACTAGGTTTAGGGTTAGAGTTAGGGTTAGGGTTTGGAATAGGGCTTCGGCTAGGGCTAGGGTTAGGGTTAGAGTTAGGGTTTGTGTTCAGGTTATGGTTAGGGTTTGGGTAGGTGTTGGTGTTGTTGTGGATTTGTGGTTGGGGATAGAGTTAGGGTTGGGTTTGTGTAGGGGTTGGGGTTAGGGTTAGGGTTAGGGTTATGGCTCTGTCTAGGGCTATTGCTAGGGTTATTGTTAGGGTTAGGGATAGTGCTAGGGTTAGGGTTAGTGTTAGTGTAGGGTTAGGGCTTGGGCTAGGGCTAGGGTTAGGTTTAGGGTTAGAGTTAGGGCTACAATTAGGGTTAGGTTTAGGGTTAGGGCTAGGGTTAGTGTTAGGTTTAGGGTTAGGGCTATGGTTAAGGTTACGTTGATGGTTAGGGATAGGGCTAGGGTTAGGGTTAGTGTTAGTGTTAGGGCTATGGTTAGGTTTAGGATTAGTGTTATGGTTAGGGTTATGGCTAGGGCTACGTTTAGGGTTACGGTTACGGTTAGGGATAGGGCTAGGGTTATGGTTAGGTTTAGGTCTACGGCTAGGGCTAGTGCTATGGTTCGGGTTAGGGCTATAGTTAGGGTTAGGGCTAGGGTCAGGTTTAGGGTTAGGGCTATGGCTAGGGATTGGGTTTGGTTTAGGGCTAGTGTTATTGTTAGGGTTATGGCTAGTGCTAGGGCTAGGTCTTGGGCTAGGTTTAGAGTTATGTATAGGGCTAGGTTTAGGGCTAGGGTTATGGTTAGAGGTAGGGCTAGGGATAGGTGTAGGGTTAGGTTTAGGGTTAGGGCTAGGGTTAGGGTTAGGGTTATGGCTAGGTTTAGGGTTAGAATTAGGTTGAGGCCTAGGGCTAGGGCTATGGTTAGGGTTAGGATTCGGGCTAGGGCTAGTGTTGGGGTAGGGTTAGGTTTAGGGTTAGGGTTAGGGCTAGGGCTAGGGTTAGGGTAGCGTTAGGTTTAGGGTTAGGGCTAGGGCTTGGGAGAGGGTAGGGTTAGGGTTAGGTCTAGCGCTAGGGTTAGGGTTAAGGTTGGGGTTATGGTTAGGGTTAGAGTTAGGTTTGGTTTAGGTTTAGAGTTAGGCCTAGGGCTAGGGCTAGGATAGGGTTAGGGTTAGGTTTAGGTTCAGGGCTAGCCGCTAGGGCTAGGGCTCGGGCTAGGTTTAGGTTATTGCTAGCGCTAGGGTTAGGGCTAGGGTCATGGTTAGGGTTAGGGTTAGGGCTAGCGTCAGGTTTAGGTTTAGGGCTAGGGTTAGGGAGAAGGTAGTGTTAGGGTTAGGGCTACCGCAAGGGTTGGGGTTAGGGATGGGATTAGGGTTAGGGTTAGGGTTAGGGCTAGGGCTAGGACTAGGTGTAGGGCGAGGGCCAGGGCTAGGGCTACGATTAGATTTAGGGTTTTGTTTAGTTTTAGGGCTAGCGCTAGGTGTATTGCTAGGGTTAGGATTACGGCTAGTGCTAGGGTTAGGGTTAGGGTTAGGGCTAGGTTTAGTGTTAGGGCTAGGGCTTGATTTGGGGTTAGGGTTAGGTTTAGGTTTAGGTCTAGGGCTAGGGCTAGGGTTAGGGTTATTGCTAGCGCTAGGTTTAGGGCTAGGGTTAGGGTTAGGGTTAGGGCTAGGGCTAGGTTTAGGGTTAGAGTTAGGGTTAGTGGTAGGTTTAGGGTTAGGGCTAGGCTTAGGGTTAGGATTAGGGTTAGGGTTATGGCTAGGGTTGGGATAGGTTTATGGTTAGGGCTAGGGCTAGGTTTAGTGTTACGGTTAAGGCTATGGTTAGGTTTAGGTTTATGGTTAGCGCTAGGTTTAGTTTAATGTTTGGTCTAGGGCTAGGTTAGGGGTAGGTTTAGTGCTAGTATTATGGCTAGGGCTAGGGCTAGGGTTGTGGTATGGTTAGAGCTAGGGCTAGGCTTAGGGTTAAGTTTAGGGTTAGGGATAAGGCTGGGCTATGGTTACGATTAGGGTTAGTGTTAGGGTTAGGGCTAGGGCTAAGTTAGGGTATGGTTAGGGCTAGGGCTTGGGTGAGAGCTAAGGCTAGTTTTAGTGTTAGAGTTAGGTTTAGGGCAAGGGCTAGGGTTAGGTTTAGTGTTAGGTTTAGGGTTAGGTTTAGGATTAGGGCTAGGGTTAGTGTTAGGGTTAGGTCTAGGACTAGGGCTAGGGCTAGGTCTAGGGTTTGGGTTAGCATTAGGGTTAGGGATAGGGCTAGGGTTAGGCTTAGATTTAGGGTTAGGGCTAGTGCTAGGGATAGGTATAGGGCTAGGTTTTGGGTTAGCGTAAAGGTTATGGCTAAGGCTAGAGCTAGGATTGGGTTAAGGTTAGGGTTAGGGTTCGGGTTTTTGCTAGGGTTAGGGTTAGGTTTAGGGCTAGGTTTAGGTTTAGGGCTAGGTTTAGGTTTAGTGTAGGGTTAGGGTTAGGTTTAGGACTAGGGCTAGGGCTTGGGCTAGGGTTTGGGTTAGGATTAGTGTTAGGGTTAGGTTTAGGGTTAGGGCTAGTGCTAGGTGTAGGCCTAGGGATAGGTTAAGTGTTGGGGTTAGGGCTAGGGCTAGGGCTAGGGTTATGGTTAGGGTTAGGGCTAGGCCTAGGGGTAGGGTTAGGGTTACGGATAGGGCTAGTGTTCGATTTAGGTTTAGGGCTGGTTTAGGTTTAGAGTTAGGTCTAGGCCTAGGGCTCGGGCTAGGGTTAGGGTTAGGATCAGTGCAAGGGCTAGGGTTAGGTTTGGCTTAGGATTACTGTTAGTGCTTGGGCTAGGGTTAGGGTTAGGGTTAGGGCTAGTGTTATGTTTAGGTTTACGGCCAGGGCTTGGGAGAGGGTAGGGTTAGGGTTAGGGATTGGGCTAGGGTTAGGGTTAGGGTTATGGTGAGGGTTAGGTTTATGTCTTGGGCCAGTTCTAGGGCTAGGATTAGAGTTAGGGTTAGGTTAAGTTTTAGGGCTAGGGCTACGGCTAGGTCCGGGGTTAGGTTTAGGTTTAGGGTTAGGCCTAGGGCTAGGGTTAGGGTTAGGGTTAGGGCTAGCGCTAGGTTTACGGCTAGGGCTAGTGTTAGGGTTAGGGTTAGGGTTAGTGTTAGGGTTAGGGCTAGTGCTAGGGTTAGGGTTAGGGCTAGGGCTAGGGCTAGGGTTTGGTTTAGGGTTCGGGTTAGGGTTAGGGCAACGGTTAGGTTTATGGTTATGGTTAGGGCTAAGGTTAGGTTACGGTTAGGTTTAGGGCTAGATTTAGTGTGGTCTAGGGTTAGGTCTAGGGTTAAGTTTAGGTTTAGGTCTAGGGTTAGGGTTAGGGTTAGGATTAGTGTTAGGTTAGGATTAGTGCTACGGCTAGTGTTAGTGTTAGGTTTAGGTTTATGGCTAGGGCTAGGGTAAGGTTTAGGTCTAAGGTTATGGTTAGGGTTAGGGCTAGCGCTTGGGTAGGGTTAGGTTTAGCGTTGGGGCTAGGGTTAGGGTTAGGGTTTGGGCTAGGTTTAGGGTTAGAGTTAGTTCTAGGCCTAGGGCTAGCGCTTGGGTTAGGGTTAGGCTTAGGGCTAGTGCTAGGGTCAGGCTTAGGGCTTGTGCTAGGGCTAGGGCTAGGGTTAGGGTAAGGGCTACCACTATTGTTAGGGCTAGGGTTAGGATTAGGGTTAGGGTTAGGGCTAGGTTAGGGTTAGGGTTAGGTCTAGCGCTAGGTTTAGGGCTAGGGCTAGGTTTAGGGTTAGTCTTAGGGTTATTGCTAGGTTTAGGGTTAGGGCTAGGCCTAGGGTTAGGGTTAGGATTAGGGTTAGGGCTAGGTTTAGGATTAGTGTTAGGTTTAATGTTAGGGTTAGGGTTACGGCTAGGGTGGGTTAGGTTTAGTGTTAGGGCAAGGGCTAGGTTAGGGTTAGATTTAGGGCTAGGGTTAGGGTTAGTTTTAGGGTTAGGTCTTGGGCTAGGGCTATGGTTCGTGTTATGGTTAGGGCTAGGGTTAGTGTTATGGTTATGGTTAGTGCTAGGTTTAGTTTTGTTAGGTCTAGGGCTAGGTTAGGGGTAGGTTTAGGGCTAGGGTTATATCTAGGGCTAAGGCTAGGGTTGGGGTAAGATTAGGGCTAGGGCTAGGGCTAGGCTTACGTATAGGGCAAGGGCTAGTGTTAGGGTGAAGTTTAGGGTTAGGGATAGGGCTCGGGGTACGGTTAGGTTTTGTATTAGGGTTAGGGTTAGGGCTAGGGCTAGGATTAGGGTTAGGTTGAGGGCTAGGTATAGGATTAGGGCTAGGGTTAGTGTTAGGGTTAGTTCTAGGGCTAGGGCTAGGGCTAGGATTTGGTTTAGGGTTAGGGTTTGGGTTAGGTCTGCAGTAGGCTTAGGGTTAGGTTTAGGGTTAGGGTTAGGATTAGTGTTAGGGTTAGGGTTTGGGCTTGGTTTAGGTTTAGGGTTACGTTTAGGGCTACATTTATGGTTAAGTTTAGGGTTAGGGATAGGTCTAGGGTTAGGGTTAGGGCCAGGTTTAAGTTTTTGTCTAGGGTAAGGGTTAGGGTTAGGTCTAGGGCTAGGTTTAGGGTAGAGTTTGGATTAGGATTAGTGTTAGGGCTAGGGTTAGGTTTCGGGTTAGGGTTAGGGCTATGGCTAGGGTTAGGGTTAGCGTTAGGGCTCGGGTTAGGGTAGGGTTAGGGTTAGGGTTAGGGCTATTGCTAGGGCTAGGTATAGGGCTATGCTTAGGGTTAGTGTTAGAGTTACGGCTAGGGCTAGGCCTAGGGTTAGGTATAGGTTTAGAGTTAGTTCTACGGCTAGGGTTAGGGTTAGGTTTATGCCTATGGCTAGGTCTAGGATAAGGTTTAGGGTTAGGGTTAGGTTTAGGACTAGTGCTAGGGTTAGGGTTAGGTTTAGGATTAGGGCTAGGTTTATGGTTAGGTCTAGTGTTAGGGTAGGTTTAGGTCTAGGGCTAGGGCTAGGGCTAGGGTTTGTGTTACTTTTAGGTTTAGGGCTACGGTTAGGTTTAGGGTTATGTTTAGGGCTAGGACTAGGTTTTGGGTTAGAGTTAGAGTTAGGAATAGGATTTTGGCTAGGGCTAGGTTTAGGGTTAGGGTTAGGGCTACAGTTAGGGTTAGGGCTAGGATTAGGGTTAGGGTTAGGGTTAGTTTTATTGCTAGGGTTAGGTTTAGGGTTATGGCTCGTGGTAGGGTTAGGTCTAGGTCTAGGGTTAGGTTTAGGGTTAGGGCTAGGGTCAGGTTTAGGGTTAGGTCTAGGGCTTTTGAGAGGGTATGGTTAGGGTTAGTGCTAGCACTAGGGTTGGGGTTAGGGTTTGGGTTAGGGTTAGGTTTAGGCCTAGGGCTAGGGCCAGGGCTAAGGCTAAGATTAAGTTTAGGGTTTAGGTTTAGGTTTAGGGATAGTCCTAGGGTTAGGTCTAGGGTTAGGGTTAGGTTTAGGTTTAGGGTTAGGGCCAGGGCTAGGGTTAGGGTTAGGTCTAGGGTAGGGCTAAGGCTAGGGTTTGTGTTAGGATTAGGGCTAGGTTTGGGTTAGGTGTAGGGTTAGGGCTAGTGTTAGGTTAGGGTTAGATTTAGGGCTAGGGTTGGGTTAGTTTTAGGGTTAGAGCTAGGGCTAGGGCTAGAGTTAGTGTTGGGGTTATGGCTAGGGTTAGGGCTAGGGTTATGGTTAGCGCTAGATTTAGTGTTTCGTTAGGTCTAGGGCTAGGTTAGTGTTAGGTTTAGGGCTAGGGTTATGGCTATGGCTTGGGCTACGTTTGGGGTAAGGTTATGGGTAGGGCTAGGGTTAGGGTTAGGTTAGGGCTAGGGCTAGGGCTAGGGTTAGGGTTAAGTGTAGGTTTCAGGAATATCGCTTGGGCTATTGTTACGGTTAGGGTTAGGGTTAGGTCTTGGGCTAGGGTTAGGGTTAGGTTTAGGGCTAGGGCTTGGGTGAGGGCTAAGGCTAGGTTTAGGGTTAGAGTTAGGGTGAGCGCTAGGGCTAGGGTTAGGTTTACGGTTAGGTTTAGGGCTAGGTTTAGGATTAGGGCTAAGGTTAAGGTTTTGTTAGCTTTAGGAGTAGGGCTAGGGCTAGGGTTTGGTTTAGGATCAGGGTTAGTGATATGGCTAGTTTTAGGCTTAGGGTTAGGATTAGGGCTAGGGTCAGGGTTAGGGTTAGGGTTAGGGCTAGGGTTAGGGTTAGGGTTGGGGTTAGGTCTTGGGAGAGGGTAGGGTTATGGTTGTGGCTAGCGCTAGGGTTAGGATTCGGTTTAGGGTTAGGGATAGGGCTAGGGTCTGGCTTAAGATTAGGGTTAGGGCTAGTGCTAGGGCTAGGGCTAGGGATAGGTTTGGGGTTATTGTTAGGGCTAGTGCTAGGGTTGGGGTAAGGTTAGGGTTAGGTTTCTGGTTAGGGCTAGGGTTAATGTTAGCGTTCGGGCTAGCGCTAGGTTTAAGGTTAGTGCTAGGGTTATGTTTAGGGTTAGGGTTAGGGCTAGTTTTAGTTTTAGGGCTAGAGTTAGGTGTAGGTTTAGGTTTAGGGCTAGGGCTTGGGCTATGGTTTGTTTTAGGCTTAGGGTTAGGGCTAGGGTTAGGTTTAGGGTTAGGTCTATCGTTAGGGTTTCTGTTATGTTTAGGGTTAGGGTTAGGTTTAGGGCTAGGGCTTGGGTGAGGCTAAGGCTAGGTTTAGGTTTAGAGTTAGGGTTAGCGCTAGGGCTAGGTTTAGGTTTAGGGTTAGGTTTAGGGCTAGGTTTAGGATTAGGGCTAAAGTTAAGGTTTTGTTAGCTTTAGGAGTAGGGCTAGGGCTAGGGTTTGGTTTAGGATTAGGTTTAGTGATATGGCTAGTTTTAGGCTTAGGGTTAGGATTAGGGCTAGAGTTATGGTTAGGGTTAGGGCTAGGTTTAAGTTTAGGGTTGGGGCTAGGGCTTGGGAGAGTGTAGGGTTAAGGTTGGGGCTAGTGCTAGGGTTAGGATTCGGTTTAGGGTTAGGGATAGGGCTAGGGTCAGGCTTAAGATTAGGGTTAGGGCTAGTGCTATGGCTAGGGCTAGGGATAGGTTTAGGGTTATTGTTAGGTCTAGTGCTAGGTTTGGGGTAAGGTTAGGGTTAGGGTTCGGGTTAGGGCTTGGGTTAGGATTAGGGTTAGGGCTAGTGCTAGGTTTAGGGTTAGTGCTAGGGTTATGTTTAGGGTTAGGGTTAGGGCTAGTTTTAGTTTTAGGGCTAGGGTATGTTTAGGTTTCGGTTTAGGGCTAGGTCTTGGGCTAGGGTTTGTGTTAGGCTTAGGGTTAGGACTAGGGTTAGGTTTAGGGTTAGGTCTATCGTTAGGGTTTCTGTTATGTTTAGGGCTAGGGTTAGGTTTAGGGTTATGGCTGGTGCTAGGGTTAAGTCTAGGGATAGTGTTATGGATAGTGCTAGGGCTAGGGCTAGGGTTAGTGTTAGGTTTAGGTCTAAGGCTAGGGCTAGGGTTTGGTTTAGGGTTAGGGCTACGGTTAGAGTTAGGGTTAGGGCTAGGGCTAGGGTTAGGGTTAAGGTTATGTTTAGGGCTAGGTTTAGGGTTAGGTCTAGGGTTAGTGCTAGGTTTAGGTCTAGGGCTAGGGCGAGGGCTAGTGTTTGTGTTAGGATTAGGGTAATGTCTAGGGCTACGTTTAGGGTTAAGGTTAGGGTTAGGGCTATCGCTAGGGTTTGGTTTAGGTTCAGAGATGGGGTTAGGTTTAGGGTTATAGTTAGGGCTAGGACTAGGTTTAGGGTTATATTTAGGGTTAGAATTAGGGCTAGGGCTTGGGCTAGGACTAGGGTTAAGGTTAGGGTTAGGGTTAGGGTTCAGTTTAAGGTTATGGTTGCTGTAGGGGTTGGGGTTGGGATGGAGTTGTGGTTAGGGATAGATTTAGGGTTGTGGTTGTGTAGAGGTTGGGTTATGGTTAGGGTTAGGGCTAGGGCTATGGTTAGCGTTAGGGTTAGAGTTAGGTTTAGTGCTAGTGCTAGGTTTAGGGTTAGTGTTAGGGTTAGGGTTTAGGCTAGGGTTAGTGTTAGAGTAATGGTTAGGGCTAGATTTAGGATTGGGGTTAGGGCTATGGTTAGGGGTAGGGTTAGGGTTAGGGTTAGTGTTGTGGTCGGGGTTTGGGTTGGGGTTGGGCTTAGGGTAATGATTTGGGTTAGGGTTATGACTGGTGCTAGGGTTAGGGTTAGGGTTAGGGTTAGGGTTAGGGTTATGGCTCTGGTTAGGGCTAGGGCTAGGGTTATTGTTAGGGTTAGGGATAGTGCTAGGGCTAATGGTAGGGTTAGGGCTAGGTCTAGGGTTAGGGTTAGGTTTAGGGTAAGGGTTAGGTTTAGGGCTACAGATAGGGTTAGTGTTATTGTTAGGGTTAGGGCTAGTGTTAGGGTTAGTGTTAGGGCTTCAGTTAGGGTTAGGGTTATGTTTAGTGTTGGGGTTATGGTTAGGTTTAGTGTTAGTGTTTGGGTTAGGGTTACGGCTAGGGCTACGTTTAGGTTTACGGTTAGGGTTAGGGATAGGGCTAGGTTTAGGGTTATCTTTAGGTTTAGGGTTAGGGCTAGTGTTAGGGTTAGGGTTATGGTAAGGTCTAGGGCTAGGGCTAGGGGAGGGTTTGGTTTAGGATTAGGGTTTGGGCTAGCCCTAGGGTTATGGTTAGGGCTATGTCTAGGTTTTGGTTTAGGTTTAGGACTAGGGTTAGGGTTAGAGTTATGACTAGGGCTAGGGCATGGGCTAGGGCTAAGTTTAGGGATAGGGTTAGGGTTATGGCTAGGGCTAAGACTAGGGCTAGGTTTAGGGTTAGCGTTAGGGCTAGGGTTAGGTTAGGGTTAGGGATAGGGTTAGTGCTTGGGCTAGGTCTAGGGCTTGGTTTAGGGTTAGGGCTAGAGTTATGGCTATGGCTAGGCTAAGACTAGGGTTAGCGTAAGGGTTAGGTCTAGGGCAAGGGCTAGGGCTAGGGTTAGGGTTAGGGTAAGTGCTACGGCTAGGGTTAGGGTTAGGTCTAGGGCTATGGCTATGTCTAGGGTAAGATTTAGGGTTATGGTTAGGGTTAGGGTTAGGGCTATGGTTAGGGCTATGCTTAGGTTAGTGCTAGGGCTAGGGCTAGGGTTAGGATTAGGGTTAGGGCTAGGTTTAAGGTTAGGTCTAGTGTTACACTTAGGTTTTGGTGTAGAGCTAGTGCTAGGGTTAGAGTTTCTGTTAGGATTAGGTTTAGGGCTAGGGTTAGGGTTAGGGTTAGGGCTATTGCAAGGGTTTGGGTTAGGTTTAGGGCTAGGGTTAGGTTTAGGGTTATGGTTAGGGCTAGGACTAGGTTTATGGTTAGAGTTAGGGTTAGGGTTAGGGCTAGGTATTCGGCTATGGCTAGGGTTAGGGTTAGGTTTAGGGTTCGTGTTCGGGTTAGGGTTATGGTTGGGGTAGGGGTTGGGGTTGGGGTGGAGTTGTGGTTGGGGATAGAGTTAGGTTTGGGGTTGGGTAGGCGTTGGGGTTATGGTTAGGGTTAGGGCTAGGGCTATGGTTAGCGTTAGGGTTAGAGTTAGGTTTAGTGCTAGTATCAGGTTTAGGGTTAGTGTTAGGGTTGGGGTTTAGGCTAGGGTTAGTGTTAGAGTTATGTTTAGGGCTAGGTTTAGGATTGGTGTTAGGGCTAGGGTTAGGGTTAGTGTTGTGGTCGGGTTTGGGTTGGGGTTGGGCTTAGGTTTAGGATTTGGGTTAGGGTTATGGCTGGTCCTAGGTTTAGGGTTAGGGTTAGGGGATAGGGTTATGGCTCTGGCTAGGGCTAGGGCTAGTGTTATTGTTAGGGATAGGGAGAGTGCTAGGGCTAATTTTAGGGTTAGTGTTATGGTTATGGCTAGGGCTAGGGCTAGGGTTTGGTTTAGGGTAAGGGTTAAGGTTAGGGCTACGGATAGGGTTAGCGTTAGGGTTAGCGTTAGGGTTAGGGCTAGGGTTAGGGTTAGTGTTAGGGCTATGGATAGGGTTAGGGTTAGGGTTAGGGTTACGGCTAGGGCTACGTTTAGCCTTAAGGTTAGGGTTAGGGATAGGGCTAGGGTTAGGGTTTGTGTTAGGGCTAGGTTTAGGGTTAGGGTTAGGGCTAGGGTTAGGGCTAGCGTTAGGGTTAGGTCTAGGGCTAGGTCTAGGGCTAGTGTTTGGGTTAGGATTAGGGCTAGGTTTGGGTTTGGTTAGGGTTAGGGCTAGGGCTAGGTTAGGGTTAGAACGGGCTAGGGCTAGGGTTATTGGGGTTACAGCTAGGGCTAGGGTTAGTGTTGGGGTTAGGGCTAGGGTTAGGGCTAGGTTTATGGTTATGCTAGGTTTAGTGTTTTGTTAGGTCTAGGGCTAGGTTAGGGTTAGGTTTAGGGCTAGGGTTATGGCTATGGCTAGGGCTAGGTTTGGGGTAAGTTTAATGCTAGGGCTAGGGTTAGGGTTAGTTTTAGGGTTAGGGCTAGGGCTAGGGTTAGGGTTAGGTGTAGGTTTACAGATATCGCTCAGGCTATGGTTACAGTTAGGGTTAGGGTTAGGTCTAGGGCTAAGGTTAGGGTTAGGCTTAGGGCTTGGGCCTGGGTGAGGGCTAATGCTAGGTTTAGGGTTAGAATTAGGGTTAGGGCTAGGGCTAGGGTTAGGTTTAGGGTTAGGTTTAGGGCTAGGTTTAGGATTAGGGCTAAGTTTAAGGTTTTGTTAGCTTTAGGAGTAGGGCTAGGGCTAGGGTTTGGTTTAGAATTAGGGTTACTGATATGGCTAGGTTTAGGCTTAGGGTTAGGATTAGGGCTAGGGTTAGGATTAGGGTTAGGGCTAGGGTTAGGCTTAAGATTAGGGTTAGGGCTAGTGCTAGGGCTAGGGCTAGGGATAGGTTTAGGTTTATTGTTAGTGCTAGTGCTAGGGTTGGGGTAAGGTTAGGGTTAGGGTTTGGGTTAGGGCTAGGGTTAGGGTTAGGGTTAGGGCTAGCGCTAGGTTTAGGGTTAGTGCTAGGGTTATGTTTAGGGTTAGGGTTAGGGCTAGTTTTAGTTTTAGGGCTAGGGTTAGGTTTAGGTTTAGGTCTAGGGCTAGGGCTTGGGCTAGGGTTTGTGTTAGGATTAGGGTTAGGGCCAGGGTTAGGTTTAGGTTTAGGGCTATTGTTAGGGTTTCTGTTATGTTTAGGGCTAGGGTTATGTTTAGAGTTATGGCTAGGTCTAGAACTATTGTTAGGGTTAGTTTTAGGGTTAGGGTTAGAGTTAGGTTTAGGGTTATGGCTGGTGCTAGGGTTTAGTCTAGGGCTAGGGTTATGCCTAGGGCTAGGGCTAGACCTAGTGTTATTGTTATGGTTTTGTATAGTGCTAGGGCTAGGGCTAGTGTTAGTGTTAGTGTTAGGTTTAGGGCTAGGGCTAGAGCTAGGGTTTGGTTTAGGGTTAGGGTTAGGGTTAGGGCTACGGTTAGAGTTAGGGTTAGGGCTAGGGTCAGGCTTAAGATTAGGGTTAGGGCTAGTGCTATGGCTAGGGCTAGGGATAGGTTTAGGGTTATTGTTAGGTCTAGTGCTAGGTTTGGGGTAAGGTTAGGGTTAGGGTTCGGGTTAGGGCTTGGGTTAGGATTAGGGTTAGGGCTAGTGCTAGGTTTAGGGTTAGTGCTAGGGTTATGTTTAGGGTTAGGGTTAGGGCTAGTTTTAGTTTTAGGGCTAGGGTATGTTTAGGTTTCGGTTTAGGGCTAGGTCTTGGGCTAGGGTTTGTGTTAGGCTTAGGGTTAGGACTAGGGTTAGGTTTAGGGTTAGGTCTATCGTTAGGGTTTCTGTTATGTTTAGGGCTAGGGTTAGGTTTAGGGTTATGGCTGGTGCTAGGGTTAAGTCTAGGGATAGTGTTATGGATAGTGCTAGGGCTAGGGCTAGGGTTAGTGTTAGGTTTAGGTCTAAGGCTAGGGCTAGGGTTTGGTTTAGGGTTAGGGCTACGGTTAGAGTTAGGGTTAGGGCTAGGGCTAGGGTTAGGGTTAAGGTTATGTTTAGGGCTAGGTTTAGGGTTAGGTCTAGGGTTAGTGCTAGGTTTAGGTCTAGGGCTAGGGCGAGGGCTAGTGTTTGTGTTAGGATTAGGGTAATGTCTAGGGCTACGTTTAGGGTTAAGGTTAGGGTTAGGGCTATCGCTAGGGTTTGGTTTAGGTTCAGAGATGGGGTTAGGTTTAGGGTTATAGTTAGGGCTAGGACTAGGTTTAGGGTTATATTTAGGGTTAGAATTAGGGCTAGGGCTTGGGCTAGGACTAGGGTTAAGGTTAGGGTTAGGGTTAGGGTTCAGTTTAAGGTTATGGTTGCTGTAGGGGTTGGGGTTGGGATGGAGTTGTGGTTAGGGATAGATTTAGGGTTGTGGTTGTGTAGAGGTTGGGTTATGGTTAGGGTTAGGGCTAGGGCTATGGTTAGCGTTAGGGTTAGAGTTAGGTTTAGTGCTAGTGCTAGGTTTAGGGTTAGTGTTAGGGTTAGGGTTTAGGCTAGGGTTAGTGTTAGAGTAATGGTTAGGGCTAGATTTAGGATTGGGGTTAGGGCTATGGTTAGGGGTAGGGTTAGGGTTAGGGTTAGTGTTGTGGTCGGGGTTTGGGTTGGGGTTGGGCTTAGGGTAATGATTTGGGTTAGGGTTATGACTGGTGCTAGGGTTAGGGTTAGGGTTAGGGTTAGGGTTAGGGTTATGGCTCTGGTTAGGGCTAGGGCTAGGGTTATTGTTAGGGTTAGGGATAGTGCTAGGGCTAATGGTAGGGTTAGGGCTAGGTCTAGGGTTAGGGTTAGGTTTAGGGTAAGGGTTAGGTTTAGGGCTACAGATAGGGTTAGTGTTATTGTTAGGGTTAGGGCTAGTGTTAGGGTTAGTGTTAGGGCTTCAGTTAGGGTTAGGGTTATGTTTAGTGTTGGGGTTATGGTTAGGTTTAGTGTTAGTGTTTGGGTTAGGGTTACGGCTAGGGCTACGTTTAGGTTTACGGTTAGGGTTAGGGATAGGGCTAGGTTTAGGGTTATCTTTAGGTTTAGGGTTAGGGCTAGTGTTAGGGTTAGGGTTATGGTAAGGTCTAGGGCTAGGGCTAGGGGAGGGTTTGGTTTAGGATTAGGGTTTGGGCTAGCCCTAGGGTTATGGTTAGGGCTATGTCTAGGTTTTGGTTTAGGTTTAGGACTAGGGTTAGGGTTAGAGTTATGACTAGGGCTAGGGCATGGGCTAGGGCTAAGTTTAGGGATAGGGTTAGGGTTATGGCTAGGGCTAAGACTAGGGCTAGGTTTAGGGTTAGCGTTAGGGCTAGGGTTAGGTTAGGGTTAGGGATAGGGTTAGTGCTTGGGCTAGGTCTAGGGCTTGGTTTAGGGTTAGGGCTAGAGTTATGGCTATGGCTAGGCTAAGACTAGGGTTAGCGTAAGGGTTAGGTCTAGGGCAAGGGCTAGGGCTAGGGTTAGGGTTAGGGTAAGTGCTACGGCTAGGGTTAGGGTTAGGTCTAGGGCTATGGCTATGTCTAGGGTAAGATTTAGGGTTATGGTTAGGGTTAGGGTTAGGGCTATGGTTAGGGCTATGCTTAGGTTAGTGCTAGGGCTAGGGCTAGGGTTAGGATTAGGGTTAGGGCTAGGTTTAAGGTTAGGTCTAGTGTTACACTTAGGTTTTGGTGTAGAGCTAGTGCTAGGGTTAGAGTTTCTGTTAGGATTAGGTTTAGGGCTAGGGTTAGGGTTAGGGTTAGGGCTATTGCAAGGGTTTGGGTTAGGTTTAGGGCTAGGGTTAGGTTTAGGGTTATGGTTAGGGCTAGGACTAGGTTTATGGTTAGAGTTAGGGTTAGGGTTAGGGCTAGGTATTCGGCTATGGCTAGGGTTAGGGTTAGGTTTAGGGTTCGTGTTCGGGTTAGGGTTATGGTTGGGGTAGGGGTTGGGGTTGGGGTGGAGTTGTGGTTGGGGATAGAGTTAGGTTTGGGGTTGGGTAGGCGTTGGGGTTATGGTTAGGGTTAGGGCTAGGGCTATGGTTAGCGTTAGGGTTAGAGTTAGGTTTAGTGCTAGTATCAGGTTTAGGGTTAGTGTTAGGGTTGGGGTTTAGGCTAGGGTTAGTGTTAGAGTTATGTTTAGGGCTAGGTTTAGGATTGGTGTTAGGGCTAGGGTTAGGGTTAGTGTTGTGGTCGGGTTTGGGTTGGGGTTGGGCTTAGGTTTAGGATTTGGGTTAGGGTTATGGCTGGTCCTAGGTTTAGGGTTAGGGTTAGGGGATAGGGTTATGGCTCTGGCTAGGGCTAGGGCTAGTGTTATTGTTAGGGATAGGGAGAGTGCTAGGGCTAATTTTAGGGTTAGTGTTATGGTTATGGCTAGGGCTAGGGCTAGGGTTTGGTTTAGGGTAAGGGTTAAGGTTAGGGCTACGGATAGGGTTAGCGTTAGGGTTAGCGTTAGGGTTAGGGCTAGGGTTAGGGTTAGTGTTAGGGCTATGGATAGGGTTAGGGTTAGGGTTAGGGTTACGGCTAGGGCTACGTTTAGCCTTAAGGTTAGGGTTAGGGATAGGGCTAGGGTTAGGGTTTGTGTTAGGGCTAGGTTTAGGGTTAGGGTTAGGGCTAGGGTTAGGGCTAGCGTTAGGGTTAGGTCTAGGGCTAGGTCTAGGGCTAGTGTTTGGGTTAGGATTAGGGCTAGGTTTGGGTTTGGTTAGGGTTAGGGCTAGGGCTAGGTTAGGGTTAGAACGGGCTAGGGCTAGGGTTATTGGGGTTACAGCTAGGGCTAGGGTTAGTGTTGGGGTTAGGGCTAGGGTTAGGGCTAGGTTTATGGTTATGCTAGGTTTAGTGTTTTGTTAGGTCTAGGGCTAGGTTAGGGTTAGGTTTAGGGCTAGGGTTATGGCTATGGCTAGGGCTAGGTTTGGGGTAAGTTTAATGCTAGGGCTAGGGTTAGGGTTAGTTTTAGGGTTAGGGCTAGGGCTAGGGTTAGGGTTAGGTGTAGGTTTACAGATATCGCTCAGGCTATGGTTACAGTTAGGGTTAGGGTTAGGTCTAGGGCTAAGGTTAGGGTTAGGCTTAGGGCTTGGGCCTGGGTGAGGGCTAATGCTAGGTTTAGGGTTAGAATTAGGGTTAGGGCTAGGGCTAGGGTTAGGTTTAGGGTTAGGTTTAGGGCTAGGTTTAGGATTAGGGCTAAGTTTAAGGTTTTGTTAGCTTTAGGAGTAGGGCTAGGGCTAGGGTTTGGTTTAGAATTAGGGTTACTGATATGGCTAGGTTTAGGCTTAGGGTTAGGATTAGGGCTAGGGTTAGGATTAGGGTTAGGGCTAGGGTTAGGCTTAAGATTAGGGTTAGGGCTAGTGCTAGGGCTAGGGCTAGGGATAGGTTTAGGTTTATTGTTAGTGCTAGTGCTAGGGTTGGGGTAAGGTTAGGGTTAGGGTTTGGGTTAGGGCTAGGGTTAGGGTTAGGGTTAGGGCTAGCGCTAGGTTTAGGGTTAGTGCTAGGGTTATGTTTAGGGTTAGGGTTAGGGCTAGTTTTAGTTTTAGGGCTAGGGTTAGGTTTAGGTTTAGGTCTAGGGCTAGGGCTTGGGCTAGGGTTTGTGTTAGGATTAGGGTTAGGGCCAGGGTTAGGTTTAGGTTTAGGGCTATTGTTAGGGTTTCTGTTATGTTTAGGGCTAGGGTTATGTTTAGAGTTATGGCTAGGTCTAGAACTATTGTTAGGGTTAGTTTTAGGGTTAGGGTTAGAGTTAGGTTTAGGGTTATGGCTGGTGCTAGGGTTTAGTCTAGGGCTAGGGTTATGCCTAGGGCTAGGGCTAGACCTAGTGTTATTGTTATGGTTTTGTATAGTGCTAGGGCTAGGGCTAGTGTTAGTGTTAGTGTTAGGTTTAGGGCTAGGGCTAGAGCTAGGGTTTGGTTTAGGGTTAGGGTTAGGGTTAGGGCTACGGTTTGAGTTAGGGTTAGGGCTAGGCCTAGGGTTAGAGTTAAGGTTATGTTTAGGGCTAGGTTTAGGGTTAGGTTTAGGGTTAGGGTTAGGTTTAGGTCTAGGGCTATGGCGAGGGCTACTGTTTGTGTTAGGATTAGGGTTATGGCTAGGGCTATGTTTAGGGTTTTGTTTAGGGTTAGGGCAATCACTAGGGTTTGGTTTAGGTTTAGAGCTGGGGTTAGGTTTAGGGTTATAGTTAGGGCTAGGAGTAGGTTTAGGGTTAGAGTTAGGGTTAGGGTTAGGGTTAGTGCTAGGGCCTGGGCTAGGACTAGGGTTAAGGTTAGGGTTAGGGTTAGGGTTAGGGTTCAGTTTAAGGTTATGGTTGCGATAGGGGTTGGAGTTGGGGTGGAGTTGTGGATAGGGATAGATTTAGGGTTGTGGTTGTGTAGAGGTTGGGTTATGGTTAGGGTTAGGGCTAGGGCTATGGTTAGCGTTAGGGTTAGAATTAGGTTTAGTGCTAGTGCTAGGTTTAGGGTTAGTGTTAGGGTTGGGGTTTAGGCTAGGGTTAGTGTTAGAGTTATTTTTAGGGCTAGGTTTAGTATTGGGGTTAGGGCTATGGTTAGGGGTAGGGCTAGGGTTAGGGTTAGTGTTGTGGTTGGGGTTGGGGTTGAGGTTGGGCTTAGGGTAATGATTTGGGTTAGGGTTATGGCTGGTGCTAGGGTTAGGGTTAGGGTTAGGGTTAGGGTTATGGCTCTGGTTAGGGCTAGGGCTAGGGTTATTGTTAGGGTTAGGGAGAGTGCTAGGGCAGTATTAGGGTTAGTGTTATGGTTATGGCTAGGGCTAGGGCTAGGGCTAGGGTTTGGTTTAGGGTAAGATTTAAGGTTAGGGCTACAGATAGGGTTAGCGTTAGGGTTAGCGTTAGGGTTAGGGTTAGGGTTAGGGTTAGTGTTAGGGCTATGGTTAGGGTTAGGGCTAGTTTTAAGTGTTAGGGTTAGTGTTTGGGTTATGGTTAGGTTTAGGGTTAGTGTTAGGGTTAGGGTTACAGCTTGGGCTACGTTTAGGGTTAGGGTTAGGTCTAGGGCTAGGGCTAGGGCTAGGTCTAGGGCTAGGTTTAGGATTAGGGTTAGAGTTATGGCTAGGGTTAGTGATAGTGCTAGGGCTAGGGTTAGGGTCAGTGTTTTGGTTAGTGCTAGGGCTAGTGCTAGTGTTTTTTTTAAGGTTAGGGTTAGGGTTAGGGTTACGGTTAGGGTTAAGGTTAGGGTTAGGGCTAGGGTTAGGATTAGGGTTTGGGTTAGCGCTACGGTTAGTGTTAGAGCTAGGTTTAGTGTTAGGGCTAGGGTTAGGATTAGGGTTAGTGTTATCATTAGGGTTACGGCTAGGACTACGTTTAGCGTTACAGTTAGGGTTAGGGATAGGGCTAGGGTTACGGTTAGTGTTAGGTCTAGGTTTAGGGTTAGGGTTAGGGCTAGGGTTAGGGCTAGCGTTAGGGTTAGGTCTAGGGCTAGGGCTAGGGCTAGTGTTTGGGTTAGGATAAGGGCTAGGTTTGGGTTAGGTTTAGGGTTAGGGCTAGGGCTAGGTTAGGGTTAGAACGGGCTAGGGCTAGGGTTATTGTTGGGGTTAGAGCTAGGGCTAGGATTATTGTTGTGGTTAGGGCTAGGGTTAGGGCTAGTGTTATGGTTAGCACTAGGTTTAGTGTTATGTTAGGTCTACGGCTAGGTTAGGGTTAGGTTTATGGCTAGGGTTATGGCTATGGCCAGGGCTAGGTTTGGGGTAAGGTTAATGCTAGGGATAGGGTTAGGGTTAGGATTAGGGTTAGGGCTAGGTCTGGGGTTAGGGTTAAGTTTAGGTTTAGGGATATGGCTCGGGCTATGGTTACGGTTAGGGTTAGGGTTAGGGTTAGGTCTAGGGCTAGGGTTAGGGTTAGGTTTAAGGCTAGGGCTTGGGTGAGGGCTAAGGCTAGGTTTAGGGTTAGAATTATGGTTAGGGCTAGGGCTAGGTTTAGGTTTAGGTTTAGGGTTAGGTTTAGGATTAGTGCTAAGGTAAAGGTTTTGTTAGGTCTAGGAGTAGGGCTAGGACTAAGGTTTGTTTTAGGATTATGGTTAATGATAGTGCTAGGTTTAGGCTTAGGGTTAGGATTAGGGCTAGGGTTAGGGTTAGGTCTAGGGCTAGGATTAGTTTTAGGGTTGGGGCTAGGGCTTGGGAGAGGGTAGGGTTAGGGTTATGGCTAGCGCTAGGGTTAGGCTTCGGATTACGGTTATTGTTAGGGCTAGTGCTAGGGTTGCGGTAAGGTTAGGGTTAGGGTTCGGGTTAGGGCTAGGGCTAGGGTTAGGGTTATGGTTAGGGCTAGGACTTGGTTTAGGGTTAGAGTTAGGGTTAGGGTTAGGGCTAGGTATTCGGCTATGGCTAGTGTTAGGGTTAAGGTTCGTGTTCGGGTTAGGGTTAGGGTTGGGGTAGGGGTTGTGTTTGGGGTGGAATTGTGGTTGGGGATAGAGTTAGGTTTGGGGTTGGTTATGCGTTGGGGTTATGGTTAGGGTTAGGGCTAGGGCTATGGTTAGCGTTAGTGTTAGAGTTAGGTTTCGTGCTAGTGCCATGTTTAGGGTTAGTGTTAGGGTTAGGGTTTAGGCTAGGGTTAGTGTTAGAGTTATGGTTAGGGCTAGGTTTAGGATTGGGGTTAGGGCTATGGTTAGGGGTAAGGCTAGGGTTAGGGTTAGTGTTTTGGACAGGTTTGGGTTGGGGTTGGGCTTAGGTTTAGGATTTGGGTTAGGGTTATGGCTGGTCCTAGGGTTAGGGTTAGGGGGTAGGGTTATGGCTCTGGCTAGGGCTAGGGCTAGGGTTATTGTTAGGGATAGGGAGAGTGCTAGGGCTAGTTTTAGGGTTAGTGTTATGGTTATGGCTAGGGCTAGGGCTAGGGTTTGGTTTAGGGTGATAGTTAAGTTTAGGGCTATGGATAGGGTTAGCGTTAGGGTTAGCGTTAGGGTTAGGGCTAGGGTTAGGGTTAGTGTTAGGGCTATTGTTAGGTTTAGGGCTAGGTTTAAGGTTTAGGTTTAGTGTTGGGGTTATGGTTAGGTTTAGGGTTAATGTTGGGGTTAGGGTTACAGCTAGGGCTACGTTTAGGGTTACGGTTAGGGTTGGGTCTAGGGCTAGGGCTAGGTCTAGGGCTAGGTTCAGGATTAGGGTTAGAGTTATGGCTAAGGTTAGGGATAGTGCTAGGGCTAGGGTTAGGTTTAGTGTTATGGTTAGGGCTAGGGCTAGTGCTAGGGTTTTGTTTAGGGTTAGGTTTAGGGTTGGGGCTACGGTTAGGGTTAGGGTTAGGGTTAGGGTTAGGGTTTGGGTTAGGGCTAGGGTTAGTATTACGGTTTGCGTTAATGCTACGGTTAGCGTTAGGGCTAGGGTTAGTGTTAGGGCTAGGGTTAGGTTTAGGGTTAGTGTTAGGGTTAGGGTTACGGCTAGGGCTACGTTTAGCGTTATGGTTAGGGTTAGGGATAGGGCTAGGGTTAGGGTTAGTGTTAGGGCTAGGTTTAGGGTTAGGGCTAGGGCTAGGGTAGGTTTAGGGTTAGGGTTATGTCTAGGGCTAGGGCTAGGGCTAGGGTTTGGGTTAGGATTAGGGCTAGGTTTGGGTTAGGTTTAGGGTTACGGCTAGGGCTAGGTTAGTGTTAGATTGGGCTAGGGCTAGGGTTATTGTTGGGGTTACAGCTAGGGCTAGGCTTAGTGTTGGGGTTAGGGCTAGGGTTAGGGCTATGGCTAGGGCTAGGTTTGGGGTAAGGTTAATGCTAGGGCTAGGGTTAGGTTTAGGTTTATGGTTAGGGCTAGGGCTAGGGTTAGGGTTAAGTGTAGGATTAGGGATATCGCTCGGGCTATGGTTACGGTTAGGGTTAGGGTTAGGTCTAGCGCTAGGGTTAGGGTTAGGTTTAGGGCTAGTACTTGTGTGAGGGCTAAGGCTAGGTTTAGGGTTAGAGTTAGGGTTAGGGCTAGGGCTAGTGTTAGGTTTAGGGTTAGGTTTTGACTAGGTTTAGGAAGAGCTAAGGTTAAGTTTTTGTTAGCTTTACGAGTAGGGCTAGGGCTAGGGTTTGGTTTAGGGTTAGGTTTAGGGCTAGGTTTAGGATTAGGGTTAGGATTAGGGCTAAGGTTAGGGTTAGGGTTAGGGCTAGGGTTAGGCTTAAGATTTGGGTTAGGGCTAGTGCTAGGGCTAGGGATAGGTTTAGGGTTATTGTTAGGGCTAGTGCTAGGGTTGGGGTAAGGTTAGGGTTAGGGTTAGTGTTAGGGTTAGGGTTAGGGCTAGCGCTAGGTTTAGGGTTAGTGCTAGGTTTATGTTTAGGGTTAGGGTTAGGGCTAGTTTTAGGTTTAGGGCTAGGGTTAGGTTTAGGTTTAGGTCTAGGGCTAGGGCTTGGGCTAGGGTTTGTGTTAGGATTAGGGTTAGGGCTAGGGTTAGGTTTAGGGTTAGGGCTATCGTTAGGTTTTCTGTTATGTTTAGGGCTAGGGTTAGGTTTAGGGTTATAGCCCGGTCTAGGACTATTGTTAGGGTTAGTTTTAGGGTTAGGGTTAGGTCTAGGGTTATGGCTGATACTAGGGTTAATTCTAGGGCTAGGGTTATGCCTAGGGCTAGGGCTAGACCTAGGGTTATTGTTATGGTTATGGATAGTGCTAGGGCTAGGGCTAGGGCTAGGGTTAGTGTTAGGTTTAGGTCTAGGGCTAGGGCTAGGGCTAGGGTTTGGTTTAGGTTTAGGGTTAGGGTTAGGGCTACGGTTAGAGTTAGGGTTAGGGCTAGAGCTAGGGTTAGGGTTAAGGTTATGTTTAGGGCTAGGTTTAGGCTTAGGTCTAGGGTTAGGGTTAGGTTTAGGTCTAGGGCTATGGCGAAGGCTACTGTTTGTGTTAGGATTAGGGTTATGGCTAGGGTACGTTTAGGGTTAGGGTTAGGGTTAGGGCTATCGCTAGGGTTTGGTTTAGGTTTAGAGCTGGGGTTAGGTTTAAGGTTATAGTTAGGGCTAGTAGTAGGTTTAGGGTTAGAGTTAGGGTTAGGCTTAGGGTTAGTGCTAGGGCTTGGGCTAGGACTAGGGTTAAGGTTAGTGTTAGGGTTAGGGTTCAGTTTAAGGTTATGGTTGCGGTAGGGGTTGGTGTTGTGGTGGAGTTGTGGCTAGGGATAGAGTTAGGGTTGTGGTTGGTTAGAGGTTGGGATATGGTTAGGGTTAGGGCTAAGGCTATGGTTAGCATTAGGGTTAGAATTAGGTTTAGTGCTAGTGCTAGGTTTATGGATAGTGTTAGGGTTAGGGTTTAGGCTAGGTTTAGTGTTAGAGTTATGGTTAGCGCTAGGTTTAGGATTGGGGTTAGGGCTATGGTTAGGGGTAGGGCTAGGGTTAGGGTTAGTGTTTTGGTCGGGGTTGGGGTTGAGGTTGGGCTTAGGGTAATGATTTGGGTTAGGGTTATGGCTGGTGCTAGGGTTAGGGTTAGGGTTAGGGTTATGGCTCTGGTTAGGGCTAAGGGTATGTTTATTGTTAGGGTTAGGGAGAGTGCTAGGGCTAGTTTTAGGGTTAGTGTTATGGTTATGGCTAGGGCTAGGGCTAGGGTTTGGTTTAGGGTAAGATTTAAGGTTAGGGCTACAGATAGGGTTAGCGTTAGGGTTAGCGTTAGGGTTAGGGCTAGGGTTTGGGTTAGTGTTAGGGCTATGGTTAGGGTTAGGGCTAGTTTTAAGTGTTAGGGTTAGTGTGGTTATGGTTAGGTTTAGGGTTAGTTTTTGGGTTAGGGTTACAGCTAGGGCTACGTTTAGGGTTAGGGTTAGGTCTAGGGCTAGGGCTAGGGTTAGGTCTAGTGCTAGGTTTAGGATTAGTGTTAGAGTTATGGCTAGGGTTAGTGATAGTGCTAGGGCTAGGGTTAGGGTTAGTGTTTTGGTTAGGGCTAGGGCTAGTGCTAGTGTTTTGTTTAGGGTTAGGGTTAGGGTTAGGGATACGGTTAGGGTTAGGGTTAGGGTTAGGGCTAGGGTTAGGATTAGGGTTTGGGTTAGCGCTACCATTAGCATTAGGGCTAGGGTTAGTGTTAGGTCTAGGGTTAGGTTTAGGGTTAGTGTTAGGATTACGGCTAGGGCTACGTTTAGCATTACGGTTAGGGTTAGGGATAGGGCTAGTGTTAGGGTTAGTGTTAGGTCTAGGTTTAGGGTTAGGGCTAGGGCTAGGGTTAGGGCTAGGTTTAGGGTTAGGGTCAGGTCTAGCGCTAGGGCTAGGGCTAGGGTTAGGGTTAGGTCTAGGGCTAGGGCTAGGGCTAGGGTTTGGGTTAGGATTAGGTCTAGGTTTGGGTTAGTTTCAGGGTTAGGGCTAGGGCTAGGTTAGTGTTAGTTAGGGCTAGGGCTAGGGTTATTGTTGGGGTTTGAGCTATGGCTAGTGTTAGTGCTGGGGTTAGGGCTAGGGTTAGGTGTAGGGTTATGGTTAGCACTAGGTTTAGTGTTATGTTAGGTCTAGGGCTAGGTTAGGGTTAGGTTTTGGTCTAGGGTTATGGCTATGGCTTGGGCTAGGTTTGGGGTAAGGTTATGGCTAGGGCTAGGGTTAGGGTTAGGGTTAGGGTTAGGGTTAGGGCTAGGTCTGGGGTTAGGGTTAAGTTTAGGTTTAGGGATATGGCTCGGGCTATGGTTACGGTTAGGGTTAGGGTTAGGGTTAGTTCTAGGGCTAGGGTTAGGTTTAGGTTTAGGGCTAGGGCTTGGGTGAGGTGTAAGGCTAAGTTTAGGGTTAGAGTTAGGGTTAGGGCTAGGGCTAGGTTTAGGTTTAGGGTTAGGATTAGGGCTAGGGTTAGGGTTAGGGTTAGGGCTAGGATTAGTTTTAGGGTTGGGGCTAGGGCTTGGGAGTGGGTTGGGTTAGGGTTATGGCTAGCGCTGGGTTAGGCTTCTGATTAGGGTTATTGTTAGGGCTAGTGCTAGGGTTGGGGCAAGGTTAGGGTTAGGGTTCGGGTAGGGCTAGTGTTAGTTAGGGTTAGGGCTAGCGCTAGGTTTAGGGTTAGTTTTCGGGTTATGTTTAGGATTAGGGTTAGGGCTAGTTTTAGGTTTAGGTCTAGGGTTAGTTTAGGTTTAGGTCTATGGCTAGGGCTTTGGCTAGGGTTTTTGTTAGGAATAGGGTTAGGGCTAGAGTTAGGTTTAGGGTTAGGGCTATCGTTAGGGTTTCTGTTATGTTTAGGGCTAGGGTTAGTTTTAGGGTTATGGCCCGGTCTAGGACTATAGTTAGGGTTAGTTTTAGGGTTAGGGTTAGGTTTAGTTTTAGGGTTATGTCTGATGCTAGGGTTTAGTCTAGGGCTAGGGTTATGCCTAGGGCTAGGGCTAGAGCTAGGGTTATTGTTATGGTTATGGATAGTGCTAGGGCTAGGGCTAGGGCTAGGGCTAGGGCTAGGGTTAGTGTTAAGTTTAGGGCTAGGGCTAGGGTTTGGTTTAGGGTTTGGGTTAGGGTTAGGGCTACGGTTAGAGTTAGGGTTAGGGCTAGGGCTAGGGTTAGGGTTAAGGTTATGTTTAGGGCTAGGTTTAGGGATAGGTCTAGGGTTAGGGTTAGGTTTAGGTCTAGGGCTAGTCGAGGGCTAGGGTTTGTGTTAGGATTAGGGTTATGGCTAGGGCTATGTTTAGGGTTAGGGTTAGGGCTATCGCTAGGGTTTGGTTTCGGTTTAGAGCTGGGGTTAGGTTTAGGGTTATGGTTAGGGCTAGGAGTAGGTTTAGGGTTAGAGTTAGGGAGAGGGTTAGGGCTAGGTCTTGGGTAGGACTTGGGTTAGGGTTAGGGTTCAGGTTCGTTTTAGGGTTTGGTTGTGGTATTGGTTGTTGTTGGGGTGGAGTTGTGGTTGGGGATAGAGTTAGGGTTGGGGTTGGGTAGAGGTTGGTGTTATGGTTAGTGTTAGGGTTAGAATTAGGTTAAGTGCTAGTGCTAGGTTTAGGGTTAGTGTTAGTGTTAGTGTTTAGGCTAGGGTTAGTGTTAGAGTTATGCTTAGGGCTAGGTTTAGGATTGGGGTTATGGCTATCGTTAGGAGTAGGGCTAGGGTTAGGGTTAGGGTTAGGGTTGTGGTTGTGGTTGGGGTTGGGGTTGGGCTTAGGGTTAGGATTTGGGTTAGGGTTATGGCTGGTGCTAGGGTTAGGGTTAGCGTCAGGGTTATGGCTCTGGTTATGGCTAGGGCTAGGGCTATTTTTAGGGATAGGGATAGTGCTAAGGCTAGTGTTAGGGTTGGTGTTATGGTTAGGGATAGGGCTAGGGATAGGGTTAGGTTTAGGGTTAGGGCTTCGGATAGGGTTAGCTTTGGTTAGGGTTAGGGCTAGCGTTAGGATTGGGGTTAGTGCTATGGTTAGGGTAGGGCTAGGGTTAGGTTTAGTGTTGTGGTCGGGGTTGGGGATGGGTTAGTGTTGGGGTTATGGTTAGGTTTAGGGTTACGCCTTGGGCTACGATTAGGGTTACGGTTAGGTTTAGTGATAGGGCTAGGTTTATGGTTAGGTTTAGGGTTAGGTTTAGTGCTTGGGTTAGGGTTAGGGTTATGGTTAGTTCTAGGGATAGGGCTAGGGGAGTGTTTGGTTTAGGATTAGGGTTAGGGCTAGCGTTATGTTTAGGGTTAGGGCTATGTCTAGGGTTTGGGTTAGGTTTAGGGCTATGGTTAGGGTTAGGGTTAGGGCTAGCACTAGGGCTATGTCTAGGGCTAAATTTAGGGTTAGGGTTAGCGTTTTGGCTAGGGCTAAGGCTAGAGCTAGGTTTTGGGTTAGCGTTATGGCTAGGGTTAGGTTAGGGTTAGGGATAGGGCTAGTTCTAGTGCTAGGTCCAGGGCTAGGTGTAGGGTTAGGGTTAGAGTTATGGCTAGGGCTAGGGCTAGGGGTAGGGTTAGGGTTAGGATTAGGGTTAGGGCTAGGTTTAAGGTTAGGTCTAGGGTTAGGGTTAGGGTTAGGGCTATCGCAAGGTTTTGGGTTAGGTTTAGGGCTATGGTTGGGGTAGGACTGGGTTTAGGGTTAGTGTTAGGGTTAGGGTTAGGTCTAGGTCTTGGGCTAGGTCTAGGGTTAGGGTTAGGATTAGGGTCCGTTGTCCGATTAGGGTTAGGGTTTGTGTAGGGGTTGGGGTTGGTTTGGAGTTGTGGTTGGGGATAGAGTTAGGTTTGGTGTTGTGTAGGCCTTGGGGTTATGGTTAGGGTTAGTTCTAGGGCTACGGTTAGCGTTAGGGCTAGGGTTATTGTTAGGGCTAGGGTTAGGTTAAGGGTTAGTGTTAGGGTTAGAGTTATGGCTAGGGTTACGTTTAGCATTACGGTTAGAGTTAGGGTTAGGGCTAGGGTTAGGGTTAGTGTTAGGGCTAGGTTTAGGTGGTTGCCTAGGGTTAGGGTTAGGGTTAGGTCTAGGGCTAGGGCTAGGCTAGGTTTGGGTTACGATTAGGGTTAGGGCTAGGGTTAAGTTTAGGGTTAGGGCAATGGCTAGGGTTTGGGTTTGGTTTAGGGCTATGGTTAGGGTTAGTGTTAAGGCTAGTGCTAGGGCTAGGTCTAGGGCTAGGTTTAGGGTTAGGGTTAGGGCTAGGGCTAGGGCTAGGTTTATGGTTAGGGTTAGGGCTAGGACTTGAGGTAGGGTTAGTGTTAGGGTTAGGGCTAGGGTTAGGGTTAGTGTTAGGGCTAGGTTTAGTGTTAGAGTTAGGTCGAGGCCTAGAGCTAGGGCTGGGGTACGGTTAGGGTTAGGGCTAGGGTTAGTGTTAGAGTTAGTGTTAGGGCTAGGGCTAGGGCTAGGTCTAGTGCCAGGGTTAGGGCTAGGATTAGCGTTAGGGTTAGGTTTAGGTTTAGGGCTAGTGCTAGGGCTAGGGCTAGGGTTAGGTTTGGTTTAGGGCTAGGTTTAGAGCTAGGGCTAGTGTTAGTGTTAAGGTTAGGGCTAGCGCTAGGGTTAGGGCTAGGTCTAGGGTTTGGGTTAGGGTTAGGGCTAGGTTTAGGGTTAGGGCTAGGGATAGGGTTAGGGTTAGGGTTAGGGTTAGGGTTAGGGCTAGGATTAGGGTTATGGCTAGGGTTATGGTTAGGTCTAGGCCTAGGTCTAGGGGTATGGTTTGTGTTAGGATTAGGGCTAGGGTTAGGTTTAGGTTTTGGGTTAGGGCTAGGGCTAGGTTAGGGTTAGATTTAGGTCTATGATTAGGGTTAGTTTTAGGGTTAGTGGTAGGGCTAGGGTAGGGTTAGTGTTAGGGTTAGAGCTAGGGTTATGGTTAGGGTTATGGTTAGTGCTAGGTTTAGTGATATGTAGGGCTAGGTCTAGGTTCGGGTTAGGTTTCGGGCTATGGTTATGGCTAGGGCTAGGGCTAGTGTTGGGGTAAGGTTAGTGCTAGGGCTAGGGTTATGATTAGGTTTTGGGCAAGGCCTAGGGTTAGGGTTAAGTTTAGGGTTAGGGATAGGGTTCAGGCTACGGTTACAGTTAGGGTTAGGGTTAGTGTTAGGGCTAGGTCTAGGGTTAGGGTTAGGGTTAGTGCTACGGCTTGGTTTAGGGCTAAGGCTAGGTTTAGGGTTAGAGTTAGGGTTAATGCTAGGGCTAGGCTTAGGTTTAGGGTTATGTTTCAGGCTTTGTTTAGTGTTAGGGCGAGGGTAGCGTTAGGGTTAGTTCTAGGACTAGGGCTAGGGCTAGGGTTTGGGTTAGGATTAGGGTTAGGGATAGGACTAGGGTTAGGCTTTGGGTTAGGGTTAGGTTTAGGGCTAGGCTAGGGCTAGGGTTAGGGTTATGTTTAGGGTTAGGGTTAGGGTTAGTGTTAGAGCCAGGGCTAGGCCTAGGTTTAGGCTTAGGGTTAGATTTAGGGCTAGGGCTAGGTCTTGGGCTAGGGTTAGGGTTAGGATTAAGCTAGTTTTAGAGTTAGGGCTAGGGATAGGATTAGGTTTAGGTCTAGGTCTATGGCTAGGACTAGTGCTAGGGCTAAGGTTAGCACTAGGGTTCGGGTTCGGGCTAGGGTTATGGTTCAGATTAGGGTTAGGGTTAGGGCTACGGTTAGGGTTAGAGCTAGGGTTAGGGTTTGGGTTAGGGTTAGGGTTAGGGTTAGGGTAAGTTCAAGGTTTAGGGTTAGGTTTAGTGCTAGTACTAGGGCTAGGTCTAGGGCTAGATTTACGGTTATGGTTAGGGTTATGGCTAGGGCTAGGGGTAGGGTTGGGGTAAGTTAAGGGTGAGGGTTCGGATTAGGGCTAGGGTTAGGGTTAGGGTTAGGGCTAGGGCTATTGTTAGGGTTAGGGTTATGGTTAGGTTTAGGGTTAGGGTTAGGGCTTGGTTTAGATTTAGGGCCATGATTAGGTTTAGTTTTAGGTCTAGGGCTAGGGCTTGGGCTAGGTTTTGGGTTAGGTTTAGGGTTAGGGCTAATTTTAAGGTTAGGGTTAGGGCTATTGCTAGTGTTTTGGTTATGTTTACAGCTAAGGTTATGTTTAGAGTTATGGCTAGGTCTAGGACTAGGGTTAGGGTTAGGTTTAGGGTTAGGTTTAGGGTTATGGCTGGTGCTAGGGTTAGGTCTAGGGCTAGGGTTATGCCTAGGGCTAGGGCTAGAGCTAGGGTTATTGTTAGAGTTAGGTATAGTGCTAGGACTAGGGCTAGGGTTAGTGTTTGGGTTAGGGCTAGGGCTAGGCCTGGGGTTTGGTTTAGGGTTAGGGTTAGGGTTACGGCTATGGTTAGGGTTAGGGTTAGGGCTAGGGCTAGAGTTAGGGTTAGGGTTATGTTTAGGGCTAGGACTGCGTTTGGGGTTAGAGTTAGGTTTATGGTTAGGGATAGATCTTGGGCTAGGGCTAGGTTTAGGTTTAGGGTTAAGTTTCGGGTTCGCGTTAGGGTTAGAGTTGGGGTAGGGGTTGGGGTTGGGGTGGAGTTGTGGTTGGGGATAGAGTTAGGTTTGGGGTTGGGTAGGCATTGGGGTTATGGTTAGGGTTAGGGCTAGGGCTATTGTTAGCGTTAGGGTTAGAGTTAGGTTTAGTGCTAGTGCTAGGTTTAGGGTTAGTGCTAGTGATAGGTTTGGGGCTATGGTTAGGCCTGGGCTAGGTTTTGGGTTAGGATTAGGGCTAGCACAAGGTTTAGGGTTAGGATTATGTTTAGGGTTACGGCTAGGGCTAGGGCTAGGGTTAGGGTTAGGGTTAGGGCTAGGGCTAGGCTTAGGGTTATGGTTAGGGTTAGGGTTAGAACTAGGGTTAGGGTTTGGGTTATGGTTAGCGCTAGGATTAGGGTTAGGGTTAGGTCTAGGGCTAGGTTAGGGTTAGGTTTAGGGCTAGGGTTTTGGCTAGGGCTAGTGCTAGGTTTGTGGTAAGGTTAGGGCTAGGGCTAGGGCTGTGTTTAGGGTTAGTGTTAGGGTTAGAGTTAGGGCTAGTGCTAGGGTTAGGGTTAAGGTTAGGGTTAGGGATAGGGCTCGGGCTACGGTTACAGTCAGGGTTAGTGTTAGGGTTAGGGTTTGGGCTAGGGCTAGCGTTAGGGTTAGGGTTAGGACTAGGGCTTGGGTGAGGGCTAAGGCTAGGTTTAGGGTTAGGGTTAGGGTTAGGGCTAGGGCTAGGGTTAGGTCTAGGGTTAGGGTTACGGCTAAGGTTAGGGTTGGGGCTAGGGTTAGGGTTAGGGCTAGGATTATTTTTAGGGTTAGGTATAGTGCTAGGCCTAGGGTCAGGTTTAGTGTTAGGATTAGGGCTAGGGCTAGGGCTAGGGTTTGGTTTAGGGTTAGGTTTAGGGTTAGGGCTACAGTTAGGGTTAGAGTTAAGTTTAGGGTTAGGGTTAGGGTTATGGCTAGGGCTATGTTTAGGGTTAGGGTTAGGGTTAGTGTTAGGGTTAGGGTTAGGGTTAGGGCTACGGTTTGGGTTAGGGCTAGTTTAAGGGTTAGGTTTAGTGTTAGGGCTAGGGTTAGGGATAGGCTTAGGGCTAGGTTTAGGCTTAGGGTTAATGATAAGGCTGGGTCTAGGGGTAGGTTTAGGGTTAGGGATAGTTCAGGGTTAGGGCTAGGTCAGGGCTAGGGCTAGGTTAAGGTTAGTGTTAGATTTAGGGCTAGTGCTCTGTCTTGGGCTCAGTTTAGGGTTAGGTTTAGGGCTAGGTTTAGGGTTAGGATTAAATCTAGAGCTATGGCTAGGGCTAGGGCTATGATTAGGGCTAGGGCTAAATATAGTGTTATATTCAGTTTAGGGCTAGGGTTAGGTTTAGGGTTAGGGTGAGGGTTAGGGTTAGGGCTACAGTTAGGTTTAGGGCTAGGGTTAGGGTTACGGTTAGGGTAAGGGCTAGGGTTAGGATTAGGGTAAGGGTTAGTGCTAGGGCTAGGTGTAGGGCTAGGTTTAGCTTTAGGGTTAGGGTTATGGCTAGGGCTAGTGCTAGTGCCAGTGGTGGAGTAGGTTCAGGTTAGGGTTCGGTTTAGGGCTAGGGTTAGGGCTACAGTCAGTTTTACGGCTAGGGTTAGGGTTAGGGTTAGGGCTTCGGTTATGTTTAGAGCTAAGGTTAGGGTTAGGGTTTTGTCAATGTTTAGGATTAGGGTTAGGGCTAGGGTTAGTGTTAGGGTTATGGCCAGGGTAGGACTAGGGTTAGAGTTAGGTTTAGGGTGAGGGTTAGGTTTAGGGTTATGGTTATCGTTATGTCTAAGTTTAGGATTGGGGTTTGGGCTAGGTTTAGGGTTAGGATTATGGCTTTGTTAGGACTAGGGTTAGGGTTAGGTTTAGGGTTAGTTTAAGGTTATGACTGCTGCTAGGGTTAGGGTTAGGGTTAGGGTTATGGCTAGGGATAGGGCTAGGGCTAGGGTTATTGTTAGGTTTAGGGATAGTGCTAGGGCTAGGGTTAGGGTTAGTGTTAGGGTTAGGCCTAGGGCTAGGGCTAGGTTTAGGGTTAGGGTTATCGTTAGGGCTAGGGTTTTGGTAGGGTTAGGGTTAGGGTTAGGGTTAGGGCTAGGGTTAGAGTTAGGGTTAGGGCTAGCCGTAGGGTTAGGGTAGTGTTAGGGTTAGGGTTACGGCTAGGGCTTCATGTAGGTTTAGGTTTAGGTTAGGGATAGGGCTTTGGCTACGGTTAGGGTTAGGGTTAGTGTTAGGGCTAGGGCTAGGTTTAGGTTTAGGGTCAGCGCTAGGGCTTGGGAGAGGGCTAGGTCTAGGGTTAGGGTTAGGGTCAGGGTTAGTGATAGGGCTAGGTTTATGGTTAGGGTTAGGGTTAGGATTAGGATTAGGGTTAGGGTTATGGTTATGGTTAGGTCTATGTTTAGGATTGGGGTTAGGGCTAGGGTTAGTGTTAGGGCTAGTGTTTGGGTTAGGGTTTTGGCTAGGGTAGGACTAAAGTTAGGGTTAGGTTTAGGGTTAGGGTTAGAGCTAGGGCTAGGGCTAGGGCTAGGGTTAGGTTTAGGTTTAGGGCTAGGGCTTGGGTGAGGACTGAAGCTAGGTTTAGGGTTTGTGTTAGGGTTAGGGTTAGGGCTAGGGCTAGGGCTAGGGTTATTTTTAGGGTTAGGGTTAGAATTAGGGCTACGGTTAGGGTTAGGGTTAGCGCTATGGTTAGGGTTAGGGAAGGGTTAGAGTTAGGGTTAGTGTTAGGGCTAGGGTTAGGTTTAGGGTTAGTGTTAGGGTTAGGGTTATGGCTAGGGCTACGTTTGGGGTTAGGGTTAGTGTTAGGGATAGGGCATTGTCTACGGTTAGGCTTAGGGTTAGGTTTAGTGTTAGGGTTAGGTTTAGGGCTAGGGCTAGGGTTAATTTTAGGGTCAGTGCTAGGTCTTGGGAGAGGTGTAGGGCTAGGGTTAGTGTTAGGGTTAGGGATAGGGCTAGGGTTAGGGTCAAGGTTAGGGTTATGTTTAGGTTTAGGGATAGGGCTTGGTCTACGGTTAGGGTTTGTGTTAGGGTTAAGATTAGGGCAAGGGCTAGGGTTAGGTTTAGGGTCAGCGCTAGGGCTTGGGAGAGGGGTAGGGCTAGGGCTAGGGTTAGGGTTAGGGATAGCGATAGGGATAGGACTAGGGTTAGGGTTAGGTTTAGGTTTAGGGTTAGGCCTAGGTCTAGGGTTAGGTTTAGGGTTAGCGCTAGGGCTTGGGAGAGGGTTAGGGCTAGGGTTAGCGTTAGGTTTAGGGTTAGGGTTATGGTTAGTGCTAGGATTAGGATTGTAGTTAGGGCTAGCATTAGGGTTAGGGCTTTGGTTAGCGTTATGGCAGGGCTAGGGTTACTGTTAGGGTTAGGTTTAGGTTTATGGCTAGGGCTAGGGCTGGGGCTACGGTTAGGGTTAAGGTTAGGTTTAATGTTCGGGCTAGGGTTTGGTTTAGTGTTAGGGTTAGTTATAGGGCTACGGTTAGGGTTAGGGTTATGTTTAGGGTTAGTGTTAGGGCTAGGGTTAGGGTTAGGTTTAGTGTTAGGGCTAGGGTTAGGTTTAGGGTGAGTGTTAGGGTTAGGATTATTGCTAGGTCTACGTGTATGGTTAGTGTTAGGGTTATGGCTAGGTTAGGGCTTGGGCAAGGGTTATTGTTAGAGTTAGCGATAGTGCTAGGGCTAGGGTTAGGGTTGGTGTTAGGGTTAGGGCTAGGGCTAGCGCTAGGGCTAGGGCTAGGTGTAGGGTTAGGGCGGGGGTTAGGATTAGGATTAGTTCTAGGGCTAGTGCTAGGCTAGGGTTTAGTTTAGGATTAGGGTTAGGGATAATGTTAGGTTTAGGTTTAGGGCTATGGCTAGGGTTTGGGTTAGGTTTAGGACTGGGTTAGTTTTAGGGTTATGGTTATGGTTAGGTATATTTAGGATTGGGGTTAGGACTAGGGTTAGGTTTAGTGTTATGTTTAGGGTCAGCGCTAGGGCTTGGGAGAGAGGTAGGGCTAGGGTTAGGGTTAGGGTTAGGGTTAGGGCTAGGGTTAGGGTTAGGGTTAGGTTTAGGGTTAGGGCTAGGGCTAGGGTTAGGTTTAGGGTCAGCGCTAGGGCTTGGGAAAGGGTTAGGGTTAGGTTTAGGGTTAGGGTTAGGGTTAGGGTTATGGTTATGGTTAGTGCTAGGTTTAGGATTGTAGTTAGGGCTAGCATTAGGGTTAGTGCTTTGGTTAGGTTTATGGCTAGGGCCAGGGTTACTGTTAGGTTTAGGTTTAGCTTCATGGCTAGGGATATGGCTGGCTCTAGGGTTAGGGTTAAGGTTAGGTTTAATGTTCGGGCTAGATTAGGGTTAGGATTAGGGCTAGGGCTAGGGTTAATTTTAGGGTTAGGGATAGTGGTAGGGCTATGGCTAGGGTTAGTGTTAGGGTTAGGGCAAGAGTTAGGGCTACGGTTAGGTTTAGGGTTAGGATTAGGTTTAGGGTTAGGGCTATGGTTAGTGTTAGGGTTAGGGCTAGGGCTAGGGTTAAATATAGGGTCAGCGCTAGGGCTTGGGAAAGGGGTAGGGCTAGGGTTAGTGTTAGTGTTATGGATAGGGCTAGGGTTAGGTTTAGGGTTAGTGTTAGGCCTAGGGTTAGGTTTAGGGTTAGTATTAGGTTTAGGGTTATGGCTAGGGCCATGTTTAGGTTTAGGATTAGGGTTAGGGATAGGACTAAGGTTAGTTTTAGGATTAGGTTTAGTGTTATGGTTATGGTTAGGTCTATGTTTAGGATTTGGTTTAGGGCTAGTGTTTGGGTTAGGGTTATGGCTAGGGTAGGACTAAATTTAGGGTTAGGTTTAGGGTTAAGGACAGGGTTAGGTTTAGGGTTATTGCTAGGGCTAGGGCTGGGGCTAGGTTTATGGTGTAGTTTAGGTTTAGTGTTAGGGCTAGGGTTTGGTTTAGGGTTAGGGTTAGAGATAGGGCTACGGTTAGGGTTAGGGTTAGGGTTAGCATTAGGGCTATCGTTAGAGTTAGGGTTAGGGCTACGGTTAGTGTTAGGGCTAGGGTTAGGGTTAGGTTTAGTGTTAGGGCTAGTGTTAGGTTTAGGGTTAGTTTTAGGGTTAGGGTTATGACTAGGGCTATGTGTAGGGTTAGGGTTAGGGTTATGGTTAGGGTTTGGCTATGGCAAGGGTTATTGTTAGGGTCAGGGATATTGCTAGTGATGGGGTTAGGGTTAGTGTTAGAATTAGGGTTAGGTTGAGGGCTATGGTTAGTGTTAGGGTTAGGGTTAGGGCTAGGGTTATGGTTAGGTTTAGGGTTAGGTCTAGGTGTAGGGCTAGGTCTATGATTAGAGTTAGGTTTAGGGCCTTGATTACGGTTATGGTTATGGTTAGTCCTAGGTTTAGTTTTGGGTTTAGGGCTATGTTAGGGCCTGGGTTAGGGTTATGGCTAGGGCTAGGGTCACTGTTAGGGTTAGGGTAAGGTTTCTGGCTAGGGCTAGTACTGGGGCTAGGTTTAGGGTTAAGGTTAGGTTTAGTGTTAGGGCTAGGGTTAGGGTTAAGCTTAGGGCTAGGGCTAGGTTTATTGTTAGGGTTAGGCCTAGCGCTAGGGCTAGGGTTTGGTTTAGGGTTAGGTTTAGAGGTAGGGCTACGGTTAGGGTTAGATTTAGGGCTAGGGTTAGGGTTAGGGTTAGTGTTAGGGTTAGGGTTATGGCTAGGGCTACGTTTAGGGTTAGGGTTAGTGTTAAGGAAAGGGCTTCATCTATGGTTAGGGTTAGGGTTAGGTTTAGGGTTAGGGTTAGGTTTTGGGTCAGCGCTAGGGCTTGGGAGAGGGTTAGGGCTAGGTCTATGGTTAGGGTTAGGGTTAGGGATAGGGCTAGTGTTAGGCTTAGGGTTAGGTTTAGATATAGGGCTTGGTCTACGTTTAGGGTTAGTGTTAGGGTTAAGATTAGGGCTAGGGTTAGGTTTAGTGTTAGCTTTAGGGTCAGCGCTAGGGCTTGGTAGGTTTAGGTTCAGCGCTAGGGCTTGGGAGAGGGGTAGGGCTATGGTTAGGGTTTGGATTAGTGTTAGGGATAGGGCTAGGGTTAGGGTTAGGGTTATGGTTAGGTCTAAGTTTAGGATTGGGGTTAGGGCTCGGGTTAGGGTTAGGGTTACAGATAGGCTAGGTTAGGGTTAGGGTTAGGTTTAGGGCTATGGCTGGTGCTAGGGTTAGGGTTAGGTTTTGGGTTATGGCTAGGGCTAGGGCTAGGGCTAGCGTTATTGTTAGGGCTAGGGCTAGCGCTAGGGCTAGGGCTAGGTTTATGGTTAGGGCTAGTGTTAGGATTAGGGTTAGGTCTAGGTCTAGTGCTAAGGCTAGGGTTTAGTTTAGTATTAGTGTTAGGGATATTGTTAGGGCTAGGTTTAGGGCTATGGCTAGGGTTTGGGTTAGGTTTAGGTCTAGGGTTAGGTTTAGAGTTATGCTTATGGTTAGGTTTATGTTTAGGATTGGGGTAAGGGCTAGGGTTAGGGTTAGTGTTAGCTTTAGGGTCAGCGCTAGGGCTTGGGAGAGGGGTAGGGCTAGGTTTATGGTTAGGGTTAGGGTTAGGGTTAGTGATAGGGCTAGGTTTAGGTTTGGGGTTAGGGTTATGTTTAGGGTTAGGGTTATGGTTATGGTTAGGTCTATGTTTAGGATTTGTGTTAGGGCTAGGGTTAGTGTTAGGGCAAGTTTTGGGTTAGGGTTATGTCTAGGGTAGGACTAAAGTTAGGGTTAGGTTTAGGGTTAGGGCTAGGGTAGGTTTAGGGTTATGGCTAGGGCTAGGGCTCGGGCTAGGGTTAGGGTTAAGTTTAGGTTTAGTGTTAGGGCTAGGGTTTGGTTAGGGTTAGGGTTAGAGATAGGTCTACGGTTAGGGTTAGGGTTAGGGTTAGCATTAGGGCTATGGTTAGGGTTAGGGTTAGGGCTACGTTTAGTGTTAGGGCTAGGGTTATGGTTCGGTTTAGTGTTAGGGCTAGGGTTAGGTTTAGGGTGAGTGTTAGGGTTAGGGTTATGGCTAGGCCTACGTGTAGGGTTAGGGTTAGGTTTATGGCTAGGGTAGGGCTATGGCAAGGGTTATTGTTAGGGTTAGGGATAGTGCTAGGGATGGGGTTAGGGTTAGTGTTAGTGGTAGGGCTAGGACTAGGGCTATGGTTAGTGTTAGGGTTATGGTTAGGCCTAGGGTTAGGGTCAGGTTTAGGGTTAGGGCTAGGTGTAGGGCTAGGTCTAGTGTTAGAGTTAGGGTTAGGGCTAGGGTTACGGTTATGGTTATGTTTAGGGCTAGGTTTAGGTTTGGGGTTAGGGCTATGTTAGGGTTAGGGCTAGGGTTAGTGTTATGGCTAGGGTGTTAGGGTCACTGTTAGGGTTAGGTTTAGGTTTATGGCTAGGGCTAGGTTTAGGGTTAAGGTTAGGTTTAGTGTTAGTGCTAGGGTTTGGGTTAGGCTTAGGGCTAGGTGTAGGGCTAGGTCTAGGGTTAGAGTTAGGGTTAGGGCTTGCGTTACGGTTATGGTTATGGTTAGGGCTAGCTTTAGGTTTGGGGTTAGGGCTATGTTAGGGTTACGGCTAGGGTTAGGGTTATGGCTAGGGCTAGGGAACTGTTAGGGTTAGGTTTAGGTTTATGGCTAGGGCTAGGGCTGGGGCTAGGTTTAGGGTTAGGTTAGGTTTTGTTCGGGCTAGGGTTTGGTTTAGGGTTAGGGTTAGAGATAGGTCTACGGTTAGGGTTAGGGTTAGCGTTAGGGCTATGGTTAGGTTTAGGGTTAGGGCTACGGTTAGTGTTAGGGCTAGGGTTAGGGTTAGGTTTAGTGTTAGGGCTAGGGTTAGGTTTAGGGTGAGTGTTAGGTTTAGGGTTATGGCTAGGGCTACGTGTAGGGTTAGGGTTAGGGTTAGGGTTATGGCTAGTGTAGGGCTAGGGCAAGGGTTATTGTTAGGGTTAGGGATAGTGCTAGGGATGGGGTTAGGGTTAGTGTTAGGCTTAGGGCTAGGGCTATGGTTAGTGTTAGGGTTAGGGTTAGGGCTAGGGTTAGGGTTATGTTTAGGATTAGGGCTAGGTGTAGGGCTAGGTCTAGGGTTAGAGTTAGGGTTAGGGCTATTGTTACAGTTATGGTTATGGTTAGGGCTAGGTTTAGGTTTGGGTTTAGGGCTATGTTAGGGCCTGGGTTAGGGTTATGGCTAGGGTTAGGGTCACTGTTACGGTTAGGGTAAGGTTTCTGGCTAGGGCTAGTGCTGGGGCTAGGTTTAGGGTTAAGGTTAGGTTTAGTGTTAGGGCTAGGGTTAGGGTTAGTCTTAGGGCTAGGGCTAGGGTTATTGTTAGGGTTAGGGCTATGGCTAGGGTTTGGTTTAGGGTTAGGTTTAGAGGTAGGGCTACGGTTAGGGTTAGGGTTAGGGCTACTGTTAGGGTTAGGGTTTAGGGTTAGGGTTAGGGTTAGGGTTAGGGTTAGTGTTAGGGCTAGGGTTAGGGTTAGGGTTATTGTTAGGGTTAGGGTTATGGCTAGGGCTACGTTAGGTTTAGGGTTAGCGTTAGGGAAAGGGCTTCTTCTATGGTTAGGGTTAGGTTTAGGTTTAGGGTTAGGTTTAGGTTAAGGGTCAGCGCTAGGGCTTGGGAGAGGGTTAGGGCTAGGTCTATGGTTAGGGTTAGGGATAGGGCTAGGGTTAGGGTTAGGCTTAGGGTTAGGTTTATGGATAGGGCTTGGTCTACGGTTAGGGTTAGTGTTAGGGTTAAGATTAGGGCTAGGGCTATGGTTAGGTTTAGGTTCAGCGCTAGGGCTTGGGAGAGGGGTAGGGCTATGGTTAGGGTCTGGGTTAGTGTTAGGGATAGGGCTAGGGTTAGGCTTAGGCTTAGGGTTATGGTTAGGTCTAAGTTTAGGATTGGGGTTAGGGCTAGGGTTAGGGTTAGGGTTACAACTAGGGTAGGACTAGGGTTAGGGTTAGGGTTAGGTTTAGGGCTATGGCTGGTGCTATGGTTTGGGTTAGGTTTTGGGTTATGGCTAGGGCTAGGGCTAGTGTTATTGTTAGGGTTAGGGATAGTGCTATGGCTAGGGTTAGGGTTGGTGTTCGGCTTAGGGCTAGGGCTAGCGCTAGGGCTAGGGCTAGGTTTAGGGTTAGGTCTAGGTCTAGTGCTAAGGCTAGGGTTTAGTTTAGGGTTAGGGTTAGGGATATTGTTAGTGTTAGGTTTAGGGCTATGGCTAGGGTTTGGGTTAGGTTTAGGTCTAGGGTTAGGATTAGAGTTATGCTTATGGTTAGGTTTATGTTTAGGATTGGGGTAAGGGCTAGGGTTAGGGTTAGTGTTAGCTTTAGGGTCAGCGCTAGGGCTTGGTAGAGGGGTAGGGTAGGTTTATGGTTAGGGTTAGGGCTAGTGATAGGGCTAGTTTTAGGGTTAAGGTTAGGGTTATGTTTAGGGTTAGGGTTATGGTTATGGTTAGGTCTATGTTTAGGATTTGTGTTAGGGCTAGGGTTAGTGTTAGGGCAAGTTTTGGGTTAGGGTTATGTCTAGGGTAGGACTAAAGTTAGGGTTAGGTTTAGGGTTAGGGCTAGGGTAGGTTTAGGGTTATGGCTAGGGCTAGGGCTGGGGCTAGGGTTAGGGTTAAGTTTAGGTTTAGTGTTAGGGCTAGGGTTTGGTTTAGGGTTAGGGTTAGAGATGGGTCTACGGTTAGGGTTAGGGTTAGGGTTAGCATTAGGGCTATGGTTAGGGTTAGGGTTAGGGCTACGTTTAGTGTTAGGGCTAGGGTTACGGTTTGGTTTAGTGTTAGGGCTAGGGTTAGGTTTAGGGTTAGTGTTAGGGTTAGGGTTATGGCTAGGCCTACGTGTAGGGTTAGGGTTAGGTTTATGGCTAGGGTAGGGCTATGGCAAGGGTTATTGTTAGGGTTAGGGATAGTGCTAGGGATGGGGTTAGGGTTAGTGTTAGTGGTAGGGCTAGGGCTAGGGCTATGGTTAGTGTTAGGGTTATGGTTAGGCCTAGGGTTAGGGTCAGGTTTAGGGTTAGGGTCAGGTTTAGGGTTAGGGCTAGGTGTAGGGCTAGGTGTAGTGTTAGAGTTAGGGTTAGGGCTAGGGTTACGGTTATGGTTATGTTTAGGGCTAGGTTTAGGTTTGGGGTTAGGGCTATGTTAGGGTTAGGGCTAGGGTTAGTGTTATGGCTAGGGTGTTAGGGTCACTGTTAGGGTTAGGTTTAGGTTTATGGCTAGGGCTAGGTTTAGGGTTAAGGTTAGGTTTAGTGTTAGTGCTAGGGTTTGGGTTAGGCTTAGGGCTAGGTGTAGGGCTAGGTCTAGGGTTAGAGTTAGGGTTAGGGCTTGCGTTACGGTTATGGTTATGGTTAGGGCTAGCTTTAGGTTTGGGGTTAGGGCTATGTTAGGTTTAGGGCTAGGGTTAGGGTATGGCTAGGGCTAGGGAACTGTTAGGGTTAGGTTTAGGTTTATGGCTAAGGCTAGGGCTGGTGCTAGGTTTAGGGTTAGGTTAGGTTTTGTTCGGGCTAGGGTTTGGTTTAGGGTTAGGGTTAGAGATAGGTCTACGGTTAGGGTTAGGGTTAGCGTTAGGGCTATGGTTAGGTTTAGGGTGAGGGCTACGGTTAGTGTTAGGGCTAGGGTTAGGGTTAGGTTTAGTGTTAGGGCTAGGGTTAGGTTTAGGGTGAGTGTTAGGTTTAGGGTTATGGCTAGGGCTACGTGTAGGGTTAGGGTTAGGGTTAGGGTTTTGGCTAGGGTAGGGCTAGGGCAAGGGTTATTGTTAGGGTTAGGGATAGTGCTAGGGATGGGGTTAGGGTAGTGTTAAGCTTTGGGCTAGGGCTAGGGCTATGGTTAGTGTTAGGGTTAGGGTTAGGGCTAGGATTAGGGTTAGGTTTAGGATTAGGGCTAGGTGTAGGGCTAGGTCTTGTGTTAGAGTTAGGGTTAGGGCTATTGTTACGGTTATGGTTATGGTTAGGGCTAGGTTTAGGTTTGGGGTTAGGGCTATGTTAGGGTTACGGCTAGGTTTAGGGTTATGGCTAGGGCTAGGGTTAAGTTAGGGTTAGATTTAGGTTTATGGCTAGGGCTAGGGCTGCGGCCAGGTTTAGGGTTAAGGTTAGGTTAAGTGTTAGTGCTAGGGTTAGAGTTAGGCTTAGGGCTAGGGCTAGGGTTATTGTTAGGGTTAGGGCTAGGGCTAGGGCTAGGGTTTGGTTCAGGGTTAGGTTTAGAGTTAGGTCTACGCTTAGGGTTAGGGTTAGGGCTACAGTTAGGGTTAGGGGTAGGGTTAGGGTTAGGGTTAGGGTTAGTGTTAGGTTTAGGGTTATGGCTAGGGCTATGTTTAGGGTTAGGGTTATAGTTAGGGATAGGGCTTTGTCTACTGTTATGGTTAGGGTTAGGTTTAGGGCTAGGGCTAGGGTTAATTTTAGGGTCAGCGCTAGGGCTTGGGAGAGGGTTAGAGCTAGGGTTAGGGTTAGGGTTAGGGATAGGGTTAGGGTTAGGGTTAGGTTTAGGGATAGGGCGTGGTCTATGTTTTGGGTTAGTGTTAGGGTTAAGATTAGGGCTAGGGTTTAGGGTTAGGTTTAGGGTCAGCGCTAGGTCTTGGGAGAGGGGTAGGGTTAGGGTTAAGGTTAGGGTTAGGGATAATGCTTGGGTTAGGGTTAGGGTTAGGTTTAGGGCTATGGTTATGGTTAGGTCTAAGTTTAGGATTGGGGTTAGGGCTAGGGTTAGGGTTAGTGTTAGGGTTAGGGTTATGGCTAGGGTACATGTAGGGTTAGGGTTAGGTTTATGACTAGGGTAGGGCTATGGCAGGGGTTATTGTTAGGGTTAGGGATAGTGCTAGGGATGGGGTTAGGGTTAGTGTTAGTGGTAGGGCTAGGGCTAGGGCTATGGTTAGTGTTAGGGTTATGGTTAGACCTAGGGTTAGGGTCAGGTTTAGGGTTAGGGCTAGGTGTAGGGCTAGGTCTAGTGTTAGAGTTAGGGTTAGGGCTAGGGTTAGGTTATGGTTATGTTTAGGGCTAGGTTTAGGTTTGGGGTTAGGGCTATGTTAGGGTTAGGGCTAGGGTTAGTGTTATGGCTAGGGTGTTAGGGTCACTGTTAGGGTTAGGTTTAGGTTTATGGCTAGGGCTAGGTCTGGGGCTAGGTTTAGGGTTAAGGTTAGGTTTAGTGTTAGTGCTAGGGTTTGGGTTAGGCTTAGGGCTAGGTGTAGGGCTAGGTCTAGGGTTAGAGTTAGGGTTAGGGCTTGCGTTACGGTTATGGTTATGGTTAGGGCTAGCTTTAGGTTTGGGGTTAGGGCTATGTTAGGGTTACGGCTAGGGTTAGGGTTATGGCTAGGGCTAGGGAACTGTTAGGGTTAGGTTTAGGTTTATGGCTAGGGCTAGGGCTGGGGCTAGGTTTAGGGTTAGGTTAGGTTTTGTTCGGGCTAGGGTTTGGTTTAGGGTTAGGGTTAGAGATAGGTCTACGGTTAGGGTTAGGGTTAGCGTTAGGGCTATGGTTAGGTTTAGGGTTAGGGCTACGGTTAGTGTTAGGGCTAGGGTTAGGGTTAGGTTTAGTGTTAGGGCTAGGGTTAGGTTTAGGGTGAGTGTTAGGTTTAGGGTTATGGCTAGGGCTACGTGTAGGGTTAGGGTTAGGGTTAGGGTTATGGCTAGTGTAGGGCTAGGGCAAGGGTTATTGTTAGGGTTAGGGATAGTGCTAGGGATGGGGTTAGGGTTAGTGTTAGGCTTAGGGCTAGGGCTATGGTTAGTGTTAGGGTTAGGGTTAGGGCTAGGGTTAGGGTTATGTTTAGGATTAGGGCTAGGTGTAGGGCTAGGTCTAGGGTTAGAGTTAGGGTTAGGGCTATTGTTACAGTTATGGTTATGGTTAGGGCTAGGTTTAGGTTTGGGTTTAGGGCTATGTTAGGGCCTGGGTTAGGGTTATGGCTAGGGCTAGGGTCACTGTTAGGGTTAGGGTAAGGTTTTTGGCTAGGGCTAGTGCTGGGGCTAGGTTTAGGGTTAAGGTTAGGTTTAGTGTTAGGGCTAGGGTTAGGGTTAGTCTTAGGGCTAGGGCTAGGGTTATTGTTAGGGTTAGGGCTATGGCTAGGGTTTGGTTTTGGGTTAGGTTTAGAGGTAGGGCTACGGTTAGGGTTAGGGTTAGGGCTACTGTTAGGGTTAGGGTTTAGGGTTAGGGTTAGGGTTAGGGTTAGTGTTAGGGCTAGGGTTAGGGTTAGGGTTATTGTTAGGGTTAGGGTTATGGCTAGGGCTACGTTAGGGTTAGGGTTAGTGTTAGGGAAAGGGCTTCGTCTATGGTTAGGGTTAGGTTTAGGTTTAGGTTTAGGGTTAGGTTTAGGGTCAGCGCTAGGGCTTGGGAGAGGGTTAGGGCTAGGGTTAGGGTTAGGGTTAGGGATAGGGCTAGGGTTAGGGTTAGGCTTAGGGTTAGGTTTAGGGATAGGGCTTGGTCTACGGTTAGGGTTAGTGTTAGGGTTAAGATTAGGGCTAGGGCTATGGTTAGGTTTAGGTTCAGCCGTAGGGCTTGGGAGAGGGGTAGGGCTATGGTTAGAGTCTGGGTTAGTGTTAGGGATAGGGCTAGGGTTAGGCTTAGGCTTAGGGTTATGGTTAGGTCTAAGTTTAGGATTGGGTTTAGGGCTAGGGTTAGGGTTAGGGTTACAACTAGGGTAGGACTAGGGTTAGGGTTAGGGTTAGGTTTAGGGCTATGGCTGGTGCTAGGGTTTGGGTTAGGTTTTGGGTTATGGCTAGGGCTAGGGCTTGCGTTATTGTTAGTGTTAGGGATAGTGCTAGGGCTAGGGTTAGTGTTGGTGTTCGGCTTAGGGCTAGGGCTAGCGCTAGGGCTAGGGCTAGGTTTAGGGTTAGGTCTAGGTCTAGTGCTAAGGCTAGGGTTTAGTTTAGGATTAGGGTTAGGTCTAGGTCTAGTGCTAAGGCTAGGGTTTAGTTTAGGATTAGGGTTAGGGATATTTTTAGTGTTAGGTTTAGGGCTATGGCTAGGGTTTGGGTTAGGTTTAGGTCTAGGGTTAGGTTTAGAGTTATGCTTATGGTTAGTTTTATGTTTAGGATTGGGTTAAGGGCTAGGGTTAGGGTTAGTGTTAGCTTTATGGTCAGCGCTAGGGCTTGGTAGAGGCGTAGGGTAGGTTTACGATTAGGGTTAGGGCTAGTGATAGGGCTAGGTTTAGGGTTAAGGTTAGGGTTATGTTTAGGGTTAGGGTTATGGTTATGGTTAGGTCTATGTTTAGGATTTGTGTTAGGGCTAGGGTTAGTGTTTTGGCAAGTTTTGGGTTAGGGTTATGTCTAGGGTAGGACTAAAGTTAGGGTTAGGTTTAGGGTTAGGGCTAGGGTAGGTTTAGGGTTATGGCTAGGGCTAGGGCTGGGGCTAGGGTTAGGGTTAAGTTTAGGTTTAGTGTTAGGGCTAGGGTTTGGTTTAGGTTTAGGGTTAGAGATAGGTCTACGGTTAGGGTTAGGGTTAATGTTAGCATTAGGGCTATGGTTAGGGTTAGGGTTAGGGCTACGTTTAGTGTTAGGGCTAGGGTTACGGTTTGGTTTAGTGTTAGGGCTAGGGTTAGGTTTAGGGTTAGTGTTAGGGTTAGGGTTATGGCTAGGCCTACGTGTAGGGTTAGGGTTAGGTTTATGGCTAGGGTAGGGCTATGGCAAGGGTTATTGTTAGGGTTAGGGATAGTGCTAGGGATGGGGTTAGGGTTAGTGTTAGTGGTAGGGCTAGGGCTAGGGCTATGGTTAGTGTTAGGGTTATGGTTAGGCCTAGGGTTAGGGTCAGGTTTAGGGTTAGGGTCAGGTTTAGGGTTAGGGCTAGGTGTAGTGTTAGAGTTAGGGTTAGGGCTAGGGTTACGGTTATGGTTATGTTTAGGGCTAGGTTTAGGTTTGGGGTTAGGGCTATGTTAGGGTTAGGGCTAGGGTTAGTGTTATGGCTAGGGTGTTAGGGTCACTGTTAGGGTTAGGTTTAGGTTTATGGCGGCTAGGTCTGGTGCTAGGTTTAGGGTTAAGGTTAGGTTTAGTGTTAGTGCTAGGGTTTGGGTTAGGCTTAGGGCTAGGTGTAGGGCTAGGTCTAGGGTTAGAGTTAGGGTTAGGGCTTGCGTTACGGTTTTGGTTATGGTTAGGGCTAGCTTTAGGTTTGGGGTTAGGGCTATGTTAGGGTTAGGGCTAGGGTTAGGGTATGGCTAGGGCTAGGGAACTGTTAGGGTTAGGTTTAGGTTTATGGCTAGGGCTAGGGCTGGGGCTAGGTTTAGGGTTAGGTTAGGTTTTGTTCGGGCTATGGTTTGGTTTAGGGTTAGGGTTAGAGATAGGTCTACGGTTAGGGTTAGCGTTAGGGCTATGGTTAGGTTTAGGGTGAGGGCTACGGTTAGTGTTAGGGCTAGGGTTAGGGTTAGGTTTAGTGTTAGGGCTAGGGTTAGGTTTAGGGTGAGTGTTAGGTTTAGGGTTATGGCTAGGGCTACGTGTAGGGTTAGGGTTAGGGTTAGGGTTTTGGCTAGGGTAGGGCTAGGGCAAGGGTTATTGTTAGGGTTAGGGATAGTGCTAGGGATGGGGTTAGGGTTAGTGTTAAGCTTTGGGCTAGGGCTAGGGCTATGGTTAATGTTAGGGTTAGGATTAGGGCTAGGATTAGGGTTAGGTTTAGGATTAGGGCTAGGTGTAGGGCTAGGTCTTGTGTTAGAGTTAGGGTTAGGGCTATTGTTACGGTTATGGTTATGGTTAGGGCTAGGTTTAGGTTTGGGGTTAGGGCTATGTTAGGGTTAGGGTTATGGCTAGGGCTAGGGTTAAGTTAGGGTTAGGTTTAGGTTTATGGCTAGGGCTAGGGCTGCGGCCAGGTTTAGGGTTAAGGTTAGGTTAAGTGTTAGTGCTAGGGTTAGTGTTAGTCTTAGGGCTAGGGCTAGGGTTATTGTTAGGGTTAGGGCTAGGGCTAGGACTTGGGTTTGGTTCAGGGTTAGGTTTAGAGTTAAGTCTACGCTTAGGGTTAGGGTTAGGGCTACAGTTAGGGTTAGGGATAGGGTTAGGGTTAGGGTTGGTGTTAGGGATAGGGTTAGGGTTAGGGTTAGTGTTAGGTTTAGGGTTATGGCTAGGGCTACGTTTAGGGTTAGGGTTATAGTTAGGGATAGGGCTTTGTCTACTGTTATGGTTAGGGTTAGGTTTAGGGCTAGGGCTAGGGTTAATTTTAGGGTCAGCGCTAGGGCTTGGGAGAGGGTTAGAGCTAGGGTTAGGGTTAGGGTTAGGGATAGGGTTAGGGTTAGGGTTAGGGTTAGGGTTAGGTTTAGGGATAGGGCTTGGTCTATGTTTTGGGTTAGTGTTAGGGTTAAGATTAGGGCTAGGGTTTAGGGTTAGGTTTAGGGTCAGCGCTAGGTCTTGGGAGAGGGGTAGGGCTAGGGTTAAGGTTAGGGTTAGGGATAAGGCTAGGGTTAGGGTTAGGGTTAGGTTTAGGGCTATGATTATGGTTAGGTCTAAGTTTAGGATTGGGGTTAGAGCTAGGGTTAGGGTTAGTGTTACAACTAGGGTAGGACTAGGTTTAGGGTTAGGGTTAGGTTTTGGGTTATGGCTAGGTCTAGGGCTAGGGCTAGCGTTATTGTTAGGGTTAGGGATAGTGCTAGGGCTAGGGTTAGGTTTGGTGTCAGGGTTAGGGCTAGGGCTAGCACTAGGGCTAAGTCTAGGGCTAGGTTTAGGGTTAGGGCTGGTGTTAGGATTAGGGTTAGGTCTAGTACCAGTGCTAAGGCTAGGGTTTAGTTTAGGATTAGGGTTAGGGACATTGTTAGGGTTAGGTTTAGGGCTATGGCTAGGGTTTGGGTTAGCTTTAGGACTAGGGTTAGGTTTAGGGTTATGGTTATGGTTAGGTCTATGTTTAGGATTGCGGTTAGGGCTAGGGTTAGGGTTAGTGTTAGGGCTATGTTTAGGGTTAGGTTTATGGCTACGGTTAGTGTTAGGGCTAGGGTTAGGATTAGGTTTAGTGTTAGGGCTAGTGTTAGGTTTAGGGTTAGTTTTAGGGTTAGGGTTATGGCTAGGGCTACGTGTAGGGTTAGGGTTAGGTTTATGGCTAGGGTATTTCTATGGCAAGGGTTATTGTTAGGGTCAGGGATATTGCTAGTGATGGGGTTAGGGTTAGTGTTAGAATTAGGGCTAGGGCTATGGTTAGTGTTAGGGTTAGGGTTAGGGTTAGGGCTAGGGTTAGGGTTAGGTTTAGGGTTAGGGCTAGGTGTAGGGCTAGGTCTATGATTAGAGTTAGGGTTAGGGCCTGGATTACGGTTATGGTTATGGTTAGTCCTAGGTTTAGGTTTGGGTTTAGGGCTATGTTAGGGCCTGGGTTAGGGTTATGGCTAGGGCTAGGGTCACTGTTAGGGTTAGGGTTAGTGTTTTGGCTAGGGTAGGGCTGGGGCAAGGGTTATTGTTAGGGTTAGGGATAGTGCTAGGGATGGGGTTAGGGTTAGTGTTAAGCTTTGGGCTAGGGCTAGGGCTATGGTTAATGTTAGGGTTAGGGTTAGGGCTAGGATTAGGGTTAGGTTTAGGATTAGGGCTAGGTGTAGGGCTAGGTCTTGTGTTAGAGTTAGGGTTAGGGCTATTGTTACGGTTATGGTTATGGTTAGGGCTAGGTTTAGGTTTGGGGTTAGGGCTATGTTAGGGTTAGGGTTATGGCTAGGGCTAGGGTTAAGTTAGGGTTAGGTTTAGGTTTATGGCTAGGGCTAGGGCTGCGGCCAGGTTTAGGGTTAAGGTTAGGTTAAGTGTTAGTGCTAGGGTTAGTGTTAGTCTTAGGGCTAGGGCTAGGGTTATTGTTAGGGTTAGGGCTAGGGCTAGGACTAGGGTTTGGTTCAGGGTTAGGTTTAGAGTTAGGTCTACGCTTAGGGTTAGGGTTAGGGCTACAGTTAGGGTTAGGGATAGGGTTAGGGTTAGGGTTGGTGTTAGGGATAGGGTTAGGGTTAGGGTTAGTGTTAGGTTTAGGGTTATGGCTAGGGCTACGTTTAGGGTTAGGGTTATAGTTAGGGATAGGGCTTTGTCTACTGTTATGGTTAGGGTTAGGTTTAGGGCTAGGGCTAGGGTTAATTTTAGGGTCAGCGCTAGGGCTTGGGAGAGGGTTAGAGCTAGGGTTAGGGTTAGGGTTAGGGATAGGGTTAGGGTTAGGGTTAGGGTTAGGGTTAGGTTTAGGGATAGGGCTTGGTCTATGTTTTGGGTTAGTGTTAGGGTTAAGATTAGGGCTAGGGTTTAGGGTTAGGTTTAGGGTCAGCGCTAGGTCTTGGGAGAGGGGTAGGGCTAGGGTTAAGGTTAGGGTTAGGGATAAGGCTAGGGTTAGGGTTAGGGTTAGGTTTAGGGCTATGGTTATGATTAGGTCTAAGTTTAGGATTGGGGTTAGAGCTAGGGTTAGGGTTAGTGTTACAACTAGGGTAGGACTAGGTTTAGGGTTAGGGTTAGGTTTTGGGTTATGGCTAGGTCTAGGGCTAGGGCTAGCGTTATTGTTAGGGTTAGGGATAGTGCTAGGGCTAGGGTTAGGTTTGGTGTCAGGGTTAGGGCTAGGGCTAGCACTAGGGCTAAGTCTAGGGCTAGGTTTAGGGTTAGGGCTTGTGTTAGGATTAGGGTTAGGTCTAGTACCAGTGCTAAGGCTAGGGTTTAGTTTAGGATTAGGGTTAGGGACATTGTTAGGGTTAGGTTTAGGGCTATGGCTAGGGTTTGGGTTAGCTTTAGGACTAGGGTTAGGTTTAGGGTTATGGTTATGGTTAGGTCTATGTTTAGGATTGCGGTTAGGGCTAGGGTTAGGGTTAGTGTTAGGGCTATGTTTAGGGTTAGGTTTATGGCTACGGTTAGTGTTAGGGCTAGGGTTAGGATTAGGTTTAGTGTTAGGGCTAGTGTTAGGTTTAGGGTTAGTTTTAGGGTTAGGGTTATGGCTAGGGCTACGTGTAGGGTTAGGGTTAGGTTTATGGCTAGGGTATTTCTATGGCAAGGGTTATTGTTAGGGTCAGGGATATTGCTAGTGATGGGGTTAGGGTTAGTGTTAGAATTAGGGCTAGGGCTATGGTTAGTGTTAGGGTTAGGGTTAGGGTTAGGGCTAGGGTTAGGGTTAGGTTTAGGGTTAGGGCTAGGTGTAGGGCTAGGTCTATGATTAGAGTTAGGGTTAGGGCCTGGATTACGGTTATGGTTATGGTTAGTCCTAGGTTTAGGTTTGGGTTTAGGGCTATGTTAGGGCCTGGGTTAGGGTTATGGCTAGGGCTAGGGTCACTGTTAGGGTTAGGGTTAGTGTTTTGGCTAGGGTAGGGCTGGGGCAAGGGTTATTGTTAGGGTTAGGGATAGTGCTAGGGATGGGGTTAGGGTTAGTGTTAAGCTTTGGGCTAGGGCTAGGGCTATGGTTAATGTTAGGGTTAGGGTTAGGGCTAGGATTAGGGTTAGGTTTAGGATTAGGGCTAGGTGTAGGGCTAGGTCTTGTGTTAGAGTTAGGGTTAGGGCTATTGTTACGGTTATGGTTATGGTTAGGGCTAGGTTTAGGTTTGGGGTTAGGGCTATGTTAGGGTTAGGGTTATGGCTAGGGCTAGGGTTAAGTTAGGGTTAGGTTTAGGTTTATGGCTAGGGCTAGGGCTGCGGCCAGGTTTAGGGTTAAGGTTAGGTTAAGTGTTAGTGCTAGGGTTAGTGTTAGTCTTAGGGCTAGGGCTAGGGTTATTGTTAGGGTTAGGGCTAGGGCTAGGACTAGGGTTTGGTTCAGGGTTAGGTTTAGAGTTAGGTCTACGCTTAGGGTTAGGGTTAGGGCTACAGTTAGGGTTAGGGATAGGGTTAGGGTTAGGGTTGGTGTTAGGGATAGGGTTAGGGTTAGGGTTAGTGTTAGGTTTAGGGTTATGGCTAGGGCTACGTTTAGGGTTAGGGTTATAGTTAGGGATAGGGCTTTGTCTACTGTTATGGTTAGGGTTAGGTTTAGGGCTAGGGCTAGGGTTAATTTTAGGGTCAGCGCTAGGGCTTGGGAGAGGGTTAGAGCTAGGGTTAGGGTTAGGGTTAGGGATAGGGTTAGGGTTAGGGTTAGGGTTAGGGTTAGGTTTAGGGATAGGGCTTGGTCTATGTTTTGGGTTAGTGTTAGGGTTAAGATTAGGGCTAGGGTTTAGGGTTAGGTTTAGGGTCAGCGCTAGGTCTTGGGAGAGGGGTAGGGCTAGGGTTAAGGTTAGGGTTAGGGATAAGGCTAGGGTTAGGGTTAGGGTTAGGTTTAGGGCTATGGTTATGATTAGGTCTAAGTTTAGGATTGGGGTTAGAGCTAGGGTTAGGGTTAGTGTTACAACTAGGGTAGGACTAGGTTTAGGGTTAGGGTTAGGTTTTGGGTTATGGCTAGGTCTAGGGCTAGGGCTAGCGTTATTGTTAGGGTTAGGGATAGTGCTAGGGCTAGGGTTAGGTTTGGTGTCAGGGTTAGGGCTAGGGCTAGCACTAGGGCTAAGTCTAGGGCTAGGTTTAGGGTTAGGGCTTGTGTTAGGATTAGGGTTAGGTCTAGTACCAGTGCTAAGGCTAGGGTTTAGTTTAGGATTAGGGTTAGGGACATTGTTAGGGTTAGGTTTAGGGCTATGGCTAGGGTTTGGGTTAGCTTTAGGACTAGGGTTAGGTTTAGGGTTATGGTTATGGTTAGGTCTATGTTTAGGATTGCGGTTAGGGCTAGGGTTAGGGTTAGTGTTAGGGCTATGTTTAGGGTTATTTTTATGGCTACGGTTAGTGTTAGGGCTAGGGTTAGGATTAGGTTTAGTGTTAGGGCTAGTGTTAGGTTTAGGGTTAGTTTTAGGGTTAGGGTTATGGCTAGGGCTACGTGTAGGGTTAGGGTTAGGTTTATGGCTAGGGTATTTCTATGGCAAGGGTTATTGTTAGGGTCAGGGATATTGCTAGTGATGGGGTTAGGGTTAGTGTTAGAATTAGGGCTAGGGCTATGGTTAGTGTTAGGGTTAGGGTTAGGGTTAGGGCTAGGGTTAGGGTTAGGTTTAGGGTTAGGGCTAGGTGTAGGGCTAGGTCTATGATTAGAGTTAGGGTTAGGGCCTGGATTACGGTTATGGTTATGGTTAGTCCTAGGTTTAGGTTTGGGTTTAGGGCTATGTTAGGGCCTGGGTTAGGGTTATGGCTAGGGCTAGGGTCACTGTTAGGGTTAGGGTTAGTGTTTTGGCTAGGGTAGGGCTGGGGCAAGGGTTATTGTTAGGGTTAGGGATAGTGCTAGGGATGGGGTTAGGGTTAGTGTTAAGCTTTGGGCTAGGGCTAGGGCTATGGTTAATGTTAGGGTTAGGGTTAGGGCTAGGATTAGGGTTAGGTTTAGGATTAGGGCTAGGTGTAGGGCTAGGTCTTGTGTTAGAGTTAGGGTTAGGGCTATTGTTACGGTTATGGTTATGGTTAGGGCTAGGTTTAGGTTTGGGGTTAGGGCTATGTTAGGGTTAGGGTTATGGCTAGGGCTAGGGTTAAGTTAGGGTTAGGTTTAGGTTTATGGCTAGGGCTAGGGCTGCGGCCAGGTTTAGGGTTAAGGTTAGGTTAAGTGTTAGTGCTAGGGTTAGTGTTAGTCTTAGGGCTAGGGCTAGGGTTATTGTTAGGGTTAGGGCTAGGGCTAGGACTAGGGTTTGGTTCAGGGTTAGGTTTAGAGTTAGGTCTACGCTTAGGGTTAGGGTTAGGGCTACAGTTAGGGTTAGGGATAGGGTTAGGGTTAGGGTTGGTGTTAGGGATAGGGTTAGGGTTAGGGTTAGTGTTAGGTTTAGGGTTATGGCTAGGGCTACGTTTAGGGTTAGGGTTATAGTTAGGGATAGGGCTTTGTCTACTGTTATGGTTAGGGTTAGGTTTAGGGCTAGGGCTAGGGTTAATTTTAGGGTCAGCGCTAGGGCTTGGGAGAGGGTTAGAGCTAGGGTTAGGGTTAGGGTTAGGGATAGGGTTAGGGTTAGGGTTAGGGTTAGGGTTAGGTTTAGGGATAGGGCTTGGTCTATGTTTTGGGTTAGTGTTAGGGTTAAGATTAGGGCTAGGGTTTAGGGTTAGGTTTAGGGTCAGCGCTAGGTCTTGGGAGAGGGGTAGGGCTAGGGTTAAGGTTAGGGTTAGGGATAAGGCTAGGGTTAGGGTTAGGGTTAGGTTTAGGGCTATGGTTATGGTTAGGTCTAAGTTTAGGATTGGGGTTAGAGCTAGGGTTAGGGTTAGTGTTACAACTAGGGTAGGACTAGGTTTAGGGTTAGGGTTAGGTTTTGGGTTATGGCTAGGTCTAGGGCTAGGGCTAGCGTTATTGTTAGGGTTAGGGATAGTGCTAGGGCTAGGGTTAGGTTTGGTGTCAGGGTTAGGGCTAGGGCTAGCACTAGGGCTAAGTCTAGGGCTAGGTTTAGGGTTAGGGCTTGTGTTAGGATTAGGGTTAGGTCTAGTACCAGTGCTAAGGCTAGGGTTTAGTTTAGGATTAGGGTTAGGGACATTGTTAGGGTTAGGTTTAGGGCTATGGCTAGGGTTTGGGTTAGCTTTAGGACTAGGGTTAGGTTTAGGGTTATGGTTATGGTTAGGTCTATGTTTAGGATTGCGGTTAGGGCTAGGGTTAGGGTTAGTGTTAGGGCTATGTTTAGGGTTATTTTTATGGCTACGGTTAGTGTTAGGGCTAGGGTTAGGATTAGGTTTAGTGTTAGGGCTAGTGTTAGGTTTAGGGTTAGTTTTAGGGTTAGGGTTATGGCTAGGGCTACGTGTAGGTTTAGGGTTAGGTTTATGGCTAGGGTATTTCTATGGCAAGGGTTATTGTTAGGGTCAGGGATATTGCTAGTGATGGGGTTAGGGTTAGTGTTAGAATTAGGGCTAGGGCTATGGTTAGTGTTAGGGTTAGGGTTAGGGCTAGGGTTAGGGTTAGGTTTAGGGTTAGGGCTAGGTGTAGGGCTAGGTCTATGATTAGAGTTAGGGTTAGGGCCTGGATTACGGTTATGGTTATGGTTAGTCCTAGGTTATGTTTGGGTTTAGGGCTATGTTAGGGCCTGGGTTAGGGTTATGGCTAGGGCTAGGGTCACTGTTAGGGTTAGGTTAAGGTTTCTGGCTAGGGCTTGTGCTGGGGCTAGGTTTAGGGTTAAGGTTAGGTTTAGTGTTAGGGCTAGGGTTAGGGTTAGTCTTAGGGCTAGGGCTAGGGTTATTGTTAGGGTTAGGGCTAGGGCTAGGGCTAGGGTTTGTTTTAGGGTTAGGTTTAGAGGTAGGGCTACGGTTAGGGTTAGGGTTAGTGTTAGGGTTAGGGTTATGGCTAGGGCTACATTTAGGGTTAGGGTTAGTGTTAGGGAAAGGGCTTCGTCTATGGTTAGGGTTAGGGTTAGGTTTAGGGTTAGGGTTAGTGATAGGGCTAGGTTTAGGGTTAAGGTTAGGGTTAGTGATAGGGCTAAGTTTAGGGTTAAGGTTAGGGTTAGGTTTAGGGTTAGGGTTATGGTTATGGTTAGGGTTAGGGTTAGGGTTAGGGATAGGGATAGGGATAGGGATAGCGTTAGGGTTAGGGTTAGGGCTAGGGTTAGGGTTAGGTTCAGCGCTAGGGCTTGGGAGAGGGTTCGGGCTAGCGTTAGGGTTAGGATTAGGGATAGGGCTAGGGTTAGGGTTAGGGTTAGGTTTAGGGATAGGGATAGGGCTAGGGTTAAGATTAGGGCTTGGGCTATGGTTAGGTTTAGGGTCAGCGCTAGGGCTTGGGAGAGGGTTAGGGCTAGGGTTAGGGTTAGGGTTAGGATAGGGATAGGGTTTGGTCTACGGTTAGGGTTAGGGTTATGGTTAGGGTTAGGGATAGGGTTTGGTCTACAGTTAGGGTTATGGTTATGGTTAGGGTTACGGTTAGGGTGAGGGATAGGGATAGGGCTAGGGATAAGATTAGGGCTAGGGCTATATTTAGGTTTAGGGTCAGTGCTAGGGCTTGGGAGAGGGTTAGGGCTAAGGTTAGTGTTAGGGTTAGGGATAGGGCTAGGGTTAGGGTTAGGGTTAGGGTTAGGTTTAGGGATAGGGCTTGGTCTACGGTTAGGGTTAGTGTTAGGGTTAAGATTAGGTCTAGGGCTATGGTTAGGTTTAGGTTCAGCGCTAGGGCTTGGGAGAGGGGTAGGATTATGATTAGGGTTTGGGTTAGTGTTAGGGATAGGGTTTGTTCTACAGTTAGGGATAGGGTTATGGTTAGGTGTAAGTTTAGGATTGGTGTTAGGGCTAGGGTTAGGGTTAGGGTTACAGCTAGGGTAGGACTAGGGTTAGGGTTAGGGTTAGGTTTAGGGCTATGGCTGGTGCTAGGGTTAGGGTTAGGTTTTGGGTTATGGCTAGTGCTAGGGCTCGCGTTATTGTTAGGGTTAGGGATAGTGCTAGGGCTAGGGTTAGGGTTGGTGTTCGGCTTAGGGCTAGGGCTAGCGCTAGGGCTAGGGCTAGGTGTAGGGTTAGGGCTAGGGTTAGGATTAGGGTTAGGTCTAGGTCTAGTGCTAAGGCTAGGGTTTAGTTTAGGATTAGGGTTAGGGATATTGTTAGTGTTAGGTTTAGGGCTATGGCTTTGGTTTGGGTTAGGTTTAGGTCTAGGGTTAGTTTTAGAGTTATGCTTATGGTTAGGTTTATGTTTATTATTGGGGTTAGGGCTAGGGTTAGGGTTAGTGTTAGGTTTAGGGTCAGCGCTAGGGCTTGGGAGAGGGGTAGGGCTAGGTTTACGGTTAGGGTTAGGGTTAGGGTTAGTGATAGGGCTAGGTTTAGGGTTAAGGTTAGGGTTATGTTTAGGGTTAGGGTTATGGTTATGGTTAGGTCTATGTTTAGGATTTGTGTTAGGGCTAGGGTTAGTGTTAGGGCAAGTTTTGGGTTAGGGTTATGTCTAGGGTAGGACTAAAGTTAGGGTTAGGTTTAGGGTTAGGGCTAGGGTAGGTTTAGGGTTATGGCTAGGGTTAGGGCTGGGGCTAGGGTTAGGGTTAAGTTTAGGTTTAGTGTTAGGGCTAGGGTTTGGTTAGGGTTAGGGTTAGAGATTGGTCTACGGTTAGGTTTAGGGTTAGGGTTAGCATTAGGGCTATGGTTAGGGTTAGGGTTAGGGCTACGTTTAGTGTTAGGGCTAGGGTTAGGTTTAGGGTGAGTGTTAGGGTTAGGGTTATGGCTAGGCCTACGTGTAGGGTTAGGGTTAGGTTTATGGCTAGGGTAGGGCTATGGCAAGGGTTATTGTTAGGGTTAGGGATAGTGCTAGGGATGGGGTTAGGGTTAATGTTAGTGGTAGGGCTAGGTCTAGGGCTATGGTTAGTGTTAGGGTTATGGTTAGGCCTAGGGTTAGGGTCAGGTTTAGGGTTAGGGCTAGGTGTAGGGCTAGGTGTAGTGTTAGATTTAGGGTTAGGGCTAGGGTTACGGTTATGGTTATGTTTAGGGCTAGGTTTAGGTTTGGGGTTAGGGCTATGTTAGGGTTAGGGCTAGGGTTAGTGTTATGGCTAGGGTGTTAGGGTCACTGTTAGGGTTAGGTTTAGGTTTATGGCTAGGGCTAGGTCTGGGGCTAGGTTTAGGGTTAAGGTTAGGTTTAGTATTAGGGCTAGGGTTATGGTTAGGCTTAGGGCTAGGTGTAGGGCTAGGTCTAGTGTTAGAGTTAGGGTTAGGGCTTGCGTTACGGTTATGGTTATGGTTAGGGCTAGCTTTAGGTTTGGGGTTAGGGTTATGTTAGGGTTACGGCTAGGGTTAAAGTTATGGCTAGGGCTAGGGAACTGTTAGGGTTAGGTTTAGGTTTATGGCTAGGGCTAGGGCTGGGGCTAGGTTTAGGGTTAAGGTTAGGTTTTGTTCTGGCTAGGGTTTTGTTTAGGGTTTGGGTTAGAGATAGGTCTACGGTTAGGGTTAGGGTTAGCGTTATGGCTATGGTTAGCTTTAGGGTTAGGGCTACGGTTAGTGTTAGGGCTAGGGTTAGGTTTAGTTTTAGTGTTAGGGCTAGGGTTAGGTTTACGGTGAGTGTTAGGTTTAGGGTTATGGCTAGGGCTACGTGTAGGGTTAGGGTTAGGGTTAGGGTTTTGGCTAGGGTAGGGCTAGGGCAAGGGTTATTGTTAGGGTTAGGGATAGTGCTAGGGATGGGGTTAGGGTTAGTGTTAAGCTTTGGGCTAGGGCTAGGTCTATGGTTAGTGTTAGGGTTAGGGTTAGGGCTAGGGTTAGGGTTATGTTTAGGATTAGGGATAGGTGTAGGGCTAGGTCTAGGGTTAGAGTTAGGGTTAGGGCTATTGTTACAGTTATGGTTATGGTTAGGGCTAGGTTTAGGTTTGGGGTTAGGGCTATGTTAGGGTTAGGGCTAGGGTTAGGGTTATGGCTAGGGCTAGGGTTAAGTTAGGGTTAGGTTTAGGTTTATTGCTAGGGCTAGGTCTGGGGCTAGGTTTAGGGTTAAGGTTAGGTTAAGTGTTGGTGCTAGGGTTAGGGTTAGGTTTAGGGCTAGGGCTAGGGTTATTGTTAGGGTTAGGGCTAGGGCTAGGGCTAGGGTTTGGTTCAGGGTTAGGTTTAGAGGTAGGGCTACGGTTAGGGTTAGGGTTAGGGCTACAGTTAGGGTTTGGGTTAGGATTAGGGTTAGGGTTGGTTTTAGGGATAGGGTTAGGGTTAGGATTAGGGTTAGTGTTAGGTTTAGGGTTATGGCTAGGGCTACGTTTAGGGTTAGGGTTATAGTTAGGGATAGGGCTTTGTCTACTGTTATGGTTAGGGTTAGGTTTAGGGCTAGGGCTAGGGTTAATTTTAGGGTCAGCGCTAGGGCTTGGGAGAGGGTTAGAGCTAGGGTTAGGATTAGTGTTAGGGATAGGGTTAGGGTTAGTGTTAGGGTTAGGGTTAGGTTTAGGGATAGGGCTTGGTCTATGGTTTGGGTTAGTGTTAGGGTTAAGATTAGGGCTAGGGTTTAGGGTTAGGTTTAGGGTCATCGCTAGGTCTTGGGAGAGGGGTAGGATTAAGGTTAGGTTTAATGTTCGGGCTAGAGTTAGGGTTAGGATTAGGGCTAGGGCTAGGGCTAGGGTTATTGTTAGGGTTAGGGATATTGGTAGGTCTAGGGCTAGGGTTAGTGTTAGGGTTAGGGCAAGAGTTAGGGCTACGGTTAGGGTTAGGGTTAGGATTAGGGTTAGGGTTAGGGCTATGGTTAGGGTTAGGGTTAGGGTTAGGGTTACGGCTAGGGTTAAATATAGGGTCAGCTCTAGGGCTTGGGAGAGAGATAGGGCTAGGGTTAGGGTTAGGTTTATGGATAGGGCTAGGGTTGGGGTTAGGGTTAGTGTTAGGGTTAGTGTTAGGTTTAGGGTTATGGCTAGGGCCATGTTTATGTTTAGGGTTAGGGTTAGGGATAGGACTAAGGTTAGGTTTAGGATTAGGGTTAGGTTTAGTGTTATGGTTATGGTTATGTCTATGTTTAGTATTGGGTTTAGGGCTAGGGTTAGTGTTAGGGCTGTTGTTTGGGTTAGGGTTATGGCTAGAGTAGGACTAAAGTTAGGGTTAGGTTTAGGGTTAGGGATAGGGTTAGGTTTAGGGTTATGGCTAGGCCTAAGGCTGGGGCTAAGTTTAGGGTTAAGGTTAGGTTTAGTGTTAGGGCTAGGGTTTGCTTAAGGGTTAGGTTTAGACATAGGGCTACGGTTAGGGTTAGGGTTAGGGTTTGGGTTTGCATTATGCTATGGTTAGTGTTCGGGTTAGGGCTACAGTTAGTGTTAGGGCTAGGGTTAGGGTTAGGTTTAGTGTTAGGGTTATGGCTAGGCCTACGTGTAGGGTTAGGGTTAGGGTTAAGGCTAGGGTATGGCTAGGGCAAGGGTTATTGTTAGGGTTAGGGATAGTGCTAAGGATGGGTTTAGGATTAGTTTTAGGGTGAAGGCTAGGTCTAGGGCTATGGTTAGTGTTAGGGTTAGGGTTAAGGTGGGTGTAGGGCTAGGTTTCAGTTTAGAGTTAGGGTTAGGGTTATGGTTATGGTTATGGTTAGGGCTAGGTTTAGGTTTGGGGTTAGGGCTATGTTAGTGTTAGGGCTAGGGTCAGGGTTATCGCTAGGGCTAGGGTCACTGTTAGGGTTAGTTTTAGGTTTATTGCTAGGGCTAGGTCTGGGGCTAGGTTTAGGGTTAAGTTTAAGTTTAGTGTTAGGGCTAGGGTTAGGGTTAGGCTTAGGGCTACGGCTAGGGCTAGGGTTATTGTTAGGTTTAGGGCTACGGATAGTGCTTGGGTTATTGTTAGGGTTAGGGTTCTGTTAGGGCTACGGTTAGGGTTAGGGTTAGAGTACGGTTAGGGTTAGGGTAGGGTTAGAGTTAGGGTTAGCGTTAGAGCTAGTGTTAGGTTTAGGGTTAGTGTTAGGGTTAGGGTTATGGCTAGGGCTACGTTTATGGTTAGGGTTAGTGTTAGGGATAGGGCTTCGTCTACGGTTAGGGTTAGGGTTAGATTTAGGGTTAGGGATAGGTTTAGGGCTAGGGCTAGGGTTAATTTTAGGGTCAGCGTTAGGGCTTTGGAGAGGGGTAATGCTAGGGTTAAGGTTAGGTTTAATGATAGGGCTAGGGTTAGGTTTAGGGTTAGGTTTAGGGATAGGGCTTGGTCTACGGTTAGGGTTAGTGTTAGGGTTAAGATTAGGGCTAGGGCTAGGGTTAGGTTTAGGTTCAGCCCTAGCGCTTGGGAGAGAGGTAGGGCAAGGGTTAGGGTTAGGGTTAGTTCTAGGGCTAGCGCTAGGGCTAGGGCTAGGTTTAGGGTTAGGGCTAGGGTTAGGATTAGGGTTAGGTCTAGGGCTAATGCTAAGGCTAGGGTTCAGTTTAGGATTAGGTTTAGAGATAATGTTAGGGTTAGGGTTAGGGCTATGGCTAGGGTTTGGGTTAGGTTTAGGACTAGGGTTATGTTTAGGACTAGGGTTAGGTTTGATGTTATGGTTATGGTTAGGTCTATGTTTAGGATTGGTGTTAGGGCTAGGGTTAGGTTTAGGGTTAGGGTCAGCACTAGGGCTTGGGAGAGGGGTAGGGCTAGGGTTAGGGTTAGGGTTAGTGATAGGGCTAGGGCTAGGGTTAGGGTTAGGGTTAGGGTAGGGCTAGCGCTAGGGATAGGTTTAGCGTCATTGCTAGGTCTTGGGAGAGGGGTAGGGCTAGGGTTAGGGTTAGGGTTTGGGTTTTGGTTAGTGCTAGGTTTAGGATTGTAGTTAGGGCTAGCATTAGGGTTAGGGCTTTGGTTAGGGTTGTGGCTAGGGCTAGGGTTACTGTTAGGATTAGGTTTAGGTTTATGGCTAGGGCTAGGGCTGGGACTGAGGTTAGGGTTAAGGTTAGGAATAATGTTCGGGCTAGAGTTAGGGTAGGGTTAGAGCTGGGGCTTGGGTTATTGTTAGGGTTAGGGATAGTGGTAGGGCTAGGGCTAGGGTTAGTGTTAGGGTTAGGGCTATAGTTAGAGCTATGGTTAGGGTTAGGGTTAGGATTAGGATTAGGGTTAGGGTTAGGGCTATGGTTAGGGTTAGGGTTAGGGTTAGGGCTAGGGCTAGGGTTAAATATAGGGTCAGCGCTAGGGCTTGGGAGAGGGGTAGGGCTAGGGTTAGAGTTAGGGTTAGGAATAGGGCTAGGGTTAGGGTTAGGGATAGGGTTAGGGTTAAGATTAGGGTTAGTGTTAGGGCTAGGGTTAGGTTTAGGGTTTCTGTTAGGTTTAGGGTTATGGCTAGGGCCATTTTTAGGTTTAGGATTAGGGTTAGGGATAGGACTAAGGTTAGGTTTAGCATTAGGGTTAGGTTTAGTGTAATGTCTACGGTTAGGTCTATGTTTAGGATTGGGGTTAGGGCTAGGGTTAGTGTTAGGGCTAGTGTTTGGGTAGGGTTATGGCTAGGGTAGGACTAAAGTTAGGGTTAGGTTAGGGTTAGGGTTATGGCTAGGGCTAGGACTGGGGCTTGGGTTAGGGTTAAGTTTAGGTTTAGTGTTAGGGCTAGGGTTTGGTTTAGGGTTAGGGTTAGAGATAAGGCTACGGTTAGGGTTAGGGTTAGGGTTAGGGTTAGGGTTAGCATTAGGGCTATGGTTACGGTTAGGGTTAGGGCTACGGTTAGTGTTAGGGGTAGGGTTAGGGTTAGGTTTAGTGTTAGGGCTAGTGTGAGGTTTAGGTTTAGTGTTAGGTTTAGGGTTATGGCTAGGGCTACGTGTAGGGTTAGGGTTAGGGTTATGGCTCTGGTAGGGCTATGGCAAGGGTTATTGTTAGGGTTAGGGATAGTGCTAGGGTTTGGGTTCGGGTTAGTGTTAGTGTTAGGGCTAGGGCTAGGGCTATGGTTAGTGTTAGGGTTAGGGTTAGGGTTAGGGTTAGGTTTAGGGTTAGGGCTAGGTGTAGGGCTAGGTCTAAGGTTAGAGGTCGGGTTAGGGCTAGGGTTACGGTTATGGTTATGGTTAGGGCTAGGTTGAGGTTTGGGGTTAGGTCTATGTTAGGTTTAGGTCTAGGGTTAGGGTTATGTCTAGGGCTAGGTTCAATGTAAGGGTTAGGTTTAGGTTTATTGCTAGGGCTAGGGCTGGGGCTAGGTTTATGGTTAAGGTTAAGTTTATTGTTAGGGCTAGGGTTAGGCTTAGGTCTAGGGCTTGGGCTAGGATTATTGTTAGGGTTAGGTCTAGGACTAGGGCTAGGGTTATTTTTTGGGTAAGGGCTAGGGCTAGGGCTAAGGTTTGGTTTAGGGTTAGGGCTACGGTTAGGGTTAGGGTATGGTTAGAGTTAGGATTAGTGTTAGGGCTAGGGTTAGGGTTAGGGTTAGTGTTAGGGTTAGGGTTATGGTTATGGCTAGGGTTACGTTTAGGGTTAGGGTTAGTGTTAGGTATAGGGCTTCGTCTACGGTTAGGGTTAGGGTTTGGTTTAGGGTTAGGGTTAGGTTTAGGTCTAGGGCTAGGGTTAATTTTAGGGTCAGCACTAGGGCTTGGGAGAGGGGTAGGGCTAGGGTTAGGGTTACGATTAGGGTTATGTTTAGGTTTAGGGTTAGGGCTTGGTCTACGGTTTGGGTTAGTGTTAGGGTTAAGATTAGGACTAGGGCTAGGTTTAGGTTTAGGGTCAGTGCTAAGGCCTGTGTGAGGGGTAGGGCTAGGGTTAGGGTTAGGGTTAGGGTTAGGGATAGGGATAGGGATAGGGATAGGGCTAGGGTTAGTGTTAGGCTTAGGGTTATGGTTATGGTTAGGTCTAAGTTTAGGATTGGTGTTAGGGCTAGGTTTAGGGTGAGGGTTACAGCTAGGGTAGGACTAGGGTTAGGGTTAGGGTTAGGTTTAGGGCTATGGCTGGTGCTAGGGTTAGGGTTAGGTTTTGGGTTATGGCTAGGGCTTGGGCTAGGGCTAGCGTTATTGTTAGGGTTAGGGATACTGCTAGGGCTAGGGTTAGGGTTGGTGTTAGTGTTAGGGCTAGGGCTAGCTCTAGGGCTAGGGCTAGGTTTAGGGTTAGGGCTAGGGTTAGGATTAGGGTTAGGTCTAGGGCTAGTGCTTAGGCTAGGTTTTAGTTTAGGATTAGGATTAGGGATATTGTTAGGGCTAGGTTTAGGGCTATGGCTAGGGTTTGGGTTAGGTTGAGGACTAGGGTTAGGTTTAGGGTTATGGTTATGGTTAGGTCTATGTTTAGGATTGGGGTTAGGGCTAGGGTTAGGATTAGGGTTAGTGTTAGGGTTAGGGTTACGGCTAGGGTTAGGTTAGGTTTAGGGTTAGGTTAGGGATAGGGCTTGGGCTACGGTTAGGGTTAGGGTTAGGGTTAGGGTTATTGTTAGGGTTAGATTTATGGGTAGGTTTACGTGTAGTGTTAGGGTAAGGGATAAGGCTTGGTCTATGGATATGGTTAGGGTTAGTGTTAGGGTTAGGTCAGCGCTAGGGCTTGGGAGAGGGGTAGGGCTATGTTTAGGGTTAGGGTTAGGGATAGGGCTAGGGCCAGGGTTAGTTTTAGGTTTACGGTTATGGTTATGGTTAGGTCTAAGTTTAGGCTTGGGGTTTGGGCTAGGTTTCGGCTTAGTGTTATGGCTAGGTTAGGACTAGGGTTAGGGTTAGGTTTAGGGTTAGGGCTAGCTGTAGGTTAGGTCTAGGGTTAGAGTTAGGGTTAGTGCTAGGGTTACGGTTATGATTATTGTTATGGTTAGGGCTAGGTTTAGGTTTGGGGTTAGAGATATGTTAGAATTAGGGCTAGGGTTAGGGTTATGCCTAGGGCTAGGGTTACTGTTAGGGTTAGGTTTAGGTTTATGGTTAGGGCTAGGGCTGGGGCTAGGTTTAGGTTCAAGGTTAGGTTTAGTGTTAGGGCTAGGGTTAGGGTTAGGCTTAGGGCTAGGGCTAGGGTTTGGTTTAGTGTTAGGTTTAGAGTTAGGGCTACGGTTAGGGTTATGGTTAGGGCTACGGTTAGGGTTATGGGTAGGGTTAGGGTTAGGGTTAGTGTTAGGGCTAGGGTTAGGTTTAGGGTTAGTGTTAGGTTTAGGGTTTTAGCTAGGGCCATGTTTTGGGTTAGGATTAGGGTTAGGGATAGGGCTAAGTTTAGGTTTAGAATTAGGGTTAGGTTTAGTGTTATGTGTATGGTTAGGTCTATGTTTAGGATTGGGGTTATGGCTAGGGTTAGGGCTAGGGTTAGGTTTAGGGTTATGGCTAGGGTAGTTCTAGGGTTAGGGTTATGTTTAGAGTTAGGGTTAGGTTTATGTTTAGGGTTATGTCTGGTGCTAATGTTAGGGTTAGTGTTAGGGTCATGTCTAGGGGTAGGGCTAGGGCTAGGATTATTTTTAGGGCTAGGGATAGTGCTAGGGCTAGTGTTAGGGTTAGTGTTAGGTTTAGGCCTAGGGCTAGGGCTGGGTTTAGTGTTAGGGTTATTGTTAGGGCTAAGGTTAGTGGTAGGGTTAGGGTTTTTGTTTGGTCTAGGTTAGTTTTAGAGTTAGGGTTAGGGCTAGGGTTAGGGTTAGGGTTAGTGTTAGGGTTAGGGTTAGGGCTAGTGTTAGGTTTAGGTTTAGGGTTAGGTTAGGGATAGCGCTTGGGCTATGGTTAGGGTTAGGGTTAGGGTTAGGGTTAGGGTTATTGTTAGGGTTAGGGTTATGGATAGGGCTACGTGTAGTGTTAGGGTTAGGTATAGGGATTCGTCTACGGTTATGGTTAGGGTTAGTGTTATGTTTAGGGCTAGGTCTAGGGTTAATTTTAGGGTCAGCGCTAGGTTTTGGGTTAGGGGTAGGGCTAGGATTAGGGTTAAGGTTAGGGTTAGGGATAGGGCTAGAGTTAGGGTTAAGGTTATGGTTACGGAATGTCTTGGTCTATGCTTAGGGTTAGGGCTCAGGTTTTGGTTAGAGCTTGTGCTAGGGTTAGGTTTAGGGTCAGCGCTAGGGCTTGGGTAGGAGTAGGGCTAGGTTTAGGGTTAGGGTTAGGGTTAAGGTTAGGGATAGGGCTAGGGTTAGGGTTAGGGTTAGGGTTAGGGTTATGGTTAGGTCTATGTTTAGGATTGGGGTTTTGGCTAGGGTTAGGGTTAGGGTTAGTGTTAGGGTTAGGGTTACGGCTAGGGTTAGGTTTAGGTTTAGGGTTAGGTTAGGGATAGGGCTTGGGCTACGGTTAGGGTTAGGGTTAGGGTTATTGTTAGGGTTAGATTTATGGATAGGGTTACGTGTAGTGTTAGGGTTAGGGATAGGGCTTGGTATACGGTTATGGTTAGGGTTAGAGTTAGGTTTAGGTTTAGGGTCAGCGCTAGGTCTTGGGAGAGGGGTAGGGCTAGGTATAGGGTTAGGGTTAGGGATATGGCTAGGGTTAGGATGAGGGTTAGGTTTAGGTTTATGTTTATGGTTAGTTCTAAGTTTAGGATTGGGGTTTGGGCTAGGTTTAGGGTTAGTGTTATGGCTAGGTTAGGACTAGGGTTAGGGTTAGGTTAGGGTTAGGGCTAGGTGTAGGGCTAGGTCTAGGGTTAGAGTTAGGGTTATGGCTAGGGTTACGGTTATGGTTATGGTTATGGTTATGGTTATGGTTAGGGCTAGGTTTAGGTTTGGGGTAGGGATATGTTAGAGTTAGGGCTAGGGTTAGGGTTACAGCTAGGCCTAGGCTTACTGTTAGGGTTAGGTTTCGGTTTATAGTTAGGGCTAGGGCTGGGGCTAGGTTTAGATTCAAGGTTAGGTTTAGTGTTAGGGCTAGGGTTAGGGTTAGGCTTAGGGCTAGGGCTAGGGTTATTGTTAGGGTTAGGGCTAGGGCTAGTGTAGGGTTTGGTTTAGGGTTATGTTTAGAGTTAGGGCTACGGTCAGGGTTAGGGTTAGGGCTACAGTTAGGGTTAGGGTTTAGGGTTAGGGTTAGTGTTAGGGCTAGGGTTAGGGTTAGGGTTAGGGTTAGTGTTAGGTTTAGGGTTATGGCTAGGGCTACGTTTAGGGTTAGGGATAGTGTTAGGGATAGGGCTTTGTCTACAGTTAGGGTTAGGGTTATTGTTAGGGTTAGGGCTAGGGCTAGGGCTAGGGTTTGGTTTAGGGTTAGGTTTACAGTTAGGGCTATGGTCAGGGTTAGGGTTAGGGCTACTGTTAGGGTTAGGGTTAGGTTTAGGGTTAGTTTTAGGTTTAGGGTTATGGCTAGGGCTATGTTTCCGGTTAGGATTAGGGTTAGGGATAGGGCTAAGTTTAGGTTTAGGATTAGGGTTAGGTTTAGTGTTATGGTTATGGTTAGGTCTATGTTTAGGTTTGGGGTTAGGGCTAGGGTTAGGGCTAGGGTTAGGTTTAGGGTTATGGCTAGGGTAGTTCTAGGGTTAGGGTTATGTTTAGGGTTAGGGTTAGGTTTAGGTTTAGCGTTATGTCTGGTGCTAATGTTAGGGTTAGTGTTAGGGTCATGGCTAGGGCTAGGGCTAGGGCTAGGGCTAGGATTATTTTTAGGGTTAGAGATAGTGCTAGGGCTAGTGTTAGGGTTAGTGTTAGGTTTAGGCCTAGGGCTAGGGCTGGGTTTAGTGTTAGGGTTATGGTTAGGGCTAAGGTTAGTGGTAGGGTTAGGGTTATTGTTAGGTCTAGGTTAGTGTTAGAGTTAGAGATAGTGCTAGGGCTAGTGTTAGGGTTAGTGTTAGGTTTAGGCCTAGGGCTAGGGCTGGGTTTAGTGTTAGGGTTATGGTTAGGGCTAAGGTTAGTGGTAGGGTTAGTGTTATTGTTAGGTCTAGGTTAGTGTTAGAGTTAGGGTTAGGGCTAGGGATAGGGTTAGGGTTAGGGTTAGGGTTAGGGTTATGGCTAGGGTTAGGTTTAGGTTTAGGTTTAGGGTTAGGTTAGGGATAGGGCTTGGGCTACGGTTACGGTTATGGTTAGGGTTAGGGTTAGGGTTAGGTTTAGTTTTAGGGTTAGGGCTAGGGCTAGGGTTAATTTTAGGGTCAGTGCTAGGGTTTGGGCGAGGGGTAGGGCTACGGTTAAGTTAGGGTTAGGGTTAGGGATAGTGCTAGGGTTAGGGTTAGGGTTATGGTTATGGTTAGTTCTAAGTTTAAGTTTGGGGTTAGGGCTAGAGTTAGGGTTTGGGTTATAGCTAGGGTACGACTAGGGTTAGGGTTAGGGTTAGGTTTAGGGTTATGGCTGGTGCTAGGGTTAGGGTTAGGTTTTGCGTTATGGCTAGGGCTAGGGATAGGGCTAGCGTTATTGTTAGGGTTAGGGATAGTGCTTGTGCTAGGGTTAGGGTTGTTGTTAGGGTTAGAGCTAGGGCTAGCTCTAGGGCTAGGGCTAGGTTTAGGGTTAGGGATAGGGTTAGGATTAGGGTTAGGTGTAGGGCTATTGCTAAGGCTAGGTTTTAGTTTAGGATTAGGGTTAGGAATATTGTTAGGGTTAGGTTTAGGGCTATGGCTAGGGTTTGGGTTAGGTTTAGGACTAGGTTTAGATTTAGGGTTATGGTTATGGTTAGGTCTATGTTTAGGATTGTGGTTAGGGATAGGGTTAGTGTTAGGTTTAGAGTCAGCGCTAGGGCTTGGGAGAGGGGTAGGGCTAGGGTTAGTGTTAGGGTTAGGATTAGGGTTAGGGTTATTGTTAGGGTTAGGGTTATGGATACGGCTACGTGTACTGCTAGGGTTAGGGATAGGGCTTGGCCTACGGTTATGGTTAGGGTTAGTGTTAGGGTTAGGGCTAGTGCTAGGGTTAATTTTAGGGTCAGCGCTAGGGCTTGGGAGACGGGTAGGGGTAGGGTTAGGTTTAGGGTTATGTTTAGGTATAGGGCTAGGTTTAGGGTTAGGGTTAGGGAATGTCTTTGTCTACGCTTAGATTTTGGGTTCAGGTTACGGTTAGGGCTTGGGCTAGGATTAGGTTTAGGGTCAGCGCTAGGGCTTGGTTTAGGGTTAGGGTTAGGGTTAGGGTTAGGGATAGGGTTAGGTTTATGTTTAGGGTTATGGTTATGGTTATGGTTAGGTCTAAGTTTATGATAGGTTTAGGGTTAAGGTTGTGGCTAGGTTAGGACTAGAGTTAGGGTTAGGTTTAGTGTTAGGTTTAAGGTTATGGCTGCTGCTAGGGTTAGGGTTAGGGTTAGGGTTATGGCTAGGGATAGGGCTAGGTCTAGGTTATTGTTAGGGTTAGGGATAGGGCTAGGGCTAATGTTAGGATTAGTGTTAGGTTTAGGGCTAGGGCTAGGTTTAGAATTAGGGTTAGGGTTAGGGCTAGGGTTAGTGGTAGGGTTAGGGTTAGTTTTAGTGTTAGGGCTAGGGTTAGAGTTTAGGGTTAGGGCTAGCCTTAAGGTTAGGGTAATGTTAGGGTTAGGGTTACGGCTAGGGCTTCGTTTAGGGTTAGGGTTAGGTTAGGGATAGGGCTAGGGCTACTGTTAGGGTTAGGGTTAGGTTTAGGGCAAGGGTTAGGTTTAGGGTCAGCGCTAGGGCTTGGGAGAGGGGTAGGGCTAGGGCTAGGTTTAGGGTTAGGGTTAGGGTTAGTAATAGGGCTAGGTTTAGGGTTAGGGTTAGGTTAGGGATAGGTTTAGGGTTAGGGTTAGGTCTGTGTTTAGGATTGGGGTTAGGGCTAGGGTTAGTGTTAGGGCTAGTGTTAGGGTTAGGGTTATGGCTAGAGTAGGACTAAAGTTAGGGTTAGGTTTAGGGTTAGGGATATGGTTAGGTTTAGGGTTATGTCTAGGGCTAGGGCTGGAGCTAGGGTTAGGGTTAAGGTTAGGTTTAGTGTTAGGGCTAGGGTTTGGTTTAGGGTTAGGGTTAGAGAGGGCTACGGTTAGGTTTAGGGTTAGGGTTAGCGTTAGGGCTATGGTTAGGGTTAGGGTTAGGGCTACGGTTAGTGTTAGGGCTAGGGTTAGGGTTAGGTTTAGTGTTAGGGCTATGTTTAGGTTTAGGGTTAGTGTTAGGGTTAGGTTATGGCTAGGGCTACATGTAGGGTCAGGGTTAGGGTAATGGCTAGGGTAGGGCTAGGGCTAGGGTTATTGTTAGGGTTAGGGATAGTGCTAGGGATGGCGTTAGTGTTAGTGTTAGTGTTAGGGCTAGGGCTAGGGCTATGTTAGTGTTAGGGTTATGGTTAGGGATAGGGTAGGGTTAGGTTTAGGGTTAAGGCTAGGTGTAGGGCTACGTCTAGGGTAGAGTTAGTGTTAGGGCTAGGGTTATTGTTATGGTTATGGTTAGGGCTAGGTTTAGGTTTGGGGTTAGGGCTATGTTAGGGTTAAGGCTAGGGTTAGGGTTATGGCTAGTGCTAGGTTTACTGTTAGGGTTAGGTTTAGGTTTATGGCTAGGGCTAGTGCTGGGGCTAGGTTTAAGGTTAAGGTTAGGTTTAGTGTTAGGGCTAGGATTAGGGTTAGGCTTTTGGTTAGGGCTAGGGTTAATGTTAGGGTTAGGGCTAGTTCTAGGGCTAGGGTTTGGTTTAGGGTTAGGTTTAGAGTTAGGGCTACGGTTAGGGTTAGGGTTAGGGCTACGATTAGGGTTAGGTGTAGGGTTAGGTTTAGGGTTAGTGTTAGGGCTAGTGTTATGGTTAGGGTTAGTGTTAGGTTTAGGGTATGGCTAGGGCTACGTTTAGGATTAGGGTGAGTGTTAGGGATAGGGCTTTGTCTACAGTTAGGGTTAGGGTTAAGTTTAGGTTTAGGGATAGGGCTAGGGTTAATTTTAGGGTCAGCGCTAGGTCTTGGGAGAGGGGTAGGACTACGGTTAGGGTTAGGGTTAGGGATATGGCTAGGGTTAGGGTTAGGGTTAGGGTTAGGGCTAGGGCTATGGTTAGGTTAGGGTCAGCGCTAGGGCTTGGGAGAGGGGTTGGGCTAGGTTTAGGGTTAGGGTTAGGGTTAGTGTTAGGGCTAGGGTTAGGTTTAGGGTTAGTGTTAGGTTTAGGAATAATGCTAGGGCCATGTTTTAGGTTAGGATTAGGGTTAGGGATAGGACTAAGTTTAGGTTTAGGATTCGGGTTAGGTTTATTGTTACGGTTATGGTTAGGTCTTTGTTTAGGATTGGAGTTAGGGCTAGGGTTAGGGCTAGTGTTAGGGCTAGGGTTAGGTTTAGGATTATGGCTAGGGTAGTTCTAGGGTTAGGGTTATATTTAGGGTTAGGGTTAGGTTTAGGTTTATGGTTATGTCTGGTGCTAATGTTAGGGTTAGTGTTAGGGTCATGGCTAGGGCTAGGGCTAGGGCTAGGATTATTTTTAGGGTTAGGGATAGTGCTAGGGCTAGTGTTAGGGTTAGAGTTAGGTTTAGGCCTAGGGCTAGGGCTGGGTTAGTGTTAGGGTTATGGTTAGGGCTAAGGTTAGTGGTAGGGTTAGGGTTTTTGTTTGGTCTAGGTTAGTTTTAGAGTTAGGGTTAAGGCTAGGTTTAGGGTTAGGGTTAGTGTTAGGGTTAGGGTTAGGGCTAGGGTTAGGTTTAGATTTAGGGTTAGGTTAGGGATAGTGCTTGGTCTACGGTTACGGTTAGGGTTAGGGTTAGGTTTAGGGTTAGGTTTAGTTTTAGGGTTAGGGCTAGGGTTAATTTTAGGGTCAGCGCTAGGGTTTGGGAGAGGGGTAGGGCTACGGTTAAGTTAGGGTTAGGGTTAGGGATAGTGCTAGGGTTAGGGTTAGGCTTAGGGTTAGGGAATGTCTTTGTCTACGCTTAGGATTAGGGCTCAGGTTAAGGTTAGGGCTTCGCTAGGGTTAGGGTTGGTGTTAGGGTTAGGGCTAGGGCTAGCGCTAGGGCTAGGGCTAGGTTTAGGGTTAGGGCTAGGGTTAGGATTAGGGTTAGGTCTAGGGCTAGTCCTAAGGCTAGGGTTTAGTTTAGGATTAGGGTTAGAGATATTGTTAGGGTTAAGTTTAGAGCTATGGCTAGGATTTCGGTTAGGTTTAGGACTAGGGTTAGGTTTAGGGTTATGGTTATGGTTAGGTCTATGTTTATGATTGGGGTTTTGGCTAGGTTTAGGGTTAGTGTTAGGTTTAGGGTCAGCGCTAGTTCTTGGGAGTGGGGTAGGGCTAGGGTTAGGGTTAGGTTTAGGGCTAGGGTTAGGGTTAGGGATAGGGCTAGGGTTAGGGTTAGGATTAGGTTTAGGGTTAGGGCTAGGGCTAGGGTTAGGTTTAGGGTCAGCGCTAGGGCTTTGGGAGAGGGGTAGGGCTAGGGTTAGGGTTAGGGTTAGGGTTAGGGTTATGGTTAGTGCTAGGTTTAGGATTGTATTTAGGGCTAGCATTAGGGTTAGGGCTTTGGTTAGATTTATGGCTAGGGCTAGGGTTACTGTTAGGGTTAGGTTTAGGTTTATGGCTAGGGCTAGGGCTGGGGCTAGGTTTAGGGTTAAGGTTAGGTTTAATGTTATGGCTATTATTAGGGTTAGGCTTTTGGTTAGGGGTAGTGTTAATGTTAGGGTTAGGGCTAGGGCTAGGGCTAGGGTTTGGTTTAGGGTTAGGTTTAGAGTTAGGGCTACGGTTAGGGTTAGGGTTAGGGCTACGGTTAGGGTTAGGTGTAGGGTTAGGTTTAGGGTTAGTGTTAGGGCTAGTGTTAGGGTTAGGGTTAGTGTTAGGTTTAGGGTATGGCTAGGGCTATGTTTAGGATTAGGGTTAGTGTTAGGGATAGGGCTTTGTCTACAGTTAGGGTTAGGGTTAGGGTTAGGTTTAGGGCTAGGGCTAGGGTTAATTTTAGGGTCAGCACTAGGTCTTGGGAGAGGGGTAGGGCTAGGGTTAGGGTTAGGGTTAGGGATAGGGCTAGGGTTAGGGTTAGGGTTAGGGTTAGTGTTAGGGCTAGGGTTAGGTTTAGGGTTAGTGTTAGGTTTAGGATTAATGCTATGGCCATGTTTTGGGTTAGGGCTAGGGTTAGGGATAGGACTAAGTTTAGGTTTAGGATTCGGGTTAGGTTTATTGTTACGGTTATGGTTAGGTCTTTGTTTAGGATTGGGGTTAGGGCTAGTGTTAGGGCTAGTGTTAGGGCTATGGTTAGGTTTAGGATTATGGCTAGGGTAGTTCTAGGGTTAGGGTTATATTTAGGGTTAGGGTTAGGTTTAGGTTTGCGGTTATGTCTGGTGCTAATGTTAGGGTTAGTGTTAGGGTCATGGCTAGGGCTAGGGCTAGGGCTAGGATTATTTTTAGGGTTAGGGATAGTGCTAGGGCTAGTGTTAGGGTTAGTGTTAGGTTTAGGCCTAGGGCTAGGGCTGGGTTTAGTGTTAGGGTTATGGTTAGGGCTAAGGTTAGTGGTAGGGTTAGGGTTTTTGTTTGGTCTAGGTTAGTTTTAGAGTTAGGGTTAAGGCTAGGTTTAGGGTTAGGGTTAGTGTTAGGGTTAGGGTTAGGGCTAGGGTTAGGTTTAGGTTTAGGGTTAGGTTAGGGATAGCGCTTGGGCTACGGTTACGGTTAGGGTTAGGGTTAGGGTTAGGTTTAGTTTTAGGGTTAGGGCTAGGGCTAGGGTTAATTTTAGGGTCAGCGCTAGGGTTTGGGAGAGGGGTAGGGCTATGGTTAAGTTAGGGTTAGGGTTAGGGATAGTGCTAGGGTTAGGGTTAGGCTTAGGGTTAGGGAATGTCTTCGTCTACGCTTAGGATTAGGGCTCAGGTTAAGGTTAGGGCTTCGCTAGGGTTAGGGTTGGTGTTAGGGTTAGGGCTAGGGCTAGCGCTAGGGCTAGGGCTAGGTTTAGGGTTAGGGCTAGGGTAAGGATTAGGGTTAGGTCTAGGGCTAGTCCTAAGGCTAGGGTTTAGTTTAGGATTAGGGTTAGAGATATTGTTAGGGTTAAGTTTAGAGCTATGGCTAGGATTTCGGTTAGGTTTAGGACTAGGGTTAGGTTTAGGGTTATGGTTATGTTTAGGTCTATGTTTAGGATTGGGGTTAGGGCTAGGGTTAGGGTTAGGATTAGGTTTAGGGTTAGGGCTAGCGCTAGGGTTAGGTTTCGGGTCAGCGCTAGGGCTTTGGGAGAGGGGTAGGGCTAGGGTTAGGATTAGGGTTAGGGTTAGGGTTATGGTTATGGTTAGTGCTAGGTTTAGGACTGTATTTTGGGCTAGCATTAGGGTTAGGGCTTTGGTTAGGGTTATGGCTAGGGCTAGGGTTACTGTTTGGGTTAGGTTTAGGTTTATGGCTAGGGCTAGGGCTGGGGCTAGGGTTAGGGTTAAGGTTAGGTTTAATGTTCAGGCTAGAGTTAGGGTTAGGGTTAGGGCTAGTCCTAGGGCTAGGGTTATTGTTAGGGTTAGGGATAGTGGTAGGGCTAGGGCTAGGGTTAGTGTTAGGGTTAGGGCAAGTGTTAGGGCTTTGGTTAGGGTTAGGGTTAGGATTAGGGTTAGGGTTAGGGTTAGGGCAATGGTTAGGTTTAGGGTTAGGTTTAGTGTTACGGCTAGGGCTATGGTTAACTATAGGGTCAGCTTTAGGGCCTAGAGGGGTAGAACTAGGGTAAGGGTTAGGGTTAGGGATAGGGCTAGGGTTAGGATTAGGGTTAGTGTTAGGGCTAGAGTTATGTTTAGGGTTAGTGTTAGGTTTAGGGTTATGGCTAGGGCCATGTTTCGGGTTAGGATTAGGGTTAGGGATAGGACTAAGTTTAAGTTTAGGATTAGTGTTAGGTTTACTGTTATGGTTATGGTTAGGTCTATGTTTAGGATTGGGGTTAGGGCCAGGGTTAGGGCTAGGGTCAGGTTTAGGGTTATGGCTAGGGTAGTTCTAGGGTTAGGGTTATGATTAGGTTTAGGTTTAGGGTTATGTCTGGTGCTAGTGTTAAGGTTAGTGTTAGGGTCATGGCTAGGGCTAGGCCTAGGGCTAGGATTATTTTTAGGGTTAGAGATAGTGCTAGGGCTAGTGTTAGTGTTAGTGTTAGGTTTAGGCCTAGGGCTAGGGCTGGGTTTAGTGTTAGGGTTATGGTTAGGGCTAAGGTTAGTGGTAGGGTTAGGGTTATTGTTAGGTCTAGGTTAGTTTTAGAGTTAGGGTTAGGGCTAGGGTTAGGGTTAGGGTTAGTGTTAGGGTTAGGGTTAGGGCTAGGGTTAGGTTTAGGTTTAGGGTTAGGTTAGGGATAGCGCTTGGGCTACGGTTAGGGTTAGGGTTAGGGTTATGGATAGGGCTACGTGTAGTGTTAGGATTAGGGATAGGGCTTGGTCTACGGTTATGGTTACGATTAGAGTTAGGGTTAGGGCTAGGTCTAGGGTTAATTTTAGGGTTAGCGCTAAGGTTTGGGAGAGGTGTAGGGCTAGGTTTAGGGTAAGGGTTAGGGTTAGGGATAGGGCTAGGGTTAGGGTTAGGGTTAGGGTTAGGGTTAGGGTTAGGATTAGGAATGTCTTGGTCTACACTTAGGGTTAGGGTTCAGGTTATGGTTAGGTATAGGGCTAGGGTTAGGTTTAGGGTCAGCGCTAGGGCTTGGGTAGGGGTAGGGCTATGTTTATGGTTAGGGTTAGGGGTAGGGATAGGGATAGGGCTAGGGTTAGGGTTAGGGTTAGGTTTAGGGTTTTGGTTAGGTCTAAGTTTCAGATTGGGTTTTGGGCTAGCTTTAGGGTTAGAGTTATGGCTAGGTTAGGACTAGGGTTAGGGTTAGGTTTAGGGTTAGGTTTAAGGTTATGGCTGCTGCTAGGGTTGGGGTTAGGGTTAGGGTTATGGCTAGAGATAGGGCTACGGTTATGTTTATTGTTAGGGTTAGGTATAGTGCTAGGGCTAGGGTTAGTGTTAGTGTTAGGGTTAGGCCTAGGGCTGGGGCTAGGTTTAGAATTAGGATTAGGGTTAGGGCTAGCGTTAGTGGTAGGGTTAGGGTTATTTTTAGGGTTAGGGCTAGGGTTAGAGTTAGGGTTAGGTCTAGCCTTAGTGTTAGGGTAATGTTAGGGTTAGGGTTATGGCTAGGGCTTCGTTTAGGGTTAGGGTTAGGTTAGGGACAGGGCTTGGGCAACTGTTAGGGTTAGGGTTAGGTTTAGGGCAAGCATTAGGTTTAGGGTCAGCGCTAGGGTTTGGAAGAGGGGTAGGGCTAGGGCTAGGGTTAGGGTTAGTGTTAGGGTTATTGATAGGGCTAGGTTTAGATTCAGGGTTAGGGTAAGGTTTGGGGTTAGGGTTTTGGTTATGGTTAGGTCTATGTTTAGGATTGGGGTTAGGGCTAGGGTTAGGGTTAGGGCTAGGTTTAGGGTTAGTGTTATGGCTAGGGTAGGACTGAAGTTAGTGTTAGGTTTAGGGTTAGGGATAGGGTTAGGTTTAGGGTTATGGTTAGGGCTAGGGCTGGGGCTAGGGTTAGCGTTAAGTTTAGGTTTAGTGTTAGGGCTAGAGATAGGGCTACGGTTAGGGTTAGGGTTAGGTTTAGCGTTACGGCTATGGTTAGGGTTAGGGTTAGGGCTACGGTTAGAGTTAGGGCTAGGGTTAGGTTTAGGTTTAGTGTTAGGGCTATGTTTAGGGTTAGGGTTAGTGTTAGGGTTAGGATTATGGCTAGGGCTACGTGTATGTTTAGTGTTAGGGTTATGGCTTGGGTAGGGCTTGGGCAAGGGTTATTGTTAGGGTTAGGGATAGTGCTAGGGATGGCGTTAGGGTTAGTGTTAGGGTTAGTGCTAGGGTTAGGGGTATGGTTAGTGTTAGGGTTAGGGCTAGGGTTAGGGTTAGGTTTAGGGTTAGGGCTAGGTGTAGGGCTAGGTCTAGGGTTAGAGTTCGTGTTAGGGCTAGGGTTATGGTTATGGTTATGGTTAGGGCTAGGTTTAGGTTTGGGGTTGGGGCTATGTTATTGTTTGGTCTAGGGTTAGGGTTATGGCTCGGGCTAGGGTTACTGTTAGGGTTAGGTTTAGGTTTATGGCTAGGGCTAGTGCTGGGGCTAGGTTTAGGGTTAAGGTTAGGTTTAGTGTTAGGGCTAGGGTTAGGTTTAGGCTTAGGGCTAGGTCTAGGGCTAGGGTTATTTTTAGGGTTAGGGCTAGGGCTAGGGTTTGGTTTAGGGTTAGGGTTAGAGTTAGGGCTACGGTTAGGTTTAGGGTTAGGTCTACGGTTAGGGTTAGGGGTAGGGTAGGACTAGGGTTAGGGTTAGGGTTAGGTTTAGGGCTATGGCTGGTGCTAGGGTTAGGGTTAGTTTTTGGGTTATGGCTAGGGCTAGGGCTAGCGTTATTTTTATGGTTAGGGATAGTGCTAAGGCTAGGGTTAGGGTTAGGGCTTGGGCTAGGTTTAGGGTTTGGGTTAGGGTTATGGTTATCGTTAGGTCTATGTTTAGGATTGGGGTTAGGGCTAGGGTTAGTGTTAGGGCTAGTTTAGTGTTAGGGTTATGTCTAGGGTAGGACTAAAGTTAGGGATAGGTTTAGGGTTAGGGATAGGTTTAGTTTTAGTGTTAGGGCTAGGGTTTTGTTTAGGGTTAGGGTTAGAGATAGGGCTACGGTTAGTGTTACGGCTAGGGCTAGGGTTAGGTTTAGCGGTAGGGCTATGGTTACTGTTAGGGTTAAGGCTACGGTTAGTGTTAGGGCTAGGGTTAGGTTAAGGTTTAGTATTAGGGCTGTATTTATGGTTAGGGTTAGTGTTAGGGTTAGGATTATGGCTAGGGCTACGTGTCGGGTTAGGGTTAGGATTATGGCTAGGGTAGTGCTAGGGCAAGGGTTATTGCTAGGGTTAGGGATAGTGCTAGGGTTGGGGTTAAAGTTAGTGTTAGGGTTAGGGCTAGGACTAGGGCCAGGGTTAGTGTTAGGTTTAGGGTTAGGGCTAGGTGTAGGTCTAGGTCTAGGGTTAGAGTTAGGTTTAGGGCTAGGTTTACGGTTATGGTTATGGTTAGGGCTATGTTTAGGCTTGGGGTTAGGTCTATGTTAGGGTTAGGTCTAGGGTTAGGGTTATGGCTAGGGCTAGGGTTACTGTTAGGGTTAGGTTTAGGTTTATGGCTAGGGCTAGGGCTGGGTCTAGGTTTAGGGTTAAGGTTAGGTTTAGTGTTAGGGCTAGGCCTAGGGTTAGGCTTAGGGCTAGGGCTAGGGTTATTGTTATGGTTAGGGCTAGGACTAGGGCTAGGTTTTGGTTTAGGGTTAGGGTTAGAGTTAGGGCTACGGTTAGGGTTAGGGTTAGGTCTACGTTTATGGTTAGGGGTAGGGTTAGGGTTAGGGTTATGGTTAGCACTAGGTTGATGGTTAGGGTTTTGGCTAGGGCAAGTTTCGGGGTATGTTTAGGGCTAGGGTTTTGGTTAGGGCTAGGGCTCGGGTTGGGGCAAGGTTAGGGCTAGTGCTAGTGCTAGGGTTAAGGTTAGGGTTAGGGCTAGGGTTAGGTTTAGGGTTAGGGATAGGGCTAGGTTTAGGGTTACGGTCATGTTTAGGGTTAGGGATAGGGCTGAGGCTACGGTTACGGTTACGGTTAGGGTTAGGGTTAGGTTTAGGGCTAGGGCTAGGTTTAGGGTTAAGGTTAGGTCTATGGCTTGGGGGAGGACTAATCTAAGTTTAGGGTTAGGGTTATGGTTAGGGCAAGGGCTAGGGTTAATTTTAGGGTCCGATCTAGGGCTTGGGAGAGGGGTATGGCTAGGGTTAGTGTTAGGGTTAGGTTTAGGGATAGCGCTAGGTTTAGGGTTAGGGTTAGGTTTAGGGCTATGGTTATGGTTAGGTCTAAGTTTAGGATTGAGGTTAGGGCTAGTGTTAGGGTTAGGTTTATAGCTAGGGTAGGACCAGGGTTAGGGTTAGGTTTTCGGTTAGGGTTAGGGTTAGGTTTAGGGTTATGGCTCGTGCTAGGGTTAGGGTTAGGGTTAGGGTTATGGCTCGGGCTAGGGCTAGGGCTACTGTTATTTTTAGGGTTAGGGATAGTTGTAGGGCTAGGTTTAGGGATAGTGTTAGGGTTAGGGCTAGGGCTAGGGCTAGGGTTAGGGTTAGTGTTAGGGCTAGGTGTATAATTAGGGTTAATGTCAGGGCGAGGTTTAGTGTTAGGGCTAGGGCTAGGGTTATGGTTTGTGTTAGGTTTAGGTCTAGGTTTAGGGTTAGTGTTAGGGTTAGGATTAGGGTTCGGTCTAGGGCTAGGGCTAAGTGTAGGGTTTAAGTTTGGATTAGGGTTAGGTTTAGGGGTATGGCTAGGGTTTGGGTTAGGTTTAGGGCTAGGGTTTGGTTTAGGGTTATGGTTATGGTTAGGTCTATGTTTAGGACTGGGTTAGGGCTAGGGTTAGGGTTAGGTCTAGGGTTAGGGTTAGGGTTAGAATAGGTTTAAGAATAGGGTTTAGGTTAGAGTTAGGGTTAGGGTTAGGGCTAGGGCTAGGGTGAGGTTTAGGGTCAATGCTATGGTTTGGAATAGGGGTAGGGCTAGTGTTATGGTTAGGGTAAGTGTTAGGGTTAGGATTATGGCTAGGACTACGTTTACGGTTAGGGTTTCGGTTAGGGATAGGGCTTGGTCTACGGTTAGGGTTAGGGTTATGCTTAATGTTAGGGTTAGGTCTAGGGTTAATTTTAGGGTCAGTGCTAGGGCTTGTGAGAGGGTTAGAGCTAGTGTTAGTGTTAGGGTTAGGGTTAGGGTTAGGGCTAGGGTTAGGGTTAGGATTAGGTTAAGCCTAGGTCTAGAGCTTGTGTCGGGTTAGAGTTAGGGTTAGGGCCAGGGTTATAGTTATGGTTATGGTTAGTGCTAGGTTTAGGATTGTGGTTAGGGCTAGCATTAGGATTAGGGCTTTGGTTTTGGTTATGGTTATGGCTAGGGCTAGGGTTACTGTTAGGGTTAGGTTTAGGTTTATGGCTATGGCTAGTGCTGGGGCTAGGGTTAGGGTTAATGTGAGGTTTAATGTTAGGGCTAGAGTTAGGGTTAGGGTTAGGGCTAGTTCTGGGGCTAGGGTTAGAGTTAGGGTTAGGGCTAGATTTAGGGCTCCGGTTAGGGTTAGGGTTAGGATTAGTGTTAGGGTTAGGGCTATGCTTAGGGTTAGCGTAGTTTTAGGGCTAGGGCTAGGGTTAAATTTAGGGTCAGTGCTAGGGCTTGGGAGAGGGGTAGGGCTAGGGTTAGGGTTAGGGTTAGGGATAAGGCTAGATTTATGGTTAGGGTTAGTGTTAGGGCTAGGGTTAGGTTTAGGGTTAGTGTTAGTTTTAGGGTTATGGCAAGGGCCATGTTTAGGGTTAGGGTTAGGGTTAGGGTTAGGGTTAGGGTTAGGGTTTGGGCTAGAGTTAAATTTAGGGTCAGCGCTAGGGCTGGGAAAGCGGTAGGGCTAGGGCTAGGGCTAGGATTAGGGTTAGGGTTAGGGTTAGGGATAGGGTTAAGGTTAGGGATAGGTATAGGGCTTAGTCTATGGTTAGGTTTAGGTTTAGGTTTAGGGTTAGGGTTAGTGTTAGGTTTAGGTTCAGCGCTAGGGCTTGGCAGAGGGCTAGGGCTACGGTTAGGTTTAGGGTTACAGTTAGGGCTAGGGCTAGGGTTAGGGTTAGGGTTAGGATTAGGGTTATGGTTATGGTTAGGTTTAAGTTTAGGATTGGGGTTAGGGCTAGGGTTAGGGTTAGTGTTATGGCTTGGGTAGGACTAGGGTTAGGGTTAGGTTTAGTGTTAGGGTTCGGGTTAGGATTAGGGTTATGGCTGGTGCTAGGGTTAGAGTTAGGTTTAGGATTATGGCTAGGTCTAGGTCTAGGGCTAGTGTAATTGTTAGGGTTAGGGATAGTGCTAGTGCTAGTGTTATGGTTAGTGATAGGGTTAGACCTAGTGCTAGTGCTAGGTGTAGGTTTAGGGTTAGGTTTAGGTTTAGGGCCAGGGTTAGGGTTAGGGTTAGGGCTACGGTTATATTTTGGGCTCGGGTTAGGGTTTGGGTTATGGCTAGGGTAGGACTAGGTTTAGGGTTAGGTTTAGGGTTAGGTTTAGGGTTCAGGTTACATTTACGGTTAGGTTTAGGTTTAGGTTTAGGGTTATGGCTGGTGCTAACGTTAGGGTTAGGATTAGGGTTATGGCTAGGTTTAGGGCTAGGGCTAGGGTTATTGTTAGGGTTAGGGATAGTGCTAGGACTAGGGTTAGGGTTAGTGTTAGGGTTAGGGTGAGGGCTAGGTTTAAGGTTATGGTTAGGGTTAGGTTTAGGGTTATGGTTATGGTTAGGTCTAAGTTTAGGATTGGGTTTAGGGCTAGTGTTAGGGTTAGTGCTAGGGTTAGGTTTAGGGTTAGGTCTAGTTTTAAGATTAGGGTTAATGTTAAATGTTAGGGCTAGGGTTAGGGTAGGGCTAGGGCTAGGGTTAGGGTTAGGGCTAGGGTTAGGTTTAGAGTTAGGTTAGGGATATGGCTTGGGCGATGGTTAGGGTTAGGGTTAGGGTTAGGGTTAGGGCTAGGGCTAGGGTAGGTTTAGGGTCAGTGCTATGGCTTGGCAGAGGGGTAAGGCTAGGGTTAGGTTTAGGGTTAGGGCTAGTTTTAAGATAGGGTTAATGTTAGGGCTAGGGTTAGGGTTAGGGTTAGGGCTAGGGCTAGGGTTAGGTTTAGGGCTAGGGTTAGGGCTAATGTTATGGTTAGGGCTAGGGCTAGGTTAGGGTTAGGGCTAGGCTTAAGGTTAGCGTTAGGGCTAGGTTTAAGGTTAGTGTTAATGTTAGGGCTAGGGCTAGTGTTAGGGCTAGGGTTAGGGTTAAGTTTAAGGCTAGGTTTAGGATTAGGGCTAGCATTTGGATTAGGGTTAGGTTTAGGGCTAGTGCTAAGGCTAGCATTTAGGTTAGGATTAGCATTAGGGCTTTTGTTAGGTTTAGGTTTAGGGCTATGGCTAGGGTTTAGGTTAGGTTTAGGGCTAAGGTTAGGTTTAGGCTTATGGCTAGTGATAAGTCTGTGTTTTGGTTTAAGGTTAGGTTTAGGGTTAGGGCTAGGGCTTGGGCTAGGGGTAAAGTTAGGGTTAGGTTGGGTTAGGTGTTGGGGTTGGGGTGGGGTTGTTGTTGGGGTTAGTGTTAGGGTTGGGGTTTGGGTAGGGGTTGGGTTTAGGCTTAGGGTTTGGGCCAGGGCTATGGTTAGTGGTAGGGTTAGAATTAGGTTTAGGGTTAGTGCTAGGGTTAGGGTTAGGTATAGGTTTAGGTCTAGGGTTAGGTTTAGGGTTAGTGTTAGGTTTAGGTTTAGGGCTAGGGTTAGGTTAGGGTTAGGTTTAGGACTAGGTTAAGGGTTAGGGTTAGGTTTAGGTCTAGGGTTAAGTTTAGGGTTAGTGTTAACTTTAGGGTTAGGGTTAGGGCTAGGGTTAGGGTTAGGGCTAGGTTTAGGGTGAGGGTTAGTGGTAGGGTTAGGTTAGAGATATGGCTTGGGCTACGGTTAGGGTTAGGGTTAGGGTTAGGGTTATGGTTAGGGTTAAGGCTAGGGCTAGGGTTAGGTTTAGGGTTAGGTTAAGGTTTATGATTAAGGTTACGTCTATGTTTAGGATTGGGGTTAGTGCTAGGTTTAGGGTTAGGGTTATGTCTAGGGTAGGACTAGGGTTAGGGTTAGGTTTAGTGTTAGGGTTAGGGTTAGGTTTAGGTTTATGACTTGTGCTAGGGTTAGGGTTAGGCTTAGGGTTATGGCTAGGGCTAGTGCTAGGGTTATTGTTAGGGTTAGGGATAGTGCTAGGGCTAGGGTTAGGGTTAGTGTTAGGGCTAGGGCTAGGGTTAGGTTTAGGGTTAGGGTTAGGGCTAGGTTTAAGATTAGGGTTAAAGTCAGGGCTAGTGTTAGGTTTAGGGCTAGGGCTATTGTTAGGGTTAGGGTTCGCTTTAGGTCTAGGTTTAGGGCTAGGTTTAGGGTTAGGGCTAGGGTTAGGATTAGGGTTAGGTCTAGGGCTAGTGCTAAGTGTAGGTTTTAAGTTAGGATTAGAGTTAGGGCTGTTGTTAGGGTTAGGTTTAGGGGTATGGGTAGGGTGCGGGTTAGGTTTAGGGCTAGGGTTAGGTTTAGGGTAATGGTTATGGTTAGGTCTATGTTTAGGATTGGGGTTAGGGCTAGGGTTATGGTTAGGGCTAGAGTTAGGGTTAGGATTAGGGCTAGGTTTAAGATTAGGGTTAATGTTAGGGCTAGGGTTAGGTTTAGGGCTAGGGCTAGCTTTAGGGTTAGGGTTAGCTTTAGGGCTAGGTTTAGGGTTAGGGCTAGCATTTGGATTATGGTTCGGTTTAGGGCTACGGCTAAGGCTAGTGTTTAGGTTCGGATTAGCATTAGGGCTATTGCTAGGGATAGTTTTAGGGCTATGGCTAGGTTTTGGGTTAGGTTTATGTCTATGGTTAGGTTTAGGGTTATGGCTAGGGCAAAGACAGGGTTTAGGTTTAAGTTTACATTTAGGGTTAGGGCTAGTGCTTGGGGTAGGGTGAAGGTTAGGGTTAGGTTGGGTTAGGGGTTGGGGCAGGGTTGTGGTTGGGGTTAGAGTTAGGTTTGGGGTTTGGGTAGGGGTTGGGTTTAGGCTTAGGGTTGAGGCTATGCTATGGTTAGCGTTATGGTTAGATTTAGGTTTAGGGCTAGTGTTAGGGTTAGTGCTAGTGTTAGGTTTAGGGTTAGGGCTAGTTTTAAGATTAGGGTTAATGTTAAATGTTAGGGCTAGGGTTAGCGTTAGGGCTAGGGTTAGGGTTAGGGGTAGGGCTACAGTTAGTGTTAGGGTTAGGGTTAGGGTTAAGGTTAGTGTTAGGGTTTGGGTTAGGGTTAGAGTTAGGGTTAGTGTTAGGTTTAGGGTTACGACTCGGGCTACGTTTGGCATTAGGTTTAGGTTAGGGATAGGGTTTGGGCTACGGTTTGTGTAAGTTTAGGGTTAGCATTAGAGTTAGGGCTAGGGCTAGAGTTAGGGTCAGCGCTAGGTCTTGGGATAGGGGTAGGGCTAGGGTTAGGGTTAGGGTTAGGTTTAGGGTTATGGTCATGTTTATGGTTAAGTCTGTGTTTAGGATTGGGGTTAGGGCTAGGGTTATGGTTAGGGCTAGGTTTAGGGTTAGGTTTAGGGCTAGGTTTAGGTTTAGCGCTACTGTTAGGGCTAGGGCTAGGGTTAGGGTTAGGGCTAGGGCTAGTGTTAGGGTTAGGGTTAGGGTTATTGTTAGGGTTAGGGTTACGTCTAGGCCTATGTTTGGGGTTAAGGTTAGTTTAGGGATAGGGCTTGGGCTACAATTAGGGATAGGTTTAGGTTTGGTCTAGGGCTAGGGTTGTGTTTAGGGTCAGCGCTAGGGCTTGGGAGTGGGCTAGGTCTAGGGTTAGGGTTAGGGTTAGGGATAGGGCTAGGGTTAGGGTTAGGGTTATGGTTAGGTTTAGGGTTATGGTTATGGTTAGGTCTAAGTTTAGGATTGGGGTTAGGGCTAGTGTTAGGATTAGGGATAGGGTTAGGGTTAGGGTTAGCGCTAGCGTTAAGTAAGGGTTAGGTTTAGGGCTAGTGCTAGGGCTAGGTCTAGGGCAAAATTTAAGGTTATGGTTAGGGTTATGGCTAGGGCTAGGAGTAGGGTTATTTTTAGGGTTAGGGATAGGGCTAGCGCTAGGGCTAAGGTTAGGGTTAGTGTTACGTTTAGGGCTAGGGCTAGGGCTAGGGTTAGGGTTAGGGTTAGGGCTAGGGCTAGGGCTGGTTTTAGGGTTTGGGTTAGGGTTAGGGCTAGGGTTAGGGTTAGGGTTAGGGCTACAGTTAGGGTTAGGGCTAGGGTTAGTGTTAGCATTAGCGTTATGGCTAGGGCTAGGGATAGTTCTAGCGCTAAGGCTAGGTGTAGGGCTAGTGTTATTATTAGGTAAGGATAGTGCTAGGGCTACGGTTAGGGTTAGTGTTAGGGTTAGGGCTAGGGCTAGGGCTAGGGTCAGGTTTAGCGTTAGGGTTATGGTTAGGGGTAAGACTAGGGTTATTTTTAGGGTTAGGGCTAGAGCTAGAGCTAGGGCTAGGGTTATGGTTAAGGTTAGGCTTAGGGTTAGGGCTAGGTCTAGGTTTAGGTTTAGGGTCAGCGCTAGGGCAGGGAGAGGGGTAGGGCTAGGTTTAGGGTTAGGGTTAAGGTTAGGGTTAAAGTTAGGTTTAGGGCTAGGGCTAGGGTTAGGGTTAGGGTTAGGGTTAGGTTTAGGGTTATGGCTAGTGCTAGTGTTACTGTTAGGGTTAGGGTTAAGTTCATGTCTAGGGCTAGGGCTTGGGCTAGGGCTTGGGCGAGGGTTAGGTTTAGGGCTAGGGCTAGGGTTAGGGTTAGGGTTAGTGTTAGGTTTAGGGTTAGGGCTAGGGCTAGGGTTAGGTTTAGTGTTAGGGTTAGGCTAGGGCTAGGGCTATAGTTAGGTTTAGGGTTATGGTTATGGTTATGGTTAGGTCTATGTTTAGGATTGGGGTTAGGGCCAAGTTTAGCGTTTGGGCTAGGGTTAGGTTTAGGGTTATGGCTCGTGCTATGGGTTAGGGTTAGGTTTAGGGTTATGGCTAGGGCTAGGTTAGGGCTAGGTTTATTTTTAAGATTAGGAATAGTGCTAGGTCTAGGGTTAGGGTTAGTGTTATGGTTAGTTCTAGTGCTAGGGCTAGGGTTAGGGTTAGGTTTATGGATAGGACTAGGGTTAGGGTTAGGTTTAGGTTAGGGCAAAGGTTAGGGTTAGTGCTAGGACTAGGGTTAGGGTTAGTGTTAGGGCTAATGTTAGTGTTAATGTTAGGGTTACGGCTAGGGCTACGTTTAGGTTTAGGGTTATGTTAGGGATATGGCTTGGGCTACGGTTAGGGTTAGTGTTAGGGTTAGGGTTAATTTTAGGGTCATTGCTAGGGTTTGGGTGAGGGGTATGGCTAGGGTTAGGGTTAGGGTTAGGGTTAGGGTTAGGTTTAGGGTTACGACTCGGGCTACGTTTAGGGTTAGGTTTAGGTTAGGGATAGGGTTTGGGCTACAGTTCGTGTTAGTTTAGGGTTAGGGTTAGTGCTAGGCCTAGGGTTAGGTATAGGTTCAGCGCTGGGGCTGGGAGAGGGGTAGTGCTAGGTTTAGGGTTAGGGTTAAGGTTAGGGTTAAAGTTAGGTTTAGGATAGGGCTGGGGTTAGGGTTAGTATTAGGTTTAGGGTTATGGCTAGTGCTAGTGTTACTGTTAGGGTTAGGTTTAAGTTCATGTCTAGGGCTAGGGCTAAGGCTACGGCTTGGGCGAGGGTTAGGTTTAGGGCTAGGGCTAGGGTTAGGGTTAGGGTTAGGTTTAGGGTTAGGGCTAGGGCTAGGGTTAGGTTTAGTGTTAGGGTTAGGTTAGGGCTAGGGCTATAGTTAGGTTTAGGGTTATGGTTATGGTTATGGTTAGGTCTATGTTTAGGATTGGGGTTAGGGCTAAGTTTAGCGTTTGGGCTAGGGTTAGGTTTAGGGTTATGGCTCGGGCTAGGTCTTTGGCTAGGGTTATTGTTAAGATTAGGATTAGTGCTAGGTCTAGGGTTAGGGTTAGTGTTATGGTTAGGCCTAATGCTAGGGCTAGGGTTAGGGTTAGGTTTATGGATAGGACTAGGGTTAGGGTTAGGTTTAGGTTAGGGCAAAGGTTAGGGTTAGGGCTAGGAATAGGGTTAGGGTTAGTGTTAGTGTTAGTGTTAACGGCTAGGGCTACGTTTAGGTTTAGGATTATGTTAGGGATATGGCTTGGGCTACGGTTAGGGTTATTGTTTGTGTGGTTAGGGTTAATTTTAGGGTCATTGCTAGGGTTTGTGTGAGGGGTATGGCTAGGGTTAGGGTTATGTTTAGTGTTAGGTTTAGGGTTATGACTCGGGCTTCGTTTAGGGTTAGGTTTAGGTTAGGGATAGGGTTTGGGCTACGGTTCGTGTTAGTTTGGGGTTAGGGTTAGGTTTAGGGCTAGGGCTAGGGTTAGGGGCAGCGCTAGGTCTTGGGATAGGGGTAGGGCTAGGGTTAGGGTTAGGGATAGGGTTAGAATTAGGGCTAGGGTTAAGTTTAGGGTTAGGATTAGGTTTAGGGTTACAGTCATGTTTATGGTTAGGTCTATGTTTAGGTTTGGGGTTAGGGCTAGGGTTAGGGTTAGGGCTAGGTTTAGGGTTAGGTTTAGGGCTAGGTTTAGGGTTAGGTTTAGGGTTAGGCCTCGGTTAGGGCTAGGGCTAGGGTTAGGGTTAGGGTTAGTGTTAGTGTTAGGACTAGGGTTAGGGTTAGGGTTATTGTTAGGGTTAGGGTTATGTCTAGGCCTACGTTTAGGGTTAGGGTTAGTTTAGGGATAGGGCTTGGTGTACAATTAGGGATAGGTTTAGGTTTTGGTCTAGGGCTAGGGTTGTGTTTAGGGTCAGCGCTAGGGCTTGGGAGTGGGCTAGGTCTAGGGTTAGGGTTAGGGTTAGGGATAGGGCTAGGGTTAGGGTTAAGGTTAGGTTTAGGGTTATGGTTATGGTTAAGTCTAAGTTTAGGATTGGGGTTAGGGCTAGTGTTAGGATTAGGGCTAGGGTTAAGGTTAGGGTAGCGCTAGCATTAGGTTAGTGTTAGGTTTAGGGCTAGTGCTAGGGCTAGGTCTAGGGCAAAGTTTAAGGTTACGGTTAGGGTTATGGCTAGGGCTACGAGTAGGGTTACTTTTAGGGTTAGGGATAGGGCTAGCGCTAGGGCTAAGTTTAGGGTTAGTGTTACATTTAGGGCTAGGGCTAGGGCTAGGTTTATTGTTAGGGTTAGGGATAGGGCTAGGGCTGGTTTTAGGGTTTGGGTTAGGGTTAGGGCTAGGGTTAGGGCTACGGTTAGGGTTATGGCTAGGGTTAGTGTTAGCGTTAGCATTATGGCTAGGACTAAGATAGGTCTAGCACTAGGGCTAGGGGTAGGGCTAGGGTTATTTTTAGGTAAGGATAGTGCTAGGGCTACGGTTAGGGTTAGTGTTAGGGTTAGGGCTACGGCTTGGGCTAGGGTCAGGTTTAGCGTTAGGGTTATGGTTAGGGCTATGACTAGGGTTATTTTTAGGGTTAGGTCTTGAGCTAGAGCTAGGGCTAGGGTTATGGTTAAGGTTAGGCCTAGTGCTACGGCTAGGGTTCGGGTTAGGGTTAGGGTTAGGGCTAGGTCTATGGTTAGGTTATTGCTAGGGCTAGGGCTATGGTTATGGTTAGCGCTACGGTAAGGGTTAGCATTAGGGTTATGGCCATGTCAGGCCTAGTGTTAGGGCTAGGGCTAGGGCTAGGGCTAGGTTTAGGGTAAGTATTTGGATTAGGGTTAAGTTTATGGCTAGGGTTAGCGTTAGGGTTAGGGCTAGGGTTATGGTTAGGGTTAGGGTTTGGTTTAGGGCTAGGGTTAGGTTTAGGGTGTGGGCTAGGGCTAGAGCTAGAGCTAGGGTTAGGGTTAGGGCTAAGGCTATGATTAGGGTTATAGTTAGGGTTAGGGCTAGGGCTAGTGTTATTCTTAGTTTTAGGTATAGTGTTAGTACTAGGGTTAGGTTTAGTTTTAGTGTTAGGGCTATGGCTAGCTAGGGTTAGTTTTTGGGTTAGGGTTAGTGTTAGGACTATGGTTAGGGTTAGGGTTAGGGCTTGGGCTAGGGCTAGTGCTAGGGCTATGGCTAGGGTTAGGGTTAGGGATAGGGCTATGATTAGGGTTAGGTTTAGGTTTAGGTTTAGGGCTAGGGCTAGGATTATGGTTAGGGTTAGGGTTAGAGTTAGGGCTATGGTTAGGGTTAGGGTTAGGTTATGGTTATGGCTTGTGTAGGGCTAGGGCTAGGGCTAGGGGTAGGTGTATGGCTAGATTTAAGGTTAGGGTAGGTTATGGCTTGTGCAGGGCTAGGGCTATGTTTAGGGTGTGGGTTAAGGTTAGGGTTAGGGCTAGAGCCAGGGCTAGGGTTAGGGTAAATGCTAGGGCTATGATTAGGGTTAGGGTTAGGGCACGGTTAGGTTTAGGGCTAGTGTTAGGGTAGTGTTAGTGTTAAGGCTAGGATTAGGGTTAGGGTTAGGTTTAGGGTTAGGGTTAGGCCTAGGGCTAGGGAGAGGGTTAGGGTTAGTGTTAGGGCTCGGGCTAGAAGTAGGGTTAGGTTTAGGTCCTGTGTTAGGGTTAGGGCTAGGGTTAGGGTTACGGTTTGTTCTAGGGTCGGTCTAGGGCTCGGTTTGGGTAAGGATCAGGGCTAGGGCTAGCGTTAGGGTTAGGTTTAGGGTTAAGTTTTGGTTAGGTTTAGGGTTAGTGATAGGGTTATGGCTAGGGCTAGGTTTACTGTTAGGTTAAGCTTAGGGTTATGGCTAGGGCTAGGGCTAGGGCTAAGGGTAGGGTTAGTGTTAGGGCTAGGATTATTGTTAGGGTTAGGGTTAGGGTTTGTTTTAGGAATAGGGCTAGGGCTAGGGTTAGGGTTAGGGTTAGGGTTAGGGCTAGGGTTAGGGTTAGGGTTAGGGCTAGGGCTAGGGCTAGGGCTAGGTCTAGGGTTAGGGTTTCGGTTAGGATTAGGGTTAGGGCTAGGGCTAGGGCTAGGGTTAGAGTTAGAGTTAGAGCTAGGGTTACGGTTATGGTTATGGTTAGGGTCAGTTTTAGGATTGGCATAAAGGTTAGATTTACGGTTAGGTCTAGCGTTAGGGTTAGAGTTAGGGCTAGGGTTAGGATTAGGACTAGTTTTGTGTTAACAGTTAGGACTATCTCTAAATCTAAAGCTATGTTTAAGGTTTGTGTAGGATTAGGGTCAGGGTTAGGGTTCGGGTTCGGGTTCACATTCTGGTTCGGGTTAGAATTAGGGTTAGGGTTAGAGTTAGGGTTTGGGTTCAACTTAGGGTTACGGTTAGGGTTGTGGTTGGGGTTGGGGTGGGGTTGGGTTTGGGGTTAGAGTTAGGGTTGAGGTTGGGGTTGTGGTTAGGGTTAGGGTAGGGCTAGGGCTCTGGCTAGGGTTAGGGTTAGGGTTATGTTTAGGTTTAGGGCTAGGGCTATGGTCATCGTTAGGTTTTGGTCTAAGACTATGGTTAGGGTTAGGGTTAGTGTTAGGGTTAGGGCTAGGGTTAGGTTTAGGGTTAGGGTTAGGTTTAGGGCTACATTTAGGGTTAGGGCTAGGGCCAGGGCTAGTGCTACGTCCAGGGTTAGGGCTAGGATTAGGGTAAGTATTAGGGTCGGGGTTGGGTTGGGTTTGGTTATTGTTAGGGTTAGGGATAGGAGTAGGGATAGGTTTAGGGATGGGGTTAGGTTTAGGGCTAGGACTAGGGTTAGGGTTAGGGTTAGGGCTAGGGCTAGGGCTAGGGCTAGGGCCTGGGCTAGGGTTAGGATTTGGGTTAGGGTTAGAGCTAGGGTTAGGGTTAGGTTTAGGGTTAGGGCTAGTGCTAGTGCTATGGCTAGGGTTAAGATTAGGGTTAGGGCTAGGGTTAGGGTTAGGGTTATGGCTAGGCCTAGGGCTAGGGCTAGGGCTAGGGCTAGTTTTATTGTTAGGGTTAGGGCTAGGGCTACGGCTAGGGTTAGGGTCAGTGTTAGGGTAAGGGCTTGGGCTAGCGCTAGGGTTAGGGTTAGCCTTGGGTTATGGCTATGGTTTGGATTAGGCTTAGGTTTAGGGCTAGGGCTAGGGCTAGGCCTAGGTTTAGGGTTAGGGCTAGATCTATGATTAGGGTTACAATTAGGTTTAGGTTTACGTCTAGGGTTAGGGTTAGGGTTAGGTTAGGCTTACAGCTAGGGTTTGGTTTAGGGTTAGGGTTAGGGTTGGTGCTAGGATTAGGGTAGGAGTTGGGGTTGGGGTTGGGGTTTGGGTTGGGGTTAGGTTTAGGGTTAGTGTTAGGGTTATGGCTTGTGTTAGGGTTACCTTTAGGTTAGGGTTAAGGTTATGTCTAGGGCTAGGCCTAGGGCTAGGGCTAGGGCTAGGTTTAGGGTTAGGGTTAGGGATAGTGCTAGGGCTAGGGTTAGGGTTAGTGTTAGGGTTAGGGCTAGGTCTAGGTTTAGGGTTAAGGTTAGGGTTAGGGCTAGGTTTATAATTAGTGTTGATGTCAGGGCGTGAGTTAGGGTTAGGGCTAGGGCTAGTGTTAGGCTTAGCGTTAGGTTTAGGTCTACGTTTAGGGCTAGGCTTAGGATTATGGTTAGGTCTAGGGCTAGGGCTAAGTGTAGGGTTTACATTAGGATTAGGGTTAAGGCTATTGTCAGGGTTAGGTTTAGGGGTATGCCTAGGGTTTGGGTTATATTTAGGGCTAGGGTTAGGTTTAAGGTTATGGTTATGGTTAGGTCTATGTTTAGGTTTGGGCTTAGGGAAAGGGATAGGATTAGGGTTAGGGTTAGGGTTAGACTAGGTTTAAGAATAGGGTTAAGGATAGGGTTAGGGTTAGGGCTAGGGCTAGGGTGAGTTTTGGGTCAGTATTAGGGCTTGGAATAGGGGTAGGGCTAGGGTTATGGTTAGGGTTAGTCTTAGGGTTAGGGTTATGGCTAACACTATGTTTAGGGTTAGGGTTAGGGATAAGGATAGGGCTTGGTCTATGGTTAGGGTTAGGGTTAGGGTTAGTGTTAGGGTTAGGGCTAGGGATAATTTTGGGGTCAGTGCTAGGGCTTAGGAGAGGGTTAGGGCTAGGGTTAGTGTTAGGGTTAGGGTTAAGGCTAGGGTTAGTGTTAGGTTTAGGGTTAGGGCTAGGTTTAGCTCTCGGTGTAGGGTTAGAGTTAGGTTTTGGGCTAGGGTTACGGTTATGGTTATGGTTAGTGTAGGTATAGGATTGGGGTTGGGGCTAGCATTAGGGTTAGGGCTTTGGTTATGGTTATGTCTAGGCCTAGGTTTACTGTTAGGGTTAGGTTTAGGTTTATGGCTAGGGCTAGGGCTGGGGCTAGGGTTAGGGTTAAGGTTAGGTTTAATGTCAGGGCTAGAGTTAGGGTTAGGGTTAGGGCTAGGGCTAGGGTTACTGTTAGGGTTAGGGCTGGAGTTAGGTCTACGGTTAGGGTAAGGTTAGGATTAGGGTTAAGGTTAGGGCTATGGTTAGGGTTAAGGTTAGGGTTAGGGTTAGGGCTAGGGCTAGGGTTAAATTTAGGGTCAGTGCTAGGGCTTGGGAGATGGGTAGGGCTAAGGTTAGGGTTAGGGGTAGGGATAGGGCTAGGCTTAGGGTTAGGGTTAGTGTTAGGGCTAGAATTAGGTTTAGGGTTAGTGTTAGTTTTAGAGTTATGGCTAGGGCCATGTTTAGGGTTAGGGTTAGGGTTAGGGATAGGGCTTGGTCTACGGTTAGGGTTATTGTTAGGGTTAGGGTTAGGGTTAGGGTTAGGGCTAGGTTGAAGATTAGGGTTAATGTTAGGGCTAGGGTTAGGGTTAGGGCTAGGGCTAGGGTTAAATTTTGGGTCAGCGGTAGGGCTTGGGATAGTGCTATGGCTATGGTTAGGGTTAGGTCTAGGGTCAGGGTTAGGGTCAGGGCTAGGTTGAAGGTTAGGGTTAATGTTAGGGCTATGGTTAGAGTTAGGGCTAGGGCTAGGGTTAGGGTTAGGGTTAGCTTTAGGGCTAGGTTTAGGGTTAGGGCTACCATTTGGATTAGGGTTAGGTCTAGCGCTAGGGCTCAGGCTAGCATTTAGGTTAGGATTAGCGTTAGGGCTTTTGTTAGGGTTAGTTTTAGGGCTATGGCTAGGGTTTGGGTTAGGTTTAGGGCTAGGGTTGGGTTTAGGGTTATGGCTAGGGCTAAGACAGGGTGTAGGTTTACGGTTATGTTTAGGGTTAGGGCTAGGGCTTGGGCTAGGGTTAATGTTAGGGTTAGGGTTGGGTTAGGGGTTGGAGTTGGGGTGGGGTTGTGGTTGGGGTTAGAGTTAGGGTTGGGGTATGGGTAGGGGTTGGGTTTAGGCTTAGGGTTAAGGCTAGGGCTATGGTTAGCTTTAGGGTTAGAGTTAGGTTTAGGGTTAGTGTTAGGTCTAGGACTAGGGCTAGGGGTAGTGTTAGGATTAGGGCTAGGTTTAGGGTTATGGTTAGCACTAGGTTGAGGGTTAGGATTTGGGCTAGGGCTAGATTCGGGGTAGGTTTTGGGCTAGGGTTATGGCTAGGGCTAGGGCTAGGGTTGGGGTAAGGTTAGGGCTAGGGGTAGTGCTAGGGTTAGGGTTAGGGTTAGTGTTAGGGTTAGGTTTATGGCTAGGGCTACGGCTAGGGTTAGGGTTATGGCTAGGGTTAGGGATAGGGCTCGGGCTACGGGTACGGTTACGGTGAGTGTTAGGGTTAGGGTTAGGGTTAGATTTAGAGTTAGGATTAGGTTTAGGGCTAGGTCCAGGGCTAGGGCTAGGTTTAGGGTTAGGGTTAGAGTTAGGTCTAGGGCTAGGTCTTGGTCTAGGTTTAGGGTTAGGTTTAGGGCTAGGTTTAGTGTAGGGGTTGGGTTAGCGTAAGGGTTAGGTCTAGGGCTATGGCTAGGGCTAGGGCTAAGTTTAGGGTTAGGGTTCGGGTTAAGGCTAGGGTAAGCGTTAGGGTTAGGGTTAGGGCTATGGTTAGGTTTAGGGCTAGGGTTAGGGTTAAGGTTATGTCTGTGTTCAGGATTGGGGTTAGGGCTAGGGTTTGGGTTAGTGTCATGATTGGGTAGGCCTAGGGTTAGGGTTAGGTTTAGGGTTATGGCTGCTGCTAGGGTTAGGGTTAGGGTTAGGGCTAGGCCTAGGTTTAGGTTTAGGGTCGGCACTGGGGCTTGGGAGAGTGGTAGGGCAAGGGTTAGGGTTAGGGTTAAGATTAGGTTTAGGGATAGGGCTAGGGTTAGGGTTAGAGTTAGGTTTAGGGATATGGTTATGTTTAGGTCTATGTTTAGGATTGGGGTTAGGGCTAGCGTTAGGGTTAGGGCTAGGGTTAGTGTTAGTGTTATGGATTGTGTAGGACTAGGGTTAATGTTAGGGTTAGGATTAGGGTTAGCGTTAGGTTTAGGGTTATGGCTGGTGCTAGGGATAGGGTTAGGTTTAGGGTTATGGCTAGAGCTAGGGCTAGGGCTAGGGTTATTGTTAGGGTTAGGGATAGCGCTAGGACTAGTGTTAGGGTTACTGTTATGGTTTGGCCTAGTGCTAGGGCTTGGGTTAGGGTTAGGGTTAGGGTTCGGTTTAAGGAATTGGCTAGGGTTAGGTTTAGGTTTAGTGCTAGGGCTACGGTCAGGTTTAGGGCTAGGTTTAGGGTTAGGGTTACTGTTAGGGTTATGTTTAGATTTATGGCTAGGGCTTGGGCTGGGGCTAGGGTTTGGGTTAAGGTTAGGTTTAGTGTTAGGGCTAGGGTTAGGGTTAGGTTTAGGTTCAGCACTATGGCTTGGGAGATGGGTAGGGCTAGCGTTAGGGTTAGGGTTAGGGTTAGGGATATGGCTAGGGTTAGGGGCAGGGTTAGGGTTAGCTTTAGGGTTATGGTTATGTTTAGGTCTATGTTTAGGATTGAGGTTAGGGCTAGGGTTAGGTTTAGGGCTAGGTTTAGGGTTAGTATTATGGCGTAGGTAGGACTAGGGTTAACGTTAGGGTTAGGGTTAGGTTTAGGGTTATGGCTGGTGCTAGGGATAGGGTTAGGTTTAGGGTTATGGTTATGTTTAGGTCTATGTTTAGGATTGAGGTTAGGGCTAGGGTTAGGGTTAGGGCTAGGGTTAGGGTTTGGGTTACTTTTATGGTTAGGCCTAGTGCTAGGGCTAGGGTTAGGGTTAGGGTTAGGTTTGGTTTAAGGATTGGGCTAGGGTTAGGTTTAGTGTTAGGGTTAGTGTTAGGGTTAGGGTTACGCCTAGGGCTACGTTTTTGTTTAGGGTTAGGTTAGGGATAGGGCTTGGGCTACGGTTAGGGTTAGGGTTAGGTTTAGGGCTAGGGTTAGGTTTAGGGTTATGGCTAGTGTAGTGTTAGGGTTAGGGTTAGGGTTAGGTTTAGGGTTAGGGTTAGGGTTAGGGTTAGGTTTAGGGTTAAGGCAGGTGCTGGGGTTATGGTTAGGTTTAGGGATATGTCTAGGGCTAGGGCTAGGGCTATATTTTTGTTATGTTTAGGGATAGTGCTAGGGCTAGGGTTATGGTTAGTGTTAGGGTTAGGGCTAAGGCTAGGGCTAGCATTAGGGTAGGATTAGGGTTAGGGCTAGGGTTAGGTTTAGGGTTAGGTTTACCATTAGGACTAGATCTAGGCTTAGGTCTAGGGTTATTGTTAGGGTTAGGGCTAGGGTTACGGTTATGGTTATGGTTAGGGCTAGGTTTAGGATTTGTTTAGGGCTAGCCTTAGGGTCAGGGCTGGGTTAGGGTTAGGGCTAGGGTTAGGGTTATGACTAGGGCTAGGGTTACTCTTAGGGTTAGGTTTGGGTTTATGGCTAAGGCTTGGGCTGGGGCTAGGGTTTGGGTTAAGGTTAGGTTTAGTGTTAGGGCTAGGGTTAGGGTTAGGTTTAGGGCTAGGACTAGGGCTAGGGTTTGTGTTAGGATAGGGATAGTGCTAGTTCTAGGGCTAGGGTTAGTGTTAGGGTTAGGGCTAGGGCTAGGGCTAGGGCTAGGGCTAGGGCTACGGTTAGGTTTAGGTTCAGCCTTATGGCTTGGGAGAGGGGTAGGGCTAGCGTTAGGGTTAGAGTTAGGGATATGGCTAGGGTTAGGGGCAGTGTTAGGGTTAGGTTTAGGGTTATGGTTATGGTTTGGTCTTGTGCTAGGGCTAGCGTTATTGTTTGGGTTAGGGATAGTGCTAGGGCTAGGGTTAGGGTTGGTGTTACGTTAGGGCTAGGGCTAGCCCTAGGGATAGGGCTAAGTTTAGGGTTAGGGCTAGGGTTAGGATTAGGGTCAGGTCTAGGGCTAGTGCTAAGGCTAGCGTTTAGTTTAAGATTAGGTTTAGGGATATTTGTTAGGGTTAGGTTTAGGGCTATGGCTAGGGTATGGTTTAAGTTTAGGACTAGGGTTAGGTTTAGGGTTATGGTTATGGTTAGGTCTATGTTTAGTTTTGGGGTTAGGGCGAGGGTTAGATTTAGTGTTAGGGTTAGGTTTAGGGTCAGCGCTAGTGCTTGGGAGAGGGTTAGGGCTAGGGTTAGGGTTAGGGTTAGGGTTAGGGTTAGGGCTAGGGTTAGGGTTAGGGTTAGGTTTAGGGTTAGGGCTAGGGCTAGTGTTAGGTTTAGGGTCAGCGCTAGGGTTTGGGAGAGGGGTAGGGCTAGGGTTAGGGTTAGGGTTATGGTTATGGGTATGGTTAGTGCTAGGTTTAGGATTGTAGTTAGGGCTAGCATTAGGGTTAGTGCTTTGGTTAGGGTTATGGCTAGGGCTAGGGTTACTGTTAGGATTAGGTTTAGGTTTCTGGCTATGGCTAGGGCTGGGGCTAGGGTTAGGGTTAAGGTTAGGTTTAATGTTCAAGCTAGAGTTAGGGTTAGGGTTAGGGCTAGGGCTAGGGGTAGCATTATTGTTAGGGTTAGGGATAGTGGTAGGGCTAGGGTTAGTGTTAGGGTTAGGGCTAGAGTTAGGGTTACAATTAGGGTTAGGGTTAGGATTAGGCTTAGGGTTAGGGCTATGGTTAGGGTTAGGGTTAGTGTTAGGGTTAGGGTTAGGTTTAGGGCTAGGGCTATGGTTAAATATAGGGTCAGCGCTAGGGCTTGGAGGGTTAGGGCTAGGGTTAGGGTTAGGGTTAGGGATAGGGCTAGGGTTAGGTTTAGGTTTAGTTTTAGGGCTAGGGTTAGGTTTAGGGTTAGTGTTAGGGCTTGGGTAGGAGTAAGGCTAGGTTTAAGGTTAGGGTTATGGATAGGGCTAGGGCTAGGGTTAGGCTTAGGTTTAGGGTTAGGTCTAAGTTTATGATTGGGGTTTGGGCTAGGTTTAGGGTTAGGGTTATGGCTAGGTTAGGACTAGGGTTAGGGTTAGGTTTAGGGTTAGGTTTAAGGTTATGGCTGCTGCTATGGTTAGGGTTAGGGTTAGGGTTATGGCTAGGGATAGGGCTACGGCTAGGGTTATTGTTAGGGTTAGGGATAGTGCTAGGGCTAGGGTTAGGGTTAGTGTTAGGTTTAGGCCTAGGGCTATGGATAGGTTTAGAATTAGGGTTAGGTTTAGGGCTAGGTTTAGTGGTAAGGTTAGGGTTGGTTTTAGGGTTAGGGCTAGGGTTGGAGTTAGGTTTAGGGCTAGCCTTAGGGTTAGGGTAATGTTAGGTTTAGGGTTACGGCTAGGGCTTCGTTTAGGGTTAGGGTTAGGTTAGGGACAGGGCTAGGGCTACTGTCAGGGTTAGGGTTAGGGTTAGGTTTAGGGTTAGGGTTATGGTTAGGGTTAGTGCTAGGTTTAGGATTGTAGTTAGGGCTAGCATTAGGGTTAGGGCTTTGTTTAGGGTTATGGCTATGGATAGGGTTACTCTTAGGATTAGGTTTAGGTTTATGGCTAGAGCTAGGGCTGGGGCTAGGGTTAGGTTTAAGGTTAGGTTAAATGTTCAGGCTAGAGTTAGGGTTTGGGTTAGGGCTAGGGCTAGGGCTACGGTTATTGTTAGGGTTACGGATAGTGGTAGGGCTAGGGCTAGGGTTATTGTTAGTGTTAGGGCTAGAGTTAGGGCTACTGTTAGGGTTATGGTTAGGATTAGGGTTAGGGTTAGGGCTATAGTTAGGGTTAGGGTAAGGGTTAGGGCTAGGGCTAGGGTTAAATATAGGGTCAGCACTAGGGCTTGGAGGGGTAGGGCTAGGTTTTGGGTTAGGGTTAGGTATAGGGCTAGGGTTAGGGTTAGGGTTAGTGTTAGGGCTAGGGTTAGGTTTAGGGTTAGTGTTAGGTTTAGGGTTATTGCTTGGGCCATGTTTTGGGTTAGGATTATGGTTAGAATAGGACTAATGTTAGGTTTAGGATTAGGGTTAGGTTTAGTGTTATGGTTATTTTTAGGTCTATGTTTAGGATTGGGGTTAGGGCTAGGCTTATGTTTAGGGTTATGGCTAGGGTAGGACTAGGGTTACTGTTATGTTTAGGGTTAGGTTTAGGTTTAGGTTTAGGGTTATGTCTGGTGCTAATATTAGAGTTAGTGTTAGGGTCATGGCTAGGGCTTGGGCTAGGGCTAGGATTATTGCTAGGGTTAGGGATAGTGCTAGGGCTAGTGTTAGGGTTAGTGTTAGGTTTAGGGCTAGGGCTAGGGCTGGGTATAGTGTTAGGGTTATGGTTAGGGCTAAGGTTAGTGGTAGGGTTAGGGTTATTGTTAGGTCTAGGTTAGTTTTAGAGTTAGGGTTAGCGCTAGGGTTAGGGTTAGGGTTAGTGTTAGGGTTAGGGTTACGGCTAGGGTTAGGTTTAGGTTTAGGGTTAGGTTAGGAATATTACTTGGGCTACAGTTAGGGTTAGGGTTAGGACTAGGGTTAGGGTTAGGGTTAGGGTTAGGGCTATGCCTGGTGCTAGGGTTAAGGTTAGGTTTTGTTTTATGGCTAGGGCTTGGGCTAGGGATAGCATTATTGTTAGGGTTAGGGATAGTGCTAGGGCTACTGTTAGGGTTGGTGTTAGGGTTAGAGCTAGGGCTAGCGCTAGGGCTAGGGCTAGATTTAGGGTTAGGGCTAGGGTTAGGTTTAGGGTTAAGTCTAGGTCTAGTGCTAAGGCTAGGGTTTAGTTTAGGATTAGGGTTAGGGATATTGTTAGGGTTAGGTTTAGGGCTATGGCTAGGGTTTGGGTTAGGTTTAGGACTAGGGTTAGGTTTAGGGTTATGGTTATGGTTAGGTCTATGTTTAGGATTGGGGTTAGGGCTAGGGTTAGGGTTAGGGTTACAGTTAGGATAACACTAGGGTTAGGGTTAGGGTTAGGTTTAGGGCTATGGCTGGTGCTAGGGTTAGCGTTAAGTTTTGGGTTATGGCTAGACTAGGGATAGGGCTAGGTCTAGCATTATTGTTAGGGTTAGGGATATTGCTAGGGCTAGGGTTAGGATTGGTGTTAGGGTTAGGGCTAGTGCTAGCGCTAAGGCTAGGGCTAGGTTTAGGGTTAGGACTAGGGTTAGGATTAGGGTTAGGTCTAGGGCTAGTGCTAAGGCTAGTGTTTAGGTTAGGATTAGGGTTAGGGATATTGTTAGTGTTAGGTTTAGAGCTATGGCTAGGGTTTGGGTTAGGTTTAGAACTAGGGTTAGGTTTAGGGTTATGGTTATGGTTAGGTCTATGTTTAGGATTGGGGTTAGGGCTTGGGTTAGGGTTAGGTTTAACGCTAGGTTTAGGGTCAGCACTAGGGCTTGGGAGAGGGTTCGGTTTAGGGTTAGGTTTAGGGTTATGGATAGGTCTAGGGTTAGGTTTAGGGTTAGGGCTGCAGCTAGGGTTCGGTTTAGGGTCAGCGCTAGGGCTTGGGAGAGGGGTAGGGCTAGGGTTAGGGCTAGTGTTAGGGTTAGGGATAGGGCTAGGGTTAGGGTTAGGGTTAGGCTTAGGGTTATGATTATGGTTAGGTCTAAGTTTAGGATTGGGGTTAGGGCTAGGGTTAGGGTTAGGGTTACGGCTAGGGTAGGACTAGGGTTAGGGTTAGGGTTAGGTTTAGGGTATGGCTGGTGCTAGTTTTAGGGTTAGGTTTTGGGTTATGGCTAGGGCTAGGGCTAGCGTTATTGTTAGGGTTAAGGATATTGCTAGGGCTAAGGTTAGGTTTGGTGTTAGGGTTAGGGCTTGGGCTAGCGCTAAGGCTATGGCTAGGTTTAGGGTTAGGGCTAGGGTTAGGATTAGGGTTAGGTCTAGGGCTAGTGCTAAGGCTAGGGTTTTGGTTAGGATTAGGGTTAGGGATATTGTTAGGGTTAGGTTTAGGGCTATGGCTAGGGTTTGGGTTAGGTTTAGGACTAGGGTTAGGTTTAGGGTTATGGTTATGGTTAGGTCTATGTTTAGGATTGGGGTTAGGGCTAGGGTTAGGGTTAGGTTTAGGGCTAGATTTAGGGTCAGTACAAGGGCTTGGGAGAGGGTTAGGGCTAGGGTTAGGGATAGAGTTATGATTAGGGTTGGGTTTAGGTTAGGGTTAGGGCTAGAGCTAGGGTTAGGTTTAGGGTCAGCGCTAGGGCTTCGGAGAGGTGTAGGGCTAGGGTTAGGGCTAGTGTTAGGGTTAGGGATAGGGCTAGGATTAGGGTAAGGGTTAGTCTTAAGGTTATGATTATGGTTAGGTCTAAGTTTAGAATTGGAGTTAGGGCTAGGGTTAGGGTTAGGGTTACAGCTAGGGTAGGACTAGGGTTAGGGTTAGGGTTAGGTTTAGGGCTATGGCTGGTGCTAGGGTTAGGGTTAGGTTTTGGGTTATGGCTAGGGCTTGTGCTAGGGCTAGCGTTATTGTTTGGGTTAGGCATAGTGCTAGGGCTAGGTTTAGGGTTGGTGTTAGGGTTAGGGCTAGGGCTAGCGCTAGGGCTATGGCTAGGTTTAGGGTTAGGGCTAGGGTTAGGATTAGGGTTAGGTCTAGGGCTAGTGCTAAGGCTAGGGTTTAGGTTAGGATTAGGGTTAGGGATATTGTTAGGGTTAGGTTTAGGGCTATGGCTAGGGTATGGGTTTGGTTTAGGACTAGGGTTAGGTTTAGGGTTATTGCTATGGTTAGGTCTATGTTTAGGATTGGGGTTAGGGCTAGGGTTAGGGTTAGGTTTAGGTTTAGTGTCAGCACTAGGGTTTGGAATAGGGGTAGGGCTAGGGTTATGGTTAGGGTTAGGAATAGGGCTATGTTTAGGGGTAGGGTTATGTTTAGGGTTAGGGCTAGAGCTAGGGTTAGTTTTAGGGTCAGCGCTAGGGCTTGGGAGAGCGGTAGGGCTAGGGTTAGGGTTAGGGTTAGGGTTAGGTTTAGGGTTAGGGTTATGGTTATGGTTAGTTCTATGTTTTGGATTGTGCTTAGGGCTACGGTTAGTGTTAGGGCTAGGGTTAGGGTTAGGGTTCCTGCTAGGGCAGGACTAATCTTAGGTTTAGGTTTAAGGATAGGATTAAGTTTAGTTTAGGGTTATGGCTGGTGCTAGGATTAGGGTTAGGGTTAAGGTTATAGCTAGGGCTAGGGCTAGGGCTAGGTTTATTTTTAGTTTAGGGATAGTGCTACGGCTAGGGTTAGGGTTGATGTTGGGGTTAGGGCTATTGTTAGGGTTAGTGTTATGGCTAGGGCTAGGGTTACTGTTAGGGTTAGGTTTAGGTTTATGACTAGGGCTAGGGCTGGGGCTAGGGTTAGTGTTAAGGTTAGGTTTAGTGTTAGGGCTAGGGTTAGGTTTAGGGTTAGGCCTGGGCTAGGGCTAGGGCCAGGGTTATTGTTAGGGTTAGGGATAGTGCTAGCGCTAGGGCTTGGGTTAGTGTTAGGGTTAGGGCTAGGGCTAGGGTTTCGTTTAGATTTAGGGTTAGATTTAGGGCTACGGTTAGGGTTATGGTTAGGTTTAGGGCTATGGTTAGGCTTTGGGCTATTTTTAGGTTTAGGGCTAGGGTTAGGGTCATGGTTAGTGTTAGGGTTAGGTTTAGGGTTATGGCTCGGGCTAAGACAGGGTTTAGGTTTAAGGTTAGGGTTAGGGCTAAGGCTTGGGCTAGGGTTAAGCTTAGGGTAGGGTTGGGTTAGAGGTTGGGGTTGTGGTGGCATTGTGGTTGGGATTAGAGTTAGGGTAGGGCTTTGGGAAGGGGTTGGGTTTAGGCTTAAGGTTAGGTCTAGGACTATGGTTTGAGTTAGGGTTAGAGTTAGGTTTAGGGTTAGTGCTAGGATTAGGGGTAGGTTTAGGTTTAGGGCTATGGTTAGGTTTAGGGTTAGTGTTAGTGTTAAGGTTATGGCTAGGGTAAGGGTTAGGGTTAGGGCTAGGGTTTGGGAGTGGGATAGGTTTAGGGTTAGGGTTAGGGCTAGGACTAGGGCTAGTGGTAGTGTTAGTGTTAGGGCTAGGTTTAGGGTTAGGGTTATGGTAAGCACTTGGTTGAGGGTTAGGGTTTGGGCTAGGGCTAGGTTCGAGGTATGTTTAGGGCTAGGATTATGGTTAGGGCTAGGGCTCGGGTTGGGGTAAGGTTAGGGCTAGTGCTAGTGCTAGCGTTAAGGTTAGGGTTAGGTTTAGATCTTAGGCTAGGTTTAGGTTTACGATTTTGATTAGGGTTAGGGATAGGGCTCGGGCTACTGTTACAGTTACCGTTAGGGTTAGGGTTAGGTTTAGGGCTAGGGCTAGGGTTAGGGTTAGGGTTAGGTCTAGGGCTTGGGTGAGTACTAATCTAGGTTTAGGTTTAGGGTTAGGGTTAGGGCAAGGGCTAGGGATAGGTTTGTTGTTAGATTTAGGGATAGTGCTAGGGGTAGGTTTAGGTTTAATGTTAGGCTTAGGTTTAGGGTTAGGGCTAAGGTTAGTGTTAGGGTAAGGGTTAGGGCTAGGTCTAGGGTTAGAGTTAGATTTAGGGCTAGGGTTATGATTTGGTTATGGTTATGGCTATGTTTAGAATTGGGGTTAGGGCTAGCATTAATGTTAGGGCTAGGGTTAGGGTTATGGCTAGGGCTAGGGTTACTGTTGGGGTTTGGTTTGGGTTTATGGCTAGGGCTAGCGCTAGGTCTAGGGTTAGGGTTAAGGTTAGGTTTAGTGTTAGGTCTAGGTTTAGGGTTATGGTTTTCGCTAGGGCTAGGTTTATTGTTAGGGTTAGGGATAGTGCTAGGGCTAGTGCTAGGGTTAGTGTTAGGGTTAGGGCTAGGGCTAGGGCTAGGGTTTGGTTTATGGTTAGGGTTAGTATTAGGGCTACGGTTAGGGTTAGGGTTAGGGTTAGTGTTAGTGCTATGGTTAGGATTAGGTTTAGGCCTATGGTTAGGGTTAGGGCTAGGGTTAGGGTAGGGTTAGTGTTAGGGCTAGGGTTTGTTTAGGATTAGTGTTAGGTTTAGGGTTATTGCTAGGGCCATCTTTAGGGATAGGGTTAGGGTTAGGGATAAGGCTTGATCTACGTTTAGGGTTTGGGTTAGGGTTAGGGTTAGGGCTAGGGCTAGGGCTAGGGTTATTGTTAGGGTTAGGGATAGTTGTAGGGCTAGGGTTAGGGTTAGTGTTAGGGTTAGTTCTAGGTTTAGGGTTAGGGTTAGTGTTAGGACTAGGTATAATTAGGGTTAATGTCAGGGCGAGGGTTAGTGTTAGGGCTAGGGCTAGGGTTATGGTTAGCGTTTGATTCAGGTCTAGGTTTAGGGTTAGTGCTAGGGTTAGGATTAGGGTTAGGTCTAGAGCTAGGGCTAAGTGTAGGGTTTAAGCTAGGATTAGGGTTAGGGCTATTGTTAGGGTTAGGTTTAGGGGTATGGCTAGGGTTTGGTTTAGGGTTATGGTTATGGTTAGGTCTATGTTTAGGATTAGGCTTAGGGCTAGGGTTAGGGTTAGGGCTAGGGTTAGGGTTAGGGTTAGACTAGGTTTATGAATAGGGTTAAATTTAGGGTTAGGGTTAGGGCTAGGGCTAGGGTTAGGTTTAGGGTCATGCTAGGGCTTGGAATACGGGTAGGGCTAGGGTTATGGTAAGGTAAGTGTTAGGATTAGGATTATGGCTAGGACTACGTTTACAATTAGGGTTACGGTTAGGGCTAGGGCTAGGGCCAGGGTTATTGTTAGGGTTAGGGATAGTGCTAGCACTAGGGCTAGGGTTAATTTTAGGGTCAGTGCTAGGGCTTGGGAGAAGGTTAGGGCTAGGTTTAGTGTTAGGTTTAGGGTTAGGGCTAGGGTTATTGTTAGGTTTAGGGTTAGGGCTAGGTCTAGGGCTTGTTCTCGGGTTGTAGTTAGGGTTAGGGCTAGGGTTATAGTTATGGTTATGGTTAGTGCTAGGTTTAGGATTGGGGTTAGGGCTAGCATTATGGTTAGGGCTTTGGTTAGGGTTATGGCTAGGACTAGGTTACAGTTAGGATTAGGTTTAGGTTTATGGCTAGGGCTAGGGCTGGGGCTGGTGTTAGGATTAAGGTGAGGTTTAATGTTAGAGCTAGAGTGAGGGTTAGGATTAGGGCTACAGTTAGGGTTAGGGTTAGGATTAGGGTTAGGGTTAGGGCTATGGTTTGGGTTAGGGTAGTTTTAGGGCTAGGGTTAAGGTTGAATATAAATTCAGCACTAGGTCTTGGGTTAGGGTTAGGGCTAGGGTTAGGTTTAGGGTTAGGGATAGGGCTAGGGTTAGGGTTAGGATTAGTGTTAGGGCTAGGTTTAGGTTTAGGGTTAGTGTTAGGTTTAGGGTTATGGCTAGGGCCATGTTTATGGTTAGGGTTAGGGTTAGGGATAGGGCTTGGTCTACGGTTAGGGTTAGGATTAGGGTTAGGGCTAGGGCTAGAGTTAAATTTGGGGTCAGCGCTAGGGCTGGGAGAGGGGTAGGGCTGGGGCTAGGGTTAGGGTTAGTGTTAGGGATAGGGATAGGGTTAAGGTTAGGGATAGGTATAGGGCTTGGTCTAAGGTTAGGGTTAGGTTTAGGGTTAGGGTTAGTGTTAGTGTTAGGTTTAGGGTCAGTGCTAGGGCTTGGCAGAGGGCTAGGTCTAGGGTTAGGGTTAGGGTTAGGGTTAGGGATAGGGCTAGAGTTAGGGTTAGGGTTAGGATTAGTGTTATGGTTATGGTTAGGTTTAAGTTTAGGATTGGGGTTAGGGCTAGGGTTAGGGTTATGGCTAGGGTATGACTAGGGTTATGGTTAGGTTTAGTGTTAGGTTTCGGGTTAGGTTTAGGGTTATGGCTGGTGCTAGGGTAGTGTTAGGGTTAGGGTTATGGCTAGGGCTAGGTCTAGGGCTAGGGTTATTGTTAGGGTTAGGGATAGTGCTAGGGCTAGGGTTAGGGTTACGGTTAGGGTTAGGGCTACGGTTAGGGTTATGGCCAGGGTTAGGGTTTGGGTTATGGCTAGGGTAGGACTAGGGGCAGTGTTAGGGTTAGGGTTAGGTTTAGGTTTAGGTTTAGATTTAGGGTTATGGCTGTGCTAACGTTAAGGTTAGGTTTAGGGTTATGGCTAGGTTTAGGGCTAAGGCTAGGGTTATTGTTAGGGTTAGGGATAGTGCTAGGGCTAGGGTTAGGGTTAGTGTTAGGGTTAGGGAGAGGGCTAGGTTTAAGGTTATGGTTAGAGTTAGGTTTAGGGTTATGGTTATGGTTAGGTCTAAGTTTAGGATTGGGTTTAGGGCAAGGGTTAGGGTTAGGGCTAGGATTAGGGTTAGGTTTAGGTTAGGGATATGGCTTGGGCTATGGTTAGTGTTAGGGTTAGGGTTAGGGTTAGGGTTAGGATTAGGGCTAGGGCTAGGGTTAGGTTTAGGGTCAGCCCTTGGGCTTGGGAGCAGGGTAGGGCTACGGTTAGGTTTAGGGTTAGGGCTAGTTTTACGATTAGGGTTAATGTTAGGACTAGGGTTAGGGTTAGGGATAGGGCTAGGGTTAGGTTTAGTCCTAGGGTAAGGGCTAGTGTTAGGGTTAGGGCTAGGGCTAGGTTAGAGTTAGGGCTATGGTTAGGGTTAGGGTTAGGGCTAGATTTAAGGTTTGGTTAATGTTAGGGCTAGGTTTACGGTTAGGGCTATGGTTAGGGTTAGGGTTAAGTTTAGGGCTAGGTTTAGGGTTACGGCTAGCATTTGGATTAGGGTTAGGTGTAGGGCTAGGTCTAAGGCTAGCGTATAGGTTAGGATTAGCGTTAGGGCTTTTGTTAGGGTTAGTTTTAGAGCTATGGCTAGGGTTTGGGTTAGGTTTAGGTCTAGGGTTAGGTTTAGGGTTATGGCTAGGGCTAAGACAGGGTTTGGGTTTAAGTTTAGGTTTAGCTTTTGGGCTAGGGCTTGGGGTAGGGTGAAGTTTAGTGTTAGGTTGGGTTAGGGTTTGGGGTTGGGGCGAGGTTGAGGTTGGGGTTAGAGTTAATGTTGGGGTTTGGGTAGGGGTTGGGTTTAGGCTTAGGGTTAAGGCTATGCTATGGTTAGCGTTATGGTTAGATTTAGGTTTAGGGTTAGTGCTAGGGTTAGGGTTAGTGTTAGGTTTAGGTTTAGGGTTAGGTTTAGTGTTAGTGTTAGTTTTAGGGTTAGAGCTAGGGTTAGGGTTAGGGTTAGGGCTAGGATTTGGGAGAGGGATAGGTTTAGGGTTAGGGTTATGGCTAGGACTAGGGTTATGGGTAGTGTTAGGTTTAGGGCTAGGATTAGGGTTAGGGTTATGGTTAGCACTATTTTGAGGGATAAGGTTTGGGCTAGGGCTCGGTTCGCTGTAGGTTTTGGGCTAGGGTTATGGCTAGGGCTAGGGCTAGGGTTGGGGTAAGGTTAGGGCTAGGGCTAGTGCTAGGGTTAGGGTTAGGGTTAGTGTTAAGGTTAGGTTTATGGCTAGGGCTAGGTCTAGGGTTAGGGTTAGGGTTAGGGTTAGGGATGGGGCTCGGGCTACGAGTGTTAGGGTTAGGGTTAGGGCAAGGGCTAGTGTTAGATTTGGGTTAGGGCAAGGGCTTGGTTGAGAATAAGGCTAGGTTTAGGTTTAGGTTTAGGGTTAGGGTTAGGGCTAGGGCTAGTGTTAGGGTTAGGTCTAGTGCTAAGGCTAGGTCTAGGTTTTGGTTTAGGATTAGGGTTAGGGCTATGGCTAGGGTTAAGCTTAGGTTTAGGATTAGGGCTAGGGCTAGGGTTAGGGTTAGGGTTAGATTTAGAGTTAGGGGTAGGTTTAGGGCTAGTTCCAGGGCTAGGGCTATGTTTCGGGTTAGGGTTAGAGTTATGGCTAGGGCTAGGTCTTGGGCTAGGGTTAGGGTTAGGTTTAGGGCTAGGTTTAGTGTAGGGGTAGGGTTAAGGTTAGGGTTAGGTCTAGGGCTATGGCTAGGGCTAGGGCTAAGTTTATGTTTAGGGTTCGGGTTAAGGCTAGGGTTAGGGCTATGGTTAGGTTTAGGGCTAGGGTTAGTGTTAGGGTTAGGTCTATGTTTAGGGTTAGGGTTAGGGTTAGGGCTACCTTTAGTGTTAGTGCTAGGGTTAGGGTTAGGGTTAGGGTTATGTTTACAGCTAGGGCTACGTTTAGGTTTATGGTTAGGTTATGGATCGGGCTTGGGCTACAGTACAGTTAGGGTTAGGTTTAGGGTTAGGGCTAGGCATAGGGTTAGGTTTAGGGTCGGCGCTAAGGCTGGGAGAGGGGTAGGGCTAGGTTTAGGGTTAGGGTTAATGTTAGGGTGAAAGTTAGGTTTAGGGATAGGGCTAGGGTTAGGGTTAGGGTTAGGTTTAGGGTTATGGCTAGGGCTAATGTTACTGTTAGGGTTAGGGTTAAGTTCATGTCTAGGGCTAGGGCTAGGGCTAGGGCTTGGGTGAGGGTTAGGTTTAGGGATAGGGCTAGGGCTAGGGTTAGGGTTAGGGTTAGGTTTAGGGTTAGGGCTAGGGCTAGGGTTAGGTTTAGTGTTAGGGTTTGGGTAGGACTAGGGCTATGGTTAGGTTTAGGTTTATGGTTATGGTTATGGTTAGGTCTATGTTTAGGATTGGGGTTAGTGCTAAGTCTAGCGTTGGGGCTAGGGTTAGGTTTAGGGTTATGGCTCGTGCTATGGGTTAGGGTTAGGTTTAGGGTTATGGCTAGGGCTAGGTTTATTTTTAAGATTAGGAATAGTGCTAGGTCTACTGTTAGGGTTAGTGTTATGGTTAGGCCTAGTGCTAGGGCTAGGGTTAGGTTTAGGTTTAGGTTTAGGGATAGGAGTAGGGTTAGGGTTAGGTTTAGGGTTAGGGCTACGGTTAGGGTTAGAGCTAGGGTTAGGTTTACGGCTAGGGCTACGTTTCGGTTTAGGGTTATGTTAGGGATATGGCTTGGGCTACAGTTACGATTAGGGTTAGTGTTATGGCTAGGGTCATTGCTAGGGTTTGGGTGAGGGTTATGGCTAGGGTTAGAGTTAGGGTTAGGTTTAGGTTTAGGGTTATTGTTAGCTCTTTGTTCAGGATTGGTGTTTGTGCTAGGGTTAGGGTTACTGCTAGGGTTAGGGTTAGGGTTATGACTAGTGTAGGACTAGGGTTATGGTTAGGTTAAGGGTTATGGCTGGTGCTAGGGTTAGGGTTAGGTTTAGGGATATGGCTAGGGCTAGGGCTAGGGTTATTGTTATGATTAGCGATAGTGCTAAGGCGGAGGGTTAGGTTCAGTGTTAGGGTTAGGGCTAGGGATAGTGCTAGGGCTAGGGTTAGGGTTGGTGTTAGGGTTAGGGCTAAGGCTAGGGCTAGGAGTAGGGTTAGGGTTAGGGTTAGGGCTAGGGTTAGGGTTAGAGTTAGGTATACGCTTAGGGCTAGGTCTAGGGCTAGATCTTGGGTTAGAGTTAGGGTTAGGGCTAGGGTTACGGTTAGGGTTAGGTTTAGGTTTATGGCTAGGGCTTGGTTTGGGGCTAGGGTTTGGGTTAAGGTTAGGTTTAGTGTTAGGGCTAGGGTTTGGGTTAAGGCTAGGCCTAGGGCTAGGGTTAGTGTTAGGATAGGGATAGTGCTAATCTAGGGCTAGGGTTAGTGTTAGGGTTAGGGCTAGGGCTAGGGCTAGGGTTAGGTTTAGGTTCAGCGCTATGGCTTGGGAGAGGGGTAGGGCTAGCGTTATGGTTAGGGTTTGGGTTAGGGATATGGCTAGGGTTAGGGGCAGGGTTAGGTTTAGGTTTAGGGTTATGGTTATGGTTATGGTTAGTTCTTAGTTTAGGATTGGGGTTAGGGCTAGGGTTAAGGTTAGGGTTATGGCTGGTGCTAGGGTTAGGGTTAGTTTTAGGGTTATGGCTAAGGCTAGGGCTAGCGTTATTGTTAGGGTTAGGGATAGTGCTAGGGCTAGGGTTAGGGTTAGTGTTAGGGCAGGGCTTGGGATAGGGCTAGGGTGAGGATTAGGGTTAGGGTTTGTGTTAGGGTTAGGTTTAGGGCTACAGTTAGTGTTAGGGCTAGGGTTAGGGTTAAGATTAGTGTTAGGCTGAGGGTTAGTGTTAGGTTTAGTGTTACGACTAGGGCTACGTTTAGGGTTAGGGTTAGGTTAGGGATAGGGTTTGGGCTACGGTTAGTGTTAGTGTTAGGGTTAGGGTTAGGGCTATGGCTAGGGTTAGGTTTAGGGTCAGTGCTAGGTCTTGGGATGCGGTAGGGCTAGGGTTAGGGTTAGGGTTAGGGATAGGGTTATGTTTAGTGTTAAGGTTAGGTTTAGGGTTATGGTTATGGTTATGGTTAGGTCTATTTTAGGATTGGCGTTAGGTCTAGGGATAGGGTTAGGGCTAGGGTTCGGGTTAGGTTTAGGGCTGGGTTTAGGGTTAGGTTTAGGGTTAGGGCTACGGATAGGGTTAGGGCTAGTTTTAGGGTTAGGGTTAGTGTTAGGGCTAGTGTTAGGTTTAGGGTTAGTGTTAGGGTTAGGGTTACGTCTAGGCCTACGTTTAGGTTTAGTGTTAGTTTACGTATAGGGCTTGGGCTACAGTTAGGGATAGGATTAGGGTTAGGTCTAGGGCTAGGGTTATGTTTAGGGTCAGCGCTAGGGCTTGGTAGTGGGCTAGGGCTAGCGTTAGGGTTAGGGAAAGGGCAAGGGTTAGGTTTAGGGTTAGGGCTAGGGTTAGTGTTAGTTTTAGGGTTAGGGCTAGGTCTAGGGCTATGTATAGGGTTAGAGTTAGGGTTTGGGCTAGGGTTACGGTTATGGTTATGGTTAGGGCTAGGTTTAGGATTGGGGTTAGGGCTAGCATTAGGGTTAGGGCTAGGATTGGGGATATGTCGAGGGCAAGGGTTACTGTTAGGGTTAGGTTTAGGTTTATGGCTAGGGATAGGGCTGGGGCTAGGTTCAGGGTTAAGGTTAGGTTTAGTGTTAGGGCTAGGGTTAGGGTTAGGCTTAGGGTAGGGCTAGGGTTATTGTTAGGGTTAGGGCTAGGGCTAGGGCTAGGGTTTGGTTTAGGGTTAGGTTTAGAGTTAGGGCTACGGTTAGGTTTATGTGTAGGGTTAGGGCTCGGGCTAGGTTTAAATATAGGGTCAGCACTAGGGCTTGGAGGGGTAGGGCTAGGGTTATGGTTAGGGTTAGGGATAGGGTTAGGGTTAGGGTTAGTGTTATGGCTAGGGTTATGTTTAGGGTTAGTTTAGGTTTAGGGTCATGGCTAGGGCCATGTTTCGGGTTAGGATTAGGGTTAGGGTTAGGACTAAGGTTAGGTTTAGGATTAGGGTTAGGTTTAGTCTTATGGTTATGATTAGGTCTATGTTTAGGTTTGGGGTTAGGGCTAGGGTTAATGCTAGGCTTATGTTTAGGGTTTTGGCTAGGGTAGGACTAGGGTTAGGGTTTTGTTTAGGGTTAGGGTTAGGTTTAGGTTTAGGGTTATGTCTGGTGCTAATGTTAGGGTTAGTGTTAGGGTCATGGCTTGGCCTAGGGCTAGGGCTAGTATTATTGTTAGGGTTAGGGATAGTGCTAGGGCTAGTGTTAGGGTTAGTGTTATGTTTAGGGCTAGGGCTAGGGCTGGGTTTAATGTTACGGTTATGGTTAGGGCTAAGGTTAGTAGTATGGTTAGGGTTATTGTTAGCTCTAGGTTAGTTTTAGAGTTAGGGTTAGGGCTAGGGTTAGGGTTAGGGTTAGTGTTAGGGTTAGGGTTACGGCTAGGGTTAGGTTTAGGTTTAGGGTTAGGTTAGGCATAGGGCTTGGGCTACGGTTAGGGTTAGGGTTAGGACTAGGGTTAGGGTTAGGTTTAGGGCTATGGCTGGTGCTAGAGTTAGGGTTAGGTTTTGGATTATGGCTAAGGCTTGGGCTAGGGCTAGCGTTATTTTTAGTGTTAGGAATAGTGGTAGGGCTAGGGTTAGGGTTCGTGTTAGGGTTAGGGCTAGGTCTAGCGCTAGGGCTAGGGCTAGGTTTAAGGTTAGGGCTAGGGTTAGGATTAGGGTTAGGTCTAGGTCTAGTGCTAAGGCTAGGGTTTAGTTTAGGATTAGGGTTAGGGATATTGTTAGGGTTAGGTTTAGGGCTATGGCTAGGGTTTGGGTTAGGTTTAGGTCTAGGGTTAGGTTTAGGGTTATGGTTATGGTTAGGTCTATGTTTAGGATTGGGGTTAGTGTTAGGTTTAGGGTCAGCGCTAGGGCTTGGGAGAGGAGTAGGGCTAGGGTTAGGGTTAGGGTTACGGAATTTCTTGGTCTACGCTTAGGGTTTGGGTTCAGGTTACGGTTAGGGCTTGGGCTAGGGTTAGGTTTAGGGTCAGCGCTAGGGCTTGGGTAGGGGTAGGTCTATGTTTAGGGTTAGGTTTAGGGTTAGGGTTAGGGATAGGGCTAGGTTTAGGGTTTAGGGTTAGGGTTATGGTTATGCTTAGGTCTAAGTTTATGATTGGGGTTTGGGCTAGGTTTAGGGTTAGGGTTGTGGCTAGGTTAGGACTAGGGTTAGGGTTAGGATTAGGGTTAAGTTTAAGGTTATGGCTGCTGCTAGGGTAAGGGTTAGGTTTATGGCTATGGTTAGGGCTAGGTCTAGGGTTTTTGTTAGGGTTAGGGATAGTGCTAGGGCTAGGGTTAGGGTTAGTGTTAGGTTTAGGCCTAGGGCTAGGGCTATTTTTAAAATTAGGGTTAGGGTTAGGGCTAGCGTTAGTGGTAGGGTTAGGTTTAGTTTTAGAGTTAGGGCTAGGGTTAGAGTTAGGGTTAGGGCTAGCCTTAGGGTTAGGGTAGTGTTAGGGTTAGGGTTACGGCTAGGGCTTCATTTAGGGTTAGGGTTAGGTTAGGCATAGGGCTAGGGCTTCTGTCAGTGTTAGGGTTAGGTTTAGGGCAAGGGTTTGGTTTAGGGTCAGCGCTAGGGCTTGGGAGAGGGGTAGGGCTACGGCTAGATTTAGGGTTAGGTTTAGGATTAGTAATAGGGCTAGGTTTAGGGTTAGGGTTAGGTATAGGGATAAGGTTATGGTTAGGGTTAGGTCTGTGTTTAGGATTGGCGTTAGGGCTAGGGTTAGTGTTAGGGCTAGTGTTAGGGTTAGGGTTATGGCTAGGGTAGGACTAAAGTTAGGGTTAGGTTTAGGGTTAGGGATAGGGTTAGGTTTAGGGTTATGTCTAGGGCTAGGGCTGGGGCTAGGCTTAGGGTTAAGGTTAGGTTTAATGTTAGGGCTAGAGATAGGGCTACGGTTAGGGTTAGGGTTAGGTTTAGGTTTAGGGTTAGTGTTAGGGTTAGGATTATGGCTAGGGCTATGTGTAGGGTCAGGGTTAGGGTTATGGCTAGGGTTGGGCTAGGGCTAGGGTTATTGTTAGGGTTAAGGATAGTGCTAGGGATGGGGTTAGTGTTAGTGTTAGGGTTAGGGCTAGGGCTAGGTTTACTGTTAGGGTTAGGTTTAGGTTTATGACTAGAGCTAGGGCTGGGGCTAGGTTTAGGGTTAAGGTTAGGTTTAGTGTTAGGGCTAGGGCAAGGGTTAGGCTTAGGGCTAGGGCTAGGGTTATTGTTAGGGTTAGGGCTAGGGCTAGGGCTAGGTTTTGGTTTAGTTAGGTTTAGAGTTAGGGCTACAGTTAGGTTTATGGTTAGGGCTACGGTTAGGGTTAGGGTTAGGGTTAGGGTTAGTGTTAGGGCTAGGGTTAGGGATAGGGTTAGTGTTAGGTTTAGGGTTATGGCTAGGGCTGCATTTAGGATTAGGGTGAGTGTTAGGGATAGGGCTTTGTCTACAGTTAGAGTTAGGGTTAGGGTTAGGGCTTGGGTTAGGTTTAGGGTCAGCACTAGGGCTTGGGAGAGGGGTAGTTCGAGGGTTAGGGTTAGGATTAGGGATAGGGCTAGGGTTAGGGTTAGGGTTAGGGTTAGGCCTAGGGCTAGGTTTAGGTTTGGGTCAGTGCTGGGGCTTGGGAGAGGGGTAGGGCTAGGGTTAGTGTTAGGGTTAGTGTTAGGGCTAGGTTTAGGTTTAGGGTTAGTGTTAGGTTTAGGGTTATGGCTAGGGCCATGTTTTGGTTTAGGATTAGGGTTAGGGATAGGACTAAGTTTAGGTTTAGGACTCGGGTTAGGTTTAGTGTTATGTTTATGGTTAGGTCTATGTTTAGGATTGGGGTTAGGGCTAGGGTTAGGGCTAGGGTTAGGTTTAGGGTTATGGCTAGGGTAGTTCTAGGGTTAGGGTTATGTTTAGGGTTAGGGTTAGGTTTAGGTTTAGGGTTATGTCTGGTGCTAATGTTAGGGTTAGTGTTAGGGTCATGGCTAGGGCTAGGGCTAGGGCTAGGGCTAGGATTATTTTTAGGGTTAGGGATAGAGCTAGGGCCAGTGTTAGGGTTAGTGTTAGGTTTAGGCCTAGGGCTAGGGCTGGGTTTAGTGTTAGGGTTATGGTTAGGGCTAAGGTTAGTGGTAGGGTTAGGGTTAGTGTTTGGTCTAGGTTAGTTTTAGAGTTAGGGTTAGGTCTAGGGTTAGGGTTAGGGTTAGTGTTAGGGTTAGTGTAACGGCTAGGGTTAGGTTTAGGTTTAGGGTTAGGTTAGGGATAGCGCTTGGGCTACGGTTAGGGTTAGGGTTAGGGTTAGGGTTAGGGTTATTGTTAGGGTTAGGGTTAGGGTTATGGATAGGGCTACGTGTAGTGTTAGGGTTAGGGATAGGGCTTGGTCTACGGTTATGGTTAGGGTTAGTGTTAGGGTTAGGGCTAGGGCTAGGGTTAATTTTAGGGTCAGTGCTTGGGTTTGGGAGAGGGGTAGGGCTATGGTTATGGTTAGGGTTAGGGTTATGGATAGGGCTAGGTTTAGGCTTAGGGTTAGGGTTACGGAATATTTGGTCTACGCTTAGGGTTAGGGTTCAGGTTACGGTTAGGGCTTGGTTTAGGGTTAGGTTTAGGGTCAGCGCTAGGGCTTGGGTAGGGGTAGACTAGGTTAGGGTTAGGTTTAGGGTTAGGGATAGGGCTAGGGTTAGGGTTAGGGTTAGGTTTAGGGTTATGGTTAGGTCTAAGTTTAGGATGGGGTTTGGGCTAGGTTTAGGGTTAGGGTTATGGCTAGGTTTAGGACTAGGGTTACGGTTAGGTTTAGGGTTAGGTTTAAGGTTATGGCTGCTGGTAGGGATAGGGTTAGTGTTAGGGTTATGGCTAGGGATAGGGCTACGGCTAGGGTTATTGTTAGGGTTAGTGTTAGTGTTAGGGTTAGGCCTAGGGCTGGGGCTAGGTTTAGAATTAGGGTTAGGGTTAGGGCTAGGGTTAGTGGTAGGGTTAGGGTTAGGTTTAGGGTTAGGGCTAGGGTTAGAGTTAGTGTTAGGTCTAGCCTTAGGGTTAGGGTAATGTTAGGGTTAGGGTTACGGCTAGGGCTTCGTTTAGGGTTAGGGTTAGGTTAGGGAAAGGGCTTGGGCTACTGTTAGGGTTAGGGTTAGGTTTAGGGCAAGCGTTAGGTTTAGGGTCAGCGCTAGGGCTTGGGAGATGGGTAGGGCTAGGGCTAGGGTTAGGGTTAGTGTTAGGGTTAGTGATAGGGCTAGCTTTAGAGTTAGGGTTGGGGTTAGGTTTAGGGTTAGGCTTTTGGTTATGGTTAGGTCTATGTTTAGGATTGGGGTTAGGGCTAGGGTTAGTGTTAGAGCTAGTGTTAGGATTAGGGTTATGGCTAGGGTAGGACTAAAGTTAGGGTTAGGTTTAGGGTTAGGGTTAGGCCTAGGGCTAGGTTTAGGTTTGGGTCAGTGCTGGGGCTTGGGAGAGGGGTAGGGATAGGGTTAGTGTTAGGGTTAGTGTTAGGGCTAGGTTTAGGTTTAGGGTTAGTGTTAGGTTTAGGGTTATGGCTAGGGCCATGTTTTGGTTTAGGATTAGGGTTAGGGATAGGACTAAGTTTAGGTTTAGGACTCGGGTTAGGTTTAGTGTTATGTTTATGGTTAGGTCTATGTTTAGGATTGGGGTTAGGGCTAGGGTTAGGGCTAGGGTTAGGTTTAGGGTTATGGCTAGGGTAGTTCTAGGGTTAGGGTTATGTTTAGGGTTAGGGTTAGGTTTAGGTTTAGGGTTATGTCTGGTGCTAATGTTAGGGTTAGTGTTAGGGTCATGGCTAGGGCTAGGGCTAGGGCTAGGGCTAGGATTATTTTTAGGGTTAGGGATAGAGCTAGGGCCAGTGTTAGGGTTAGTGTTAGGTTTAGGCCTAGGGCTAGGGCTGGGTTTAGTGTTAGGGTTATGGTTAGGGCTAAGGTTAGTGGTAGGGTTAGGGTTAGTGTTTGGTCTAGGTTAGTTTTAGAGTTAGGGTTAGGTCTAGGGTTAGGGTTAGGGTTAGTGTTAGGGTTAGTGTAACGGCTAGGGTTAGGTTTAGGTTTAGGGTTAGGTTAGGGATAGCGCTTGGGCTACGGTTAGGGTTAGGGTTAGGGTTAGGGTTATTGTTAGGGTTAGGGTTAGGGTTATGGATAGGGCTACGTGTAGTGTCAGGGTTAGGGATAGGGCTTGGTCTACGGTTATGGTTAGGGTTAGTGTTAGGGTTAGGGCTAGGGCTAGGGTTAATTTTAGGGTCAGTGCTTGGGTTTGGGAGAGGGGTAGGGCTATGGTTATGGTTAGGGTTAGGGTTATGGATAGGGCTAGGTTTAGGCTTAGGGTTAGGGTTACGGAATATTTGGTCTACGCTTAGGGTTAGGGTTCAGGTTACGGTTAGGGCTTGGTTTAGGGTTAGGTTTAGGGTCAGCGCTAGGGCTTGGGTAGGGGTAGACTAGGTTAGGGTTAGGTTTAGGGTTAGGGATAGGGCTAGGGTTAGGGATAGGGTTAGGTTTATGTTTAGGGTTATGGTTAGGTCTAAGTTTAGGATGGGGTTTGGGCTAGGTTTAGGGTTAGGGTTATGGCTAGGTTTAGGACTAGGGTTACGGTTAGGTTTAGGGTTAGGTTTAAGGTTATGGCTGCTGGTAGGGATAGGGTTAGTGTTAGGGTTATGGCTAGGGATAGGGCTACGGCTAGGGTTATTGTTAGGGTTAGTGTTAGTGTTAGGGTTAGGCCTAGGGCTGGGGCTAGGTTTAGAATTAGGGTTAGGGTTAGGGCTAGGGTTAGTGGTAGGGTTAGGGTTAGGTTTAGGGTTAGGGCTAGGGTTAGAGTTAGTGTTAGGTCTAGCCTTAGGGTTAGGGTAATGTTAGGGTTAGGGTTACGGCTAGGGCTTCGTTTAGGGTTAGGGTTAGGTTAGGGAAAGGGCTTGGGCTACTGTTAGGGTTAGGGTTAGGTTTAGGGCAAGCGTTAGGTTTAGGGTCAGCGCTAGGGCTTGGGAGATGGGTAGGGCTAGGGCTAGGGTTAGGGTTAGTGTTAGGGTTAGTGATAGGGCTAGCTTTAGAGTTAGGGTTGGGGTTAGGTTTAGGGTTAGGCTTTTGGTTATGGTTAGGTCTATGTTTAGGATTGGGGTTAGGGCTAGGGTTAGTGTTAGGGCTAGTGTTAGGATTAGGGTTATGGCTAGGGTAGGACTAAAGTTAGGCTTAGGTTTAGGGTTAGGGATAGGGTTAGGTTTAGGGTTATGGTTAGGGCTAGGGCTTGGGCTAGGCTTAGTGTTAAGGTTAGGATTAGTGTTAGGGCTAGAGATAGGGCTACGGTTAGGGTTAGGGTTAGGTTTAGTGTTAGGGCTATGGTTAGGTTTAGGGTTAGGGCTACGGTTAGAGTTAGGGCTAGTGTTAGGGTTAGGATTATAGCTAGGGCTACGTGTATGTTTAGTGTTAAGTTTATGGCTAGGGTAGGGCTTTGGCAAGGGTTATTGTTAGTGTTAGGGATAGTGCTAGGGATGGGGTTAGGGTTAGTGTTAGGTTTAGGGCTAAGGTTAGTGTTAGGGTTAGGGTTAGGGCTAGGGTTAGGTTTAGGTTTAGGGTTATGGCTAGGTGTAGGGCTAGGTCTAGGGTTAGAGTTCGGGTTAGGGCTAGGGTTATGGTTATGGTTATGGTTAGGGCTAGGTTTAGGTTTGGGGTTAGGGCTATGTTAGGGTTTGGTAAAGGTTTAGGGTTATGGCTAGGGCTAGGGTTACTGTTAGGGTTAGGTTTATGTTTATGGCTAGGGCTAGTGCTGGGGCTAGGTTTAGGGTTAAGGTTAGGTTTAGTGTTAGGGCTAGGGTTAGGTTTAGGCTTAGGGCTAGGTCTAGGGCTAGGGTTATTGTTAGTGTTAGGGCTAGGGCTATGGCTAGGGTTTGGTTTAGGGTTAGGGTTAGAGTTAGGGCTACGGTTAGGTTTAGGGTTAGGTCTACGGTTAGGGTTAGGGGTAGGGTAGGACTAGGGTTAGGGTTAGGGTTAGGTTTAGGGCTATGGCTGGTGCTAGGGTTAGGGTTAGTTTTTGGGTTATGGCTAGGGCTTGGGCTAGCGTTATTGTTATGGGTAGGGATAGTGCTAGGGCTAGGGTTAGGGTTAGGGCTAGGGCTAGCACTAGGGCTAGGACTAGGTTTAGGGTTAGGGTTAGGGTTAGGGTTATGGTTACGGTTAGGTCTATATTTAGGTTTGGGGTTAGGGCTAGGGTTAGTGTTAGGGCTAATGTTAGGTGTAGGGTTATGTCTAGGGTAGGACTAAAGTTAGGGATAGGTTTAGTGTTAGGGATAGGGTTAGTTTTAGTGTTATGGCTAGGGCTAGTTCTGGGGCTAGGTTTAGGGTTAAGGTTAGGTTTAGTGTTAGGGCTAGGGTTTGGTTTAGGGTTAGGGTTAGAGATAGGGCTACGGTTTTTGTTAGGGCTAGGGTTAGGGTTAGGTTTAGCGTTAGGGCTATGGTTAGTGTTAGGGTTAAAGCTACGGTTAGTCTTAGGGCTAGGTTTAGGGTTAGGTTTAGTGTTAGGGCTATGTTTAGGGCTAGGGTTAGTGTTAGGGTTAGGATTATGGCTAGGGCTACGTGTAGGTTTAGGGTTAGGATTATGGCTAGGGTAGTGCTAGGGCAAGGGTTATTGCTAGGGTTAGGGATAGTGCTAGGGATGGGGTTAGAGTTAGTGTTAGGGTTAGGGCTAGGGCTAGGGCTAGGGCTAGGGATAGTGTTAGGGTTAGGGTTAGGGCTAGGGTTAGGGTTAGGTTTAGGGTTACGGCTAAGTGTAGGTCTAGGTCTAGGGTTAGAGTTAGGGTTAGGGCTATGGTTACGGTTATGGTTATGGTTACTGCTAGGTTTAGGCTTGGGGTGAGGTCTATGTTAGGGTTAGTTCTAGGGTTAGTGTTATGGCTAGGGCTAGGGTTACTGTTAGGGTTAGGTTTAGGTTTATGGCTAGGGCTAGGGCTTGGCTAGGCTTATGGTTAAGGTTATGTTTAGTGTTAGGGCTAGGTTTAGGGTTAGGCTTAGGGCTAGGCCTAGGGTTATTTTTATGGTTAGGGCTAGGACTAGGGCTAGGGTTTGGTTTAGGGTTAAGGTTAGAGTTAGGGCTCCGGTTAGGGTTAGGGTTAGCGCTACGGTTAGGGTTAGGGGTAGGGTTAGGTTTAGGGTTAGTGTTAGGGCTAGGGTTAGGGTTCGGGTTATGATTAGCACTAGGTTGAAGGTTAGGGTTTGGGCTAGGGCTAGGTTCGGGGTATGTTTAGGGCTAGGGTTATGGTTAGGGCTAGGGCTCGGGTTGGGGTAAGGTTAGGGCTAATGCTAGTGCTAGGGTTAAAATTAGGGTTAGGGCTAGGGTTAGGTTTAGGGTTAGGGATAGGGCTAGGTTTAGGTTTATGGTTATGGTTAGGGTTATGGATAGGGCTCAGGCTACGGTTACATTTACGGTTAGGGTTAGGGTTAGGTTTAGGGCTAGGGCTAGGGTTAGGGTTAGGGTTAGGTCTAGGGCTTGGGGGAGGACTAATCTAGGTTTAGGGTTAGGTTAGGGTTAGGGCAAGGGCTAGGGTTAATTTTAGCGTCCGCGCTAGGGCTTGGGAGAGGGGTATGGCTAGGGTTAGTGTTAGGGTTAGGGTTAGTGATAGCGCTAGGTTTAGGTTTAGGGTTAGGTTTAGGGTTATGGTTATGGTTAGGTCTAAGTTTAGGATTGAGGTTAGGGCTAGGGTTAGGGTTAGGGTTATGGCTAGGGTAGGACCAGGGTTAGGGTTAGGTTTAGGCTTATGGCTGGTGCTAGGTTTAGGGTTAGGTTAGGGTTATGGCTAGTGCTAGGGCTAGGGTTATTGTTAGGGTTAGGGATAGTTGTAGGGCTAGGGTTAGAAATAGTGTTACTGTTGGTGCTAGGGCTAGGTTTATGGTTAGGGTTAGTGTTAGGGCTAGGTGTATAATTAGGGTTAATGTCAGGGCGAGGGTTAGTGTTAGGGATAGGGCTAGGGATATGGTTAGTGTTAGGTTTAGGTCTAGGTTTAGGGTTAGTGCTAGGGTTAAGATTAGGGTTCGGTCTAGGGCTAGGGCTAAGTGTAGGGTTTAAGTTAGGATTAGGGTTAGGGCTATTGTTAGGGTTAGGTTTAGCGGTATGGCTAGGTTTTGGGTTAGGTTTAGGGCTAGGGTTTGGTTTAGGGTTATGGTTATGATTAGGTCTATGTTTAGGATTGGGTTAGAGCTAGGGTTAGGGTTAGGGCTAGGGTTAGGTTTAGGGTTAGACTAGGTTTAATAATAGGGTTAAGGTTTGGGTTCGGGTTATGGTTATGGCTAGGGCTAGGAAGTGGTTTAGGGTCAATGCTAGGGCTTGGAATAGGGGTAGGGCTAGTGTTATGGTTAGGGTAAGTGTTAGGGCTAGGATTATGGCTAGGACTACGCTTACGGTTAGGGTTACAGTTAGGTATAGGGCTTGGTCTATGGTTAGTGTTAGGGTTACGGTTAATGTTAGGGTTAGGGCTAGGGTTAATTTTAGTGTCAGTGCTAGGGCTTGGGAGAGGGTTAGGGCTAGGGTTAGTGTTAGGGTTAGTGTTAGGGCTAGGGTTAGGGTTAGGGTTAGTGTTAGGGCTAGGGTTAGGTTTAGGGTTTTTGTTAGGTTTAGGGTTATGACTAGGGCCATGTTTAGGGTTAGGGTTAGGGTAAGGGATAGGGCTTGGTCTACGGTTAGGGTTAGGGTTAGGGTTAGGGTTAGGGTTAGGGCTAGGGCTAGAGTTAAATTTAGGTTCAGCGCTAGGGCTGGGAGAGGGTTAGGGCTAGGGCTAGGATTAGGGTTAGGGTTAGTGTTAGGGTTAGGGTTAGGTATAGGGCTTGACTACGGTTAGGGTTAGGTTTAGGGTTAGGGTTAGGGTTAGTATTAGGTTTAGGGTCAGCGCTAGGGCTTGGCAGAGGGCTAGGTCTAGGGTTTGCGTTAGGGTTATGGTTAGGGATAAGGCTAGGGTTAGTGTTAGGTTTAGGATTAGGGTTATGGTTATGGTTAGGTCTATGTTTAGGATTGGGGTTAGGGCTAGGGTTAGGGTTAGGTTTAGCGTTAGGGCTAGAGCTTGGGTTAGGTTTAGGGTCAGCGCTAGGGCTTGGTAGAGGGGTAGGGCTAGGTTTAGGGTTAGGTTTAGTGTTAGGGTTATGGTTAAGTCTATGTTTTCGATTGGGCTTAGGGCTAGGGCTAATGTTAGGGCTAGGGTTAGCGTTAGGTTTATGGCTAGGGTAGGACTAATCTTAGGGTTAGGTTTAAGGTTAGGGTTAAGTTTAGTTTAGGGTTATGGCTGGTGCTAGAATTAGGGTTAGGGTTAAGGTTATGGCTAGGGCTAGGGCGAGGGCTAGGTTTATTGTTAGGGTTAGGGATAGTGCTAGGTCAAGGGTTAGGGTTGGTGTTAGGGTTAGGGCCAGGGTTAGGGCTAGTGTTAGTATTAGCGTTAGGGTTAGGATTAGGGTTAGGGCTAGGTGTAGGGCTAGGTCTAGGTTTAGAGTTCTGGTTAGGGCTAGGGTTACGGTTATGGTTATGGTTATGGTTAGGGCTAGGTTTAGGTTTGGGGTTAGGGCTATTGTTAGCGTTAGTGTTATGGCTAGGGCTATGGTTACTGTTAGGGTTAGGTTTAGGTTTATGGCTAGGGCTAGGGCTGGGGCTAGTGTTATTGATAAGGTTAGGTTTAGTGTTAGGGCTAGGGTTAGGGTTAGTGTTAGGTCTAGGGGTAGGGCTAGGGTTATTGTTAGGGTTAGCGATAGTGCTAGCGCTAGGGCTAGGGTTAGTGTTAGGGTTAGGGCTAGGGCTAGGGCTAGGGTTTGGTTTAGATTTAGGGTTAGATTTAGGGCTACAGTTAGGGTTAGGGTTAGGGTTAGGGCTATGGTTAGGCTTTGGGCTATTTTTAGGTTTAGGGCTAGGGTTAGGGTCATGGTTAGTGTTAGGGTTAGGTTTAGGGTTATGGCTCGGGATAAGACAGGGTTTAGGGTTAAGGTTAGGGTTAGGGTTAGAGCTAACTCTTGGGCTAGGGTTAAGTTTAGGGTAGGATTGGGTTAGGGGTTGGGGTTGGGGTGGCATTGTGGTTGGGATTAGAGTTAGGGTAGGGCTTTGGGTAGGGGTTGGGTTTAGGCTTAGGGTTAGGTCTAGGACTATGGTTTGAGTTAGGGTTAGAATTAGGTTTAGGGTTAGTGCTAGGATTAGGGGTAGGTTTAGGTTTAGGGCTATGGTTAGGTTTAGGTTTAGTGTTAGTGTTAAGGTTAGGGCTAGGGTTAAGGTTAGGATTAGGGCTAGGGTTTGGGAGAAGGATAGGTTTAGGTTTAGGGTTAGGGATAGTACTAGGGCTAGGGGTAGTGTTAGTGTTAGGGCCAGGTTTAGGGTTAGGGTTATGGTTAGCACTAGGTTGAGGATTAGGGTTTGGGCTAGGGCTAGGTTCGGGGTGTGTTTAGGGCTAGGGTTATGGTTAGGGCTAGGGCTCGGGTTGGGGTAAGGTTAGGGCTAGTGCTAGTGCTAGGGTTAAGGTTAGGGTTAGTGTTAGGGTTAGGTTTAGGGCTAGGGCTAGGTTTATGGTTACGGTTATGGTTAGGGTTAGGGATAGGGCTCAGGCTATGGTTACGGTTACGTTTAGGGTTAGGGTTAGGGTTAGGGCTAGGGCTAGGGTTAGGGTTAGGTCTAGGGCTTGGGGGAGTACTAATCTAGGTTTAGGGTTAGGGTTAGGTTTAGGGCGAGGGCTAGGGTTAATTTTAGGGTCCGCGCTAGGGCTTGGGAGATTCGGTATGGCTAGGGTTAGTGTTAGGTTAGGGTTAGGGATAGTGCTATGTTTAGGGTTAGGGTTAGGTTTAGGGTTATGGTTATGGCTAGGTTTAAGTTTAGGATTGAGTTTAAGGCGAGGGTTAGGGTTAGGGTTATGGCTAGGGTAGGACTAGTGTTAAGGTTAGGTTTTCGGTTAGGGTTAGGGTTAGGTTTAGGTTATGGCTGGTGCTAGGGTTAGGGTTAAGGTTAGGGTTATGGCTAGGGCTAGGGCTAGGGCTAGGGTTATTTTTAGGGTTAGGGATAGTTGTAGGGCTAGGGTTAAGGATAGTGTTAGGGTTAAAGCTAGGGCTAGGGCTAGGGCTAGGTTTAGGTTTAGGGTTAGTGTTAGGGCTATGTGTATAATTAGGGTTAATGTCAGGGCGAGGGTTAGTGTTAGGGCTAGGGCTAGGGTTATGGTTTGTGTTAGGTTTAGGTCTAGGTTTAGGGTTAGTGCTAGGGTTAGGATTAGGGTTAGGTCTAGGGCTAGGGCTAAGTGTAGGGTTTAAGTTAGGATTAGGGTTAGGGCTATTGTTAGGGTTAGGTTTAGGGGTATGGCTAGGGTTTGGGTTAGGTTTAGGGCTAGGTTTGGTTTAGTGTTATGGTTATGGTTGGGTCTATGTTTAGGATTGGGTTAGGGCTAGGGTTATGGTTAGGCTAGGGTTAGGGTTAGGGTTAGACTAGTTTTAAGAATAGGGTTAAGTTTAGGGTTAGGGTTAGGGCTAGGGCTAGGGTGAGGTTTAGGGTCAATGCTAGGGCTTGGAATAGGGGTAGGGCTAGTGTTATGGTTAGGGTAAGTGTTAGGATTAGGATTATGGCTAGGACTACGTTTACGGTTAGGGTTACGGTTAGGGATAGGGCTTAGTCTATGGTTAGGGTTAGGGTTACGGTTAATGTAGGGTTAGGGCTAGGGTTAATTTTTCGGTCAGTGCTAGGGCTTGGGAGAGGGTTAGGGCTAGGGTTAGTGTTAGGGCTAGGTCTAGAGGCTTGGGTCGGGTTAGAGTTAGGGTTAGGGCCAGGGTTATAGTTATGGTTATGGTTAGTGCTAGGTTTATGATTGGGGTTAGGGCTAGCATTAGGGTTAGGGCTTTGGTTAGGTTTATGGCTAGGGCTAGGGTTACTGTTAGGGTTAGGTTTAGGTTTATGGCTAGGGCTAGGGCTGTGGCTAGGGTTAGGGTTAAGGTGAGGTTTAATGTTAGGGCTAGAGTTAGGGTTAGGGTTAGGGCTAGGGCTAGGGCTAGGGTTAGGGCTAGAATTAGTGCTACGGTTAGTGTTAGGGTTAGAATTATTCTTAGGGTTAGGGCTATGGTTAGGGTTAGGGTAGTTTTAGGGCCAGGGCTAGGGTTAAATTTAAATTCAGTGCTAGGGCTTGGAAGAGGGGTAGGACTAGCGTTAGGGTTAGGGTTAGGGATAAGGCTAGGGTTAGGGTTAGGTTTAGTGTTAGGGCTAGGGTTAGGTTTAGGGTTATTGTTAGTTTTAGGGTTATGGCTAGGGACATGTTTAGGGTTAGGGTTAGGGTGAGGGAAAGGGCTTGGTCTACGGTTATGGTCAGGGTTAGGGTTAGGGTTAGAGCTAGGGCTAGAGTTAAATTTAGGGTCAGCGCTAGGGCTGGGAGAGGGGTAGGGCTAGGGCTAGGATTAGGGTTAGGGTTAGGGACAGGGTTAGGGTTAGGGTTAGGGATAGGTATAGGGCTTAGTCTCTGGTTAGGGTTAGGTTTAGGTTTAGGGTAAGGGTTAGTGTTAGGTTTAGGGTCAGCGCTAGGGCTTGGCAGAGGGCTAGGGCTAGGGTTAGGGTTAGGGTTATGGTTAGGGATAGGGCTAGGATTAGGGTTAGGGGTATGATTAGGGTTATGGTTATGATTAGGTTTAAGTTTAGGATTGGGGTTAGGGCTAGGGTTAGGGTTAGTGTTATGGCTAGGGTTGGACTAGGGTTAGGGTTAGTTTTAGTGTTGGGGTTCGGGTTAGGTTTAGGGTTATGGCTGGTGCTAGGGTTAGGGTTTGGTTTAGGGTTATGGCTAGGACTAGGTCTAGGGCTAGGGTTATTGTTAGGGTTAGGGATAGTGCTAGGGTTAATGTTATGGTTAGTGTTTTGGTTAGACCTAGTGCTAGGGCTAGGTGTAGGTTTACGGTTAGGTTTAGGTTTAGGGCCATGGTTACGGTTAGGGTTAGGGCTACGGTTAGGGTTAGGGCTCGGGTTATGGTTTGGGTTATGCCTACGGTTGGAGTAGGGTTAGGGTTAGGTTTAGGGTTAGGTTTAGGTTTAGGTTTAGGGTTATGGATGGTTCTAACGTTAGGGTTAGGTTTAGGGTTATGGCTAGGTTTAGGGCTAGGGTTATTGTTAGGGTTAGGGATAGTGCTATGGCTAGGGTTAGGGTTAGTGTTAGGGTTAGGGAGAGGGCTAGGGTTAAGATTATGGTTCGGGTTAGGTTTAAGTTTATGTTTATGTTATGTCTAAGTTTAGGATTGGTTTTTGGGCTAGTGTTAGGGTTAGGGCTAGGTTTAATATTAGGGTTAATGTTAAATGTTAGGGCTAGGGTTAGGGTAGGCCTAGGGTTAGGGTTAGGGCTTGGGTTAGGGTTAGGGTTAGGTTAGGTATATGGCTTAGGCGATGGTTAGGGTTAGAGTTAGGGTTAGGGTTAGGGTTAAGGTTAGGGCTAGGGCTAGGGTTAGGTTTAGGGTCAGCGCTAGGGCTTGGGAGAGGGGTATGGCTAGGGTTAGGTTTAGGGTTATGGCTAGTTTTAAGATTAGGGTTAGGGTTAGGGTTAGGGTTAGGGTTAGGGCTAGGGTTAGGTTTAGGGTCAGCGCTAGGGCTTGGGAGAGGGGTATGGCTAGGGTTAGGTTTAGGGTAATGGCTAGTTTTAAGAGTAGGGCTAGGGTTAGGGTTAGGGCTAGGGCTAGGGTTAGGTTTAGGGCTAGGGTTAGGGCTAATATTATGGTTAGGGCTAGGGCTAGGTTAGGGTTAGGGCTAGGCTTAGGGTTAGGGTTAGGGTTAGGGCTAGGTTTAAGGTTAGGGTTAATGTTAGGGCTAGGTTTACGGTTTGGGCTAGGGTTATGGTTAGGGTTAAGTTTAAGGCTAGGTTTAGGATTAGGGCTAGCATTTGGATTAGGGTTAGGTCTAGGGCTAGGGCTAAGGCTAGCGTTTAGGTTAGGATTAGTGTTAGGGCTTTTGTTAGGGTTAGGTTTAGGGCTATGGCTAGGGTTTAGGTTAGGTTTAGGGCTAAGGTTAGGTTTAGGGTTATGGCTATGGATATGACTGGGTTTAGCTTTAAGGTTAGGTTTAGGGTTAGGGCTAGGGCTTGGACTAGGGTTAAGGTTAGTGTTAGGGTTGGGTTAGAGGTTGGGGTTGGGGTTTGGTTGGGGTTGGGGTTAGAGTTAGGGTTGGGTTTTGGGTAGGGTTTGGGTTTATGCTTAGGGTTTGGGCTAGGGCTATGGTTAGTGTTAGGGTTAGAATTAGGTTTAGGATTAGTCCTAGTGTTAGGGTTAGGTATAGGTTTAGGTCTAGGGTTAGGTTTAGGGTTAGTGTTAGGTTTAGGTTCAGGGCTAGGATTAGGGTTAGTGTTAGGGTTAGGTTTAGGACTAGGGTAAGGGTTAGGGTTAGGTTTAGGGCTAGTGTTAATTTTAGGGTTAGGGCTAGGTTTAGGGTTAGGGTTAGGGCTAGGGTTAGGGTTAGGCTTAGTGTTAGGGTTATTGTTAGGTTTAGGGTTATGACTTGTGCTAGGGTTAGGGTTAGGCTTAGGGTTTTGGCTAGGGCTAGGGTTATTGTTAGTGTTAGGGATAGTGCTAGGGCTAGGGTTAGGGTTACTGTTAGGGTTAGGGCTAGGGCTAGGGCTAGGGTTAGGTTTAGGGTTAGGGTCAGGGCTAGGTTTAAGATTAGGGTTAAAGTCAGGGCTAGGGTTAGGTTAGGGCTAGGGCTATTTTTAGGATTAGGGTTCGGTTTAGGTCTAGGTTTAGGGCTAGGTTTAGGGCTAGCTTTAGGGTTAGGGCTAGGGTTAGGATTAGGGTTAGGTCTAGGGCTAGGGCTAAGTGTAGGGTTTAAGTTAGCATTAGAGTTAAGGCTGTTGTTAGGGTTAGGTTTAGGGGTATGGGTAGGGTTTGGGTTAGGTTTAGGGCTAGGGTTAGGTTAAGGGTAATGGTTATGGTTAGGTCTATATTTAGGTTTGGGGTTAGGGCTAGGGTTATGGTTTTGGCTAGAGTTAGGGTTAGGGTTAGGGCTAGGTTTTAGATTAGGGTTAATGTTAGGGCTAGGGTTAGGGTTAGGGCTAGGGCTAGCTTTAGGGGTAGGGTTAGCTTTAGTGCTAGGTTTAGGGTTAGGGCTAGCATTTGGATTAGGGTTAGGTTTAGGGCTAGGGTTAAGGCTAGCGTTTAGGTTAGGATTAGCGTTAGGGCTATTGCTAGGGTTAGGTTTAGGGCTATGGATAGGTTTTGGGTTAGGTTTAGGTCTAGGGTTAGGGTTATGCTTATGGATAGGGCTAAGACAGGGTTTAGGTTTAAGTTTAGGTTTAGGGTTAGGGCTAGTGCTTGGGGTAGGGTGAAGGTTAGGTTTAGGTTTGTTAGGGTTTGGGGTTGGGACAGGGTTGTGGTTGGGGTTAGAGTTAGGTTTGGGGTTTGGGTAGGGGTTGGGTTTAGGCTTAGGGTTAAGGCTATGCTATGGTTAGCGTTATGGTTAGATTTAGGTTTAGGGTTATTGCTAGGGTTAGGGTTAGGGTTAGGTTTAGGTCTAGGATTAGGTTTAGTGTTAGTGTTAGGTTTAGGGTTAGGGATAGGTTTAGGGTTAGGGTTAGGGTTAGGGTTAGGGCTAGGGCTAGGGTTTGGGAGAGGGATAGGTTTAGGGTTAGGGTTAGGGCTAGAACTAGGGCTAGGGGTAGTGTTAGGGTTAGGGCTATTATTAAGGTCAGGGTTATGGTTAGCACTATTTTGAGGGATAAGGTTTGGGTTAGTGCACGGTTCGGGGTAGTTTTTGGTCTAAGGTTATGGCTAGGGCTAGGGCTAGGGTTGGGGTAAGGTTAGGGCTAGGGCTAGTGCCAGGGTTAGGGTTAGGGTTAGTGTTAGGGTTAGGTTTATGGCTAGAGCTAGGGCTAGGGTTAGGGTTATGGTTAGGGTTAGGGATAGGGCTCAGGCTACGGTTATGGTTACAGTGAGTGTTAGGGTTAGGGTTAGGGCAAGGGCTAGTGTTGGATTTGGGTTAGGGCTAGGGCTTCGGTGAGGGCTCAGGCTAGGTTTAGGGTTAGGTTCGGGTTAGGGCTAGGGCTAGTGTTAGGGTTAGGGTTCGGTTTAGGGCTAGGGTTAGTGCTATGGTTAGCGTTAGGTCTAGGGCTAAGGCTAGGTCTAGGGTTTGGGTTAGGATTAGGGTTAGGGCTATGGCTAGGGTTAAGCTTAGGTTTAGGGTTAGGGCTAGGGCTAGGGTTAGGGTTAGGGTTAGAGTTAGGTTTAGTTTTAGATTTAGAGTTAGGGTTAGGTTTAGGGCTAGGTCCAGGCCTAGGGCTAAGTTTAGGGTTAGGGTTAGATTTAGGGCTATGGCTAGGTCTTGGGATAGGGTTAGGGTTAGGTTTAGGGCTAGGTTTAGTGTAGGGGTAGGGTTAAGGTTAGGGTTAGGTCTAGGGCTATGGCTAGGGCTAGGGCTAAGTTTATGGTTAGGGTTCTGGTTATGGCTAGGGTTAGGATTAGGGTTAGGGCTATGGTTAAGTTTAGAGCTAGGGTTAGGGTTAGGTTTAGGTCTATGTTTAGGGTTAGGGTTAGGTTTATGGCTACAGTTAGGGTTAGTGCTAGGGTTAGGGTTAGGGTTAGGTTTATGTTTACATCTAGAGCTACGTTTAGGTTTATGTTTAGGTTATGGATCGGGCTTGGGCTATTGTACGGTTCGGGTTAGCGTTATTGTTAGGGTTTGGGCTAGGCCTAGGGTTAGGTTTAGGGTCGGCGCTAGGGCTGGGAGAGTGGTAGGGCTAGGGTTAGGGTTAGGGTTAAGGTTAGGGTTAAGGTTAGGTTTAGGGATAGGGCTAGGGTTAGGGTTAGGGTTAGGTTTAGGGTTATGGCTAGGGCCTGTGTTACTGTTAGGGTTAGGGTTAAGTTCATGTCTAGGGCTAGGGCTAGGGCTGGGGCTTCGGTTATTGTTAGGGTTAGGGATAGTGCTAGGGCGAGGGTTAGGGTTAGTGTTAGGGTTCGGGCTAGTGATAGTGCTGGGCTAGTGTTAAGGTTAGTGTTAGGGTTAGGGCTAGGGCTAGGGCTAGGATTAGGGTTAGGGCTAGGATTAGGGTTAGAGTTAGGTTTACGGTTAGGGTTAGGTCTAGGGCTAGATCTCAGGTTAGAATTAGGGTTAGGGCTAGGGTTACGGTTTTGGTTATGGTTAGGGCTAGGTTTAGGATTGGGTTTAATGCTAGCATTAGGGTTAGGGTTATGGGTAGGGCTAGGGTTACTGTTAGGATTAGGGTTAAGTTCATGTCTAGGGCTAGGGCTAGGGCTGGGGCTTCGGTGAGGGTTAGGTTTAGGGATAGGGCTAGGGCTAGGGTTAGGGTTAGGGTTAGGTTTAGGGTTAGGGCTAGGTCTAGGTCTAGGGCTAGCGTTATTGTTAAGATTAGGAAGAGTGCTAGGTCTAGGGTCAGGGTTAGTGTTATGGTTAGTGCTAGTGCTAGGGCTAGGGTTAGGGTTAAGGTTAGGTTTAATGATAGGACTAGGGTTAGGGTTAAGTTTAGCGTTAGGGCAACGGTTAGGGTTAGGGATAGGGTTAGGGTTAGGGTTAGTGTTAGGGTTAGTGTTAGTGTTAGTGTTAGGGTTACGGCTAGGGCTACGTTTAGGTTTAGGGTTATGTTAGGGAAATGGCTTGGGCTACGGGTAGGGTTAGGGTTAGTGTTAGGGATAGGGTTAATTTTAGGGTCATTGCTAGGGCTTGGGTGAAGGGTATGGCTAGGGTTAGGGTAGGGTTAGGGTTAGGTTTAGGGTTATGGTTAGGTCTATGTTTAGGATTGGGGTTTGGGCTAGGGTTAGGGTTAGAGCTATGACTAGTGTAGGACTAGGGTTAGGGTTAGGTTTAGGGATATGGCTAGGGCTAGGGCTAGGGCTAGGGTTATTGTTAGGGTTAGGGATAATGCTAGGGCGAGGGTTAGGGTTAGTGTTAGGGTTAGGGCTAGGGCTAGGGCTAGGGCTAGGGTTAGGGTTAGGATTAGGGTTAGGGCTAGGGTTAGGGTTAGAGTTAGGTTTACGGTTAGGGCTAGTTCTAGGGCTAGATCTCGGGTTAGAATTAGGGTTAGGGCTAGGGTTACAGTTTTGGTTATGGTCAGGGCTAGGTTTAGGATTTGGTTTAATGCTAGCATTAGGGTTAGGGTTATGGCTAGGGCTAGGGTTACTGTTAGGATTAGGTTTAGGTTTATGGCTAGGGCTTGGGCTGGGGCTAGGGTTAGGGTTAAGGTTAGGTTTAGTGTTAGGGTTAGGGTTAGGGTTAGGGTTAGGGTTAGGGTTAGGGCTAGGTTTAGGGTTACGGTTAGGGCTACTGTTAGTGTTAGGGCTAGGGTTAGGGTTAAGGTTAGTGTTAGGGTTAGGGTTAGGGTTAGGGTTCGGGTTAGGGTTAGGGTTAGGGTTAGTGTTAGGTTTAGGGTTACGAATCGGGCTACGTTTGGCGTTAGGTTTAGGTTAGAAATAGGGTTTAGGTTAGGGCTACAGTTAGTGTTGGGGCTAGGTTTAGGTTTAAGGTTAGGTTTAGGGTTAGGGTTAGGGTTAGGGTTAGTGTTAGGTTTAGGGTTACGACTCAGGCTATGTTTGGCATTAGGTTTAGGTTAGAAATAGGGTTTGGGCTATGGTTTGTGTAAGTTTAGGGTTAGCGTTAGGGTTAGAGCTAGGGCTGGTGTTAGGTTCAGTGCTAGGTGTTGGGATAGGGGTTGGGCTAGGGTTAGGGTTAGGGATAGGGTTAGGGATAGGGCTAGGGTTAAGTTTAGGGTTAGGGTTAGGTTTATGGTTATGGTCATGTTTATGGTTAGGTCTATGTTTAGGATTGGGGTTAGGGCTAGGGTTAGGGTTAGGGCTAAGTTTAGGGTTAGGTTTAGGGCTATGTTTAGGGTTAGGTTTAGCGTTAGGGCTACGGTTAGGGCTAGGGCTAGGGTTAGGGTTAGGGTTAGTGTTAGGACTAGTGTTAGGGTTAGGGTTATTGTTAGGGTTAGGGTTACGTCTAGGCCTACGTTTAGGGTTAGGGTTAGTTTAGGGATAGGGCCTGGGCTACAGTTAGGGATAGGTTTAGGGTTTGGTCTAGGGCTAGGGTTGTGTTTAGGGTCAGCACTAGGGCTTGGGAGTGGGCTAGGGCTAGGGTTAGGGTTAGGGATAGGGATAGGGTTAGGGTTAGGGTTAGGGTTATGGTGAGGTCTAAGTTTAGGATTGGGTTAGGGCTAGGGTTAGGATTAGGGCTAGGTTTAGGGTTAGGGTTAGTGCTAGCATTAGGTTAGGGTTAGGTTTAGGGCTAGTGCTAGGGCTAAGTCTAGGGCAAAATTTAAGGTTACGGTTAGGGTTATGGCTAGGGCTAGGAGTAGGGTTATTTTTAGGGGTAGGGATAGGACTAGCGCTAGGGCTAAGGTTAGGGTTAGTGTTACGTTTAGGGCTAGGGCTAGGGCTAGGGCTAAGTCTAGGGTTATTGTTAGGGTTAGGGTTAGGGCTAGGGTTATGGCTACGTCCAGGCCTAGGGCTAGGTTTAGGGTTAGATTTAGAGCTAGGGCAAGGGCTAGGTCTTGGGCTAGGGTTATGGTTAGGTTTAGGGCTAGGTTTAGTGTAGGGGTAGGGTTAAGGTGAGGGTTAGGTCTAGGGCTATGGCTAGGGCTAGGGCTAAGTTTTTGGTTAGCGTTCGGGTTAAAGCTTGGGTTAGGGTTAGGGTTAGGGCTATGGTTAGGTTTAGGGCTAGGGTTAGGGTTATTGTTAGGTCTATGTTTAGTGTTACGGTTATGGTTAGGGCTACGGTTAGGGTTTTTGCTAGGTTTAGGCTTAGGGTTATATTTACAGCTAGGGCTAAGTTTAGGTTTATGGTTAGGTTATAGATCTGGCTTGGGCTACGGTACGGTTAAGGTTAGGGTTAGGGTTAGGGCTAGGCCTAGTGTTAGGTTTAGGGTCGGCGCTAGGGCTGGGAGAGGGGTAGGGCTAGGTTTAGGGTTAGGGTTAAAGTTAGGGTTAAGTTTAGGTTTAGGGATAGGGCTAGGGTTAGGGTTAGGGTTAGGTTTAGGGTTATGGCTAGTGCTAGTGTTACTGTTAGGGTTAGGGTTAAGTTCATGTCTAGGGCTAGGGCTAGGGCTAGGGCTTGGGCGAGGGTTAGGTTTAGGGCTAGGGCTAGGGCTAGGGTTAGGGTTAGCGTTAGGTATAGGTCTACGTTTAGGGCTAGGTTTAAAGTTAGGGCTAGGCTTAGGATTAGGGTTAGGTCTAGGGCTAGGGCTAAGTGTAGGATTAGGGTTAGGGCTATTGTTAGGGTTTGGGTTAGGGCTATGCCTAGGGTTTGGGTTATGTTTAGGGCTAGGGTTAGGTTTAGGGTTATGGTTATGGTTGGGTCTATGTTTAGGTTTGGGCTTAGGGAAATGGTTAGGATTAGGGATAGGTTTAGGGTTAGGGTTAGACTAGGTTTAAGAATAGGGTTAAGGATATTGTTAGGGTTAGGGTTAGGGCTAGGGTGAGGTTTGAGTCAGTACTAGGGCTTGGAATAGGGGTAGGGCTAGGGTTATGGTTAGGGTTAGTCTTAGAGTTAGGGTTATGGCTAGCACTATGTTTAGGGTTAGGGTTAGGGATAGGGATAGGGCTTGGTCTACTGTTAGGGTTAGGGTTAGGGTTAGGGTTAGGGTTAGTGTTAGTGTTAGGGCTAGGGATAATTTTAGGGTCAGTGCTAGGGCTTGGGAGAGGGTTAGGGCTAGGGTTAGTGTAAGGGTTAGGGTTAAGGCTAGGGTTAGTGTTAGGTTTAGGGTTAGGGCTAGGTGTAGGGCTAGTGTAGGGTTAGAGTTAGGTTTAGGGTTAGGGTTACGGTTATGGTTATGGTTAGTGTAGGTACAGGATTGGGGTTAGGGCTAGCATTAGGGTTAGGGCTTTGGTTAGGGTTATGGTTAGGGCTAGGTTTACTGTTAGGGTTAGGTTTAGGTTTACGGCCAGGGCTAGGGCTGGGGCTAGGGTTAGGGTTAAGGTTAGGTTTAATGTTAGGGCTAGAGTTAGGGTTAGGGTTAGGGCTAGGGCTAGGACTAGGGTTATTGTTTGGGTTAGGGATAGTGGTAGGGCTAGGGCTAGAGTTACTGTTAGGGTTAGGGCTAGAGTTAGGGCTACCGTTAGGGTTAGGGTTAGGATTAGGATTAGTGTTAGGGCTATGGTTAGGGTAAGGTTTAGGGTTAGGTTTAGGGCTAGACCTAGGGTTAAATTTAGGGTCAGCGTTAGGGCTTTGGAGATGGGTAGGGATAGGGTTAGGGTTAGGGTTAGGGATAGGGCTAGGCTTAGTGTTAGGGTTAGTGTTAGGGCTAGAATTAGGTTTAGGGTTAGTGTTAGGTTTAGGGTTATGGCTAGGGCCATGTTTAGGGTTAGGGTTAGTGTTAGGGATAGGGCTTGGTCTACGGGTAGGGTTAGGGTTAGGGTTAGGGCTAGGGCTAGGGTTAAATTTTGGTTCAGCACTAGGGCTTGGGTTAGTGCTATGGCTATGGTTAGGGTTAGGTCTAGGGTCAGGGTTAGGGTCAGGGCTAGGTTGAAGGTTAGGGTTAATGTTAGGGCTATGGTTAGAGTTAGGGCTAGGGCTAGGGTTAGGGTTAGGGCTAGCATTAGGGTTAGGGCTTTGGTTAGGGTTATGGCTAGGGCTAGGGTTACTGTTAGGATTAGGTTTAGGTTTATGGCTACGGCTAGGGCTAGGGTTAGGGTTAGGGTTAGGGCTAGGGTTTGGGAGAGGGATAGGTTTAGGGTTAGGGTTAGGGCTAGGACTAGGGCTAGGGGTAGTGTTAGTGTTAGGGCTAGGTTTAGGGTTAGGGTTAGGGTTAGGTTTAGGTCTAGGTTTAGGTTTAGGGTTAGTGTTAGGTTTAGGGTTAGGGCTAGGATTAGGGTTAGGGTTAGGGCTAGGGTTTGGGAGAGGGATAGGTTTAGGTTTAGGGTTAGGGCTAGGACTAGGGCTAGGGGTAGTGTTAGGGTTAGGGCTAGGTTTAGGGTTCTGGTTAGCACTAGGTTGAGGGTTAGGATTTGGGCTAGTGCTAGATTCGGGGTAGGTTTTGGGCTAGGGTTATGGCTAGACTAGGGCTAGGGTTGGGGTAAGGTTAGGGCTAGGGCTAATGCTAGGGTTAGGGTTAGTGTTAGGGTTAGGTTTATGGCTAGGGCTAGGGCTAGGGTTAGGGTTATGGTTAGGGTTAGGATAGGGCTGGGGCTACGGGTATGGTTACAGTGAGTGTTAGGGTTAGGGTTACGGTTAGATTTAGGGTTAGGGTTAGGTTTACGGCTAGGTCCAGGGCTAGGGCTAGGTTTAGGGTTAGGGTTTGAGTTAGGGCTAGGGCTAGGTCTTGGTCTAGGTTTAGGGTTAGGTTTAGGGCTAGGTTTAGTGTAGGGGTAGTGTTAGTGTAAGGGTTAGGTGTAGGGCTATGGCTAGGGCTAGGGCTAAGTTTAGGGTTAGGGTTTGGGTTAAGGCTAGGGTAAGGGTTAGGGTTAGGGTTAGGGCTATGGTTAGGTTTAGGGCTAGGGTTAGGGTTAAAGTTATGTCTGTGTTCAGGATTGGGGTTAGGGCTAGGGTTAGGGTTAGGGTTATGATTGGGTAGGCCTATGGTTAGGGCTAGGTTTAGGGTTGTGGCTGCTGCTAGGGTTAGGGTAGGATTAGGGCTTGGCCTAGGTTTAGGTTTAGGTTCGGCGCTGGGGCTTTGGAGAGGGGTAGGTTAAGGGTGAGGGTTAGGGTTAAGGTTAGGTTTAGGGATAGGGCTAGGGTTAGGGTTAGAGTTAGGTTTAGGGTTATGGTTATGTTTAGGTCTATGTTTAGGATTGGGGTTAGGGCTAGGGTTAGGGTTAGGGCTAGTGTTAGGGTTAGTGTTATAGCTTGGGTAGGACTAGGGTTAATGTTAGGGTTAGGATTAGGGTTAGGGTTAGGGTTAGGGTTATGGCTGGTTCTAGGGATTGGGTTAGGTTTAGGGTTATGGCTAGGGCTAGGGCTAGGGCTAGGGTTATTGTTAGGGTTAGGGATAGCGCTAGGATTGGGTTAGGGTTACTGTAATGGTTAGGCATAGTGCTAGGGCTAGGGTTAGGGTTAGGGTTTAGTTCGGTTTAAGGATAGGGCTAGGGTTAGGTTTAGGTTTAGTGCTAGGGCTACGGTCAGGATTAGGGCTAGGTTTAGGGTTAGGGTTAGTGTTTGGGTTAGTGTTAGGGTTAGGGTTACGCCCAGGGCTACGTTTTTGTTTAGGGTTAGGTTAGGGATATGGCTTGGGTTACGGTTAGGTTTAGGGTTAGGGTCAGGGCTAGGGTTAGGGTTAGGTTTATGGCTAGTGTAGGGTTAGGGTTAGGGTTAGGTTTAGGTTTAGGGTTAGGGTTAGGTTTAGGGTTATGGCTGGTGCTGGGGTTATCGTTAGGGTTAGGGATATGTCTAGGGCTAGGGCTAGGGCTATATTTTTGTTAGGTTTAGGGATAGTGCTAGGGCAAGTGTTATGGTTAGTGTTAGGCTTAGGGCTAAGGCTAGGGCTAGCGTTAGGTTTAGGATTACGGTTAGGGCTAGGGTTAGGGTTAGGGTTAGGTTTACCATTGGGACTAGGTCTAGGCCTAGGTCTAGGGTTATTGTTAGGGTTAGGGCTAGGGTTACGGTTATGGTTATGGTTAGGGCTACGTTTAGGATTTGTTTAGGGCTAGCATTAGGGTCAGGGCTGGGTTAGGTTTAGGGCTAGGGTTAGGGTTATGGCTCGGGCTAGGGTTACTGTTAGGGTTAGGTTTAGGTTTATGGCTACGGCTTGGGCTGGAGCTAGGGTTTGGGTTAAGGTTAGGTTTAGTGTTAGGGCTAGGGTTAGGGTTAGGTTTAGGGCTAGGACTAGGACTAGGGTTAGTGTTAGGATAGGGATAGTGCTAGTTCTAGAACTAGGATTAGTGTTAGGGTTAGGGCTAGGGCTAGGGCTAGGGCTAGGGTTAGGGTTAGGTTTAGGTTCAGCACTATGGCTTGGGAGAGGGGTAGGGCTAGCGTTAGTGTTAGGGTTAGGGTTAGGGATATGGCTAGGGTTAGGGGCAGGGTTAGGGTTAGGTTTAGTGTTATGGATATGGTTAGGTCTTAGTTTAGGTTTGGGGTTAGGGCTAGGGTTAGGTTTAGGGTTATGGCTATGGTAGGACTAGGGTTAGTGTTAGGTTTAGGTTTAGGGTTAGGGTTAGGGTTAGGTTTAGGGTTATGGCTGGTGCTAGGGTTAGTGTTAGGTTTAGGGTTATGGCTAAGGCTAGTTCTAGCGTTATTGTTAGGGTTATTGATAGTGCTAGGGCTAGGGTTAGGGTTAGTGTTAGGGCAGGTCTTGGGCTAGGTCTAGGGTGAGGGTTAGGGTTAGGGTTAGGTTTAGGGCTACGGTTAGTGTTAGGGCTATTGTTAGGGTTAAGATTAGTGTTAGGCTGAGGGTTAGTGTTAGGTTTAGTGTAACGACTAGGGCTACGTTTAGGGTTAGGGTTAGGTTAGGGATAGGGTTTGGGCTACGGTTAGTGTTAGTGTTAGGGTTAGGGCTATGGCTAGTGTTAGGTTTAGGGTCAGTGCTAGGTCTTGGGATAGGTGTAGGGCTAGGGTTAGGGTTATTGTTAGGGATTGGGATAGGGTTAAGTTTAGGGTTAAGGTTAGGTTTAGGGTTATGGTTATGGTTATGGTTAGGTCTATGTTTAGGATTGTGGTTAGGTCTAGGGTTAGGGTTAGGGCTAGTGTTAGGGTTAGGTTTAGGGCTGGGTTTAGGGTTAGGTTTAGGGTTAGGGCTACGGATAGGGTTAGGGCTAGGGTTAGGGTTAGGGTTAGTGTTAGAGCTAGGGTTAGGTTTAGGGTTAGTGTTAGGGTTAGGGTTACGTCTAGGCCTACGTTTAGGTTTAGGGTTAGTTTACGGATAGGGCTTGGGCTACAGTTAGGGATAGGATTAAGGTTAGGTCTAGGGCAAGGGTTATGTTTAGGGTCAGCGCTAGGGCTTGGTAGTTGGCTAGGGCTAGCGTTAGTGTTAGGGTTAGGGAAAGGGCTAGGGTTAAGTTTAGGGTTAGGTTTAGGTTTAGGGTTCTGGTTATGGTTAGGTCTAAGTTTAGGATTGGGCTTAGGTCTAGGGTTATGGTTAGGGCTAGGGTTAGGGTTATGGTTAGGGCTATGTTTAACATCAGGTTTAATATTAGGGCTAGGGTTAGGGTTAGCGCTAGGCTTAGTGTTAGTTTTAGGGTTAGGGCTAGGTCTAGGGCTAGGTATAGGGTTAGAGTTAGGGTTGGGCTAGGGTTACGGTTATGGTTATGGTTAGGGCTAGGTTTAGGATTGGGGTTAGGGCTAGCATTAGGGTTAGGGCTAGGGTTGGGGATATGGCGAGGGCTAGGGTTACTGTTAGGGTTAGGTTTAGGTTTATGCCTAGGGATAGGGCTGGGGCTAGGTTTAGGTTGAAGGTTAGGTTTAGTGTTTGGGCTAGGGCTAGGGCTAGGGTTATTGTTAGGGTTAGGGCTAGGGCTAGGGCTAGGGTTTGGTTCAGGGTTAGGTTTAGAGTTAGGGCTACGGTTAGGGTTAGGGTTAGGGCTACGGTCAGGGTTAGGGTTAGTGTTAGGGCTAGGGTTAGGGTTAGCGTTAGTTTTAGGTTTAGGGTTATGCCTAGGGCTACGTTTAGGGTTAGGGTTAGTGTTAGGGTTAGGGCTTTGTCTACATTTATGGTTAGGGTTATGGTTAGGTTTAGGGCTAGGGTTAATTTTAGGGTCAGCGCTAGGGCTTGGGAGAGGGGTAGGGCTAGGTTTAGGGTTAGGGTTAGGGATAGGGCTAGGGTTAGGGTTAGGGTTAGGGTTAGTGTTAGGTTTAGGGATAGGGCTTGGTCTACTGTTAGGGTTAGTGTTAGGGTTAAGATTAGGGCTAGGGCTAGGGCTAGAGTTAGGGTCAGTGCTAGCACTTGGCAGAGGAGTACGGCTAGGGTTAGGGTTAGGGTTAGGGATAGGCTAGGGTTAGGGTTAGGGTTAGGCTTACGGTTATGGATATGGTTAGGTCTAAGTTTTGGATTGGGGTTAGGGCTAGTGTTAGGGTTAGGGTTACAGCTAGGGTAGGACTAGTGTTAGTGTTAGGGTTAGGTTTAGGGCTATGGCTGGAGCTAGGGGTAGGGTTAGGTTTTGGGTTAATGCTAGGGCTAGGGTTAGGGTTGGTGTTAGGGTTAGGGCTAGGGCTAGCGCTAGGGCTAGATCTAGGGCTAGGTTTAGGGTTAGGGCTAGGGTTAGGATTAGGGTTAGGTCTAGGGCTAGTGCTAAGGCTAGGGTATAGTTTAGGATTAGGGTTAGGAATATTGTTAGGGTTAGGTTTAGGGCTATGGCTAGGGTTGGGGTTAGCTTTAGGACTAGGGTTAGGTTTAGGGTTATGGTTATGGTTAGGTCTATGTTTAGGATTGGGGTTAGGGCTAGGGTTTGGTTTAGGGTTAGGGTTTTGGTTTACGGTCAGCGCTAGGGCTTGGGAGAGGGGTGGGGCTAGGGTTAGGGTTAGGGTTTGGATAGGACTAAGTTTAGGGTTAGGGTTAGGGCTAGGGCTAGGGTTAGGTTTAGGGTCAGCGCTAGGGCTTGGGAGAGGGGTAGGGCTAGGGTTAGGGTTATGGTTATGGTTAGTGCTAGGTTTAGGATTGAAGTTAGGGCTAGCATTAGGGTTAGGGCTTTGGTTAGGGTTATGGCTAGGGCTAGGGTTACTGTTAGGATTAGGTTTAGGTTTATGGCTACGGCTAGGGCTGGGGATAGGGTTAGGGTTAAGGTTATGTTTAATGTTCAGGCTAGATTAGGGTTAGCTTTAGGGCTAGGGCTAAGGCTAGGTTTATTGTTAGGGTTAGGGATAATGATAGGGCTAGGGCTAGGGTTAGTGTTAGGGTTAGGGCTAGAGTTAGGGCAATGGTTAGGGTTAGGGTTAGGATTAGCGTTAGGGTTAGGGCTATGGATAGGGTTAGGGTTAGGACTATGGCTAGGGTTAAATATAGGGTCAGCGCTAGGGCTTGGAGGGGTATTGCTAGGGTTATGGTTAGGGTTAGCGATAGGGCTAGGGTTAGGGTTAGGTTTAGTGTTAGGTCTAGGGTTAGGTTTATGGTTAGTGTTAGGTTCAGGGTTAATGCTAGGGCCATTTTCGCGTTAGGAATATGGTTAGGGATAGGACTAAATTTGGTTTAGGATTAGGATTAGGGTTAGTGTTATGTTTATGGTTAGGTCTATGTTTAGTTTTGGGGTTAGGGCTGGGGTTAGGGCTAGGCTTAGGTTTAGGGTTATGGCTATGGTAGGACTAGGGTTAGGGTTATGTTTAGGGTTAGGGTTAGGTTTAGGTTTAGGGTTATGTCTGGTGCTAATGTTAGAGTTAGTATTAGGGTCATGGCTAGGGCTAGGGCTAGGGCTAGGATTATTGTTAGGTTTAGGGATAGTGCTACGGCTAGTGTTAGAGTTAGTGTTAGGTTTAGGCCTAGGGCTAGGGCTTTGTTTATTGTTAGGTTTATGGTTAGGGCTAAGGTTAGTGGTATGGTTAGGGTTATTGTTAGGTCTAGGTTAGTTTTAGAGATAGTGTTAGGGCTAGGGTTAGGGTTAGGGTTAGTGTTAGGGTTAGGGTTACGGCTAGGGTTAGTATTAGGTTTAGGGTTAGGTTAGGGATAGGGCTTGGGCTACGGTTAGGGTTAGGGTTAGGACTAGGCTTAGGGTTAGGGTTAGGTTTAGGGCTATGGCTGGTGCTAGGGTTAGGGTTAGGTTTTGGGTTATGGATAGGGCTTGGGCTAGGGCTAGCGTTATTTTTAGGGTTAGGGATGGTGCTAGGGCTAGGGTTAGGGTTGGTGTTAGGGTTAGGGCTAGGGCTAGCGCTAGGGCTAGGGCTAGATTTAGGGTTAGGGCTAGGGTTAGGATTAGGGTTAGGTCTAGGTCTAGTGCTAAGGCTAGGGTTTAGTTTAGGATTAGGGTTAAGGATATTGTTAGGGTTAGGTTTAGGTCTTTGCCTAGGGTTTGGGTTAGTTTTAGGACTAGGGTTAGGTTTAGGGTTATGGTTATGTTTAGGTCTATGTTTATTATTGGGGTTAGGGCTAGGGTTAGGGTTAGGGTTAGGGTTAGGTTTAGGGTCAGCGCTAGGGCTTGGGAGAGGGGTAGGGCTAGGGTTAGGTTAAGGGTTAGGGTTAGGGTTAGGGATAGGGCTAGGGTTAGGGTTAGGTTTAGGGTTAGGGCTAGGGCTAGGGTTAGGTTTAGGGTCAGTGCTAGGGCTTGGGAGAGGGGTAGGGCTAGGGTTAGGGTTAGGGTTATGGTTAGGTATAGGCTAGGGTTAGGGTTAGGCTTAGGCTTAGGGTTATGGTTATGGTTAGGTCTAAGTTCAGGTTTGGGGTTAGGGCTAGGGTTAGGGTTAGGGTTAAGCTAGGGTACGACTAGGGTTAGGGTTAGGGTTAGGGTTAGGGCTATGTCTGGTGCTAGGGTTAGGGTTAGGTTTTGGGTTATGGCTAGGGATAGGGATAGGGGTAGCATTATTGTTAGGGTTAGGGATAGTGCTAGGGCTAGGGTTAGTGTTGGTGTTAGGGTTAGGGCTGGGTCTAGCTCTAGGGCTAGGGCTAGGTTTAGGGTTAGGGCTAGGGTTAGGATTAGTGTTAGGTCTAGGGCTATTGCGAAGGCTAGGGTTTAGTTTAGGATTAGGGTTAGGGATATTGTTAGGGTTAGGATTAGGGCTATGGCTAGGGTGTGGGTTAGGTTTAGGACTAGGTTTAGATTTAGGGTTATGGTTATGGTTAGGTCTATGTTTAGGATTGGGGTTAGGGATAGGGTTAGGGTTAGGGTTAGGTTTAGGGTCAACGCTAGGTCTTGGGAGAGGGGTAGGGCTAGGGTTAGGGTTAGTGTTAGTGTTAGGGTTAGGGTTATTGTTAGGGTTAGGGTTATGGATAGGGCTACGTGTAGTGTTAGGGCTAGTGATAGGGCTTGGTCTTACGGTTATGGTTAGGGTTAGTGTTAGGGTTAGGGCTAGGGCTAGGGCTAGGGTTAATTTTAGGGTCAGCGCTAGGGCTTGGGAGACGGGTAGGGCTAGGGTTAGGGTTGGTTTTAGGTTTAGGGATAGGGCTAGGGTTAGGGTTAGGGTTATGGAATGTCTTGGTCTACGCTTAGGGTTTGGGTTCAGGTTACGGTTAGGGCTTGGGCTAGGGTTAGATTTAGGGTCAGCGCTAGGGCTTGGGTAGGAGTAGGGCTAGGTTTAGGGTTAGGGTTAGGGTTAGGGTTAGGGATAGGGCTAGGGTTAGGGTTAGGGTTATGGTTATGGTTATGGTTAGGTCTAAGTTTATGATTGGGGTTTGGGCTAGGTTTCGGGTTAGGGTTATGGCTAGGTTAGGACTAGGGTTAGGGTTAGGTTTAGGGTTAGGTTTAAGGTTATGGCTGCTGCTAGGGTTAGGGTTAGGGTTAGGGTTATAGCTAGGGATAGGGCTAGGGTTAGGGTTATTGTTAGGGTTATGGATAGTGCTAGGTCTAGGGTTAGGGTTAGTGTTAGGTTTAGGCCTAGGGCTAGGGCTAGGTTTAGATTTAGGATTAGGGTTAGGGCTAGGGTTAGTGGTAGGGTTAGGGTTAGTTTTAGGGTTAGGGCTAGGGTTAGAGTTAGGGTTAGGGCTAGCCTTAGGGTTAGGGTAATGTTAGGGTTAGGGTTACGGCTAGGGCTTCGTTTAGGGTTATGGTTAGGTTAGGGATAGGGCTAGGGCTACTGTTAGGGTTAGGGTTAGGTTTAGGGCAAGGGTTAGGTTTAGGGTCAGCGCTAGGGCTTGGGAGAGGGGTAGGGCTAGGGCTAGGGTTAGGGTTAGGGTTAGTAATAGGGCTTGGTTTAGGGTTAGGGTTAGGTTTAGGGATAGGGTTATGGTTTTGGTTAGGTCTGTGTTTAGGAACGGGGTTAGGGCTAGGGTTAGTGTTAGGGCTAGTGTTAGTGTTAGGGTTATGGCTAGGTTAGGTAAAGTTAGGGTTAGGTTTAGGGTTAGGGATAGGGTTAGGTTTAGGGTTATGTCTAGGGTTAGGGCTGGGGCTAGGCTTAGGGTTAAGGTTAGGTTTAGAATTAGGGCTAGGGTTTGGTTTAGGGTTAAGGTTAGAGTTAGGGCTATGGTTAGGGTTAGGGTTAGGGCTTCGGTTAGGGTTAGGGGTAGGGTTAGGGTTAGTGTTAGTGTTATGGATAGGGCTACGTGTAGTGTTAGGGTTAGGGATAGGGCTTGGTCTACGGTTATGATTAGGGTTAGTGTTAGGGTTAGGGCTAGGGCTAGGGTTAATTTTAGGGTCAGCGCTAGGGCTTGGGAGACGGGTAGGGTTAGGTTTAGGGTTAGGGTTAGGGTTAGGGCTAGGGCTAGGGTTAGGGTTAAGGTTAGGGAATGTCTTGGTCTGTGCTTAGGGTTAGGGTTCATGTTACATTTAGGGCTTGGGCTAGCGTTAGGTTTAGGTTCAGCGCTAGGGCTTGGGTACTGGTAGGGGTAGGTTCAGGGTTAGGGTTAGGGTTAGGGATAGGGCTAGGGTTAGGGTTAGGTATAGGGTTATGGTTATGGTTATGTCTAAGTTTAGGATTGGGGATTGGGGTAGGTTTGGGGTTAGGGTTATGGCTACGTTAGGACTAGGGTTAGGGTTAGGTTTAGGGTTAGGTTTAAGGTTATGGCTGCTGCTAAGGTTAGGGATAGGGTTAGGGTATGGCTAGGTATAGGGCTAGGGCTAGGGTTATTTTTAGGGTTAGGGATAGTGCTAGGGCTAGTGTTAGGGTTAGTGTTAGAGTAACACCTAGGGCAAGGGCTCGGTTTAGGGTTAGGGTAAGGGTTAGGGCTAGGGTTAGTGGTAGGGTTAGGGTTAGGTTTAGGGTTAGGGCTAGGGTTAGAGTTAGGATTAGGGCTAGCCTTAGGGTTAGGGTAGTGTTAGGGTCAGGGTTACGACTAGTGCTTCGTTTAGGGTTAGGGTTAGGTTGGATAGAGCTTTGGCTACTGTTAGGATTAGGGTTAGGGTTAGGGCTTGGGTTAGGTTTAGGGTCAGCGCTAGGGCTTGGGAGAGGGGTAGGGCTAGGGTTAGGTTTAGGGTTAGTGATAGGGCTAGGTTTAGGGTTAGGGTTAGGGTAAGGTTTAGGGTTATGATTTTGATTATGGTTAGGTCTATGTTTAGGATTGGGGTTAGGGCTAGGGTTAGTGTTAGGGCTAGTGTTAGGGTTAGGGTTATGTCTATGGTAGGACTAAAGTTAGGGTTAAGTTTAGGGTTACGTTAGCGTTAGGTTTAGGGTTATGGCTAGGGCTAGGGCTGGGGCTAGGCTTAGGGTTAAGGTTAGGTTTAATGTTAGGGCTAGAGATAGGGCTACGGTTAGGGTTAGGGTTAGGTTTAGCATTACGGCTATGGTTAGGGTTAGGGTTAGGGCTACGGTTAGAGTTAGGGCTAGGGTTAGGGTTAGGTTTAGTGTTAGGGCTATGTTTAGGGTTAGGGTTAGTGTTAGGGTTAGGATTATGGCTAGGGCTACGTGTATGGTTAGTATTAGTGTGATGGCTAGGGTAGGGCTTGGGCAAGGGTTATTGCTAGGGTTAGGGATAGTGCTAGGGATGGGGTTAGGGTTAGTGTTAGGGTTAGGGTTAGGGTTAGGGTTAGTGTTAGGGTTAGGGTTACGGCTAGGGTTAGTATTAGGTTTAGGGTTAGGTTAGGGATAGGGCTTGGGCTACGGTTAGGGTTAGGGTTAGGACTAGGATTAGGGTTAGGGTTAGGTTTAGGGCTATGGCTGGTGCTAGGGTTAGGGTTAGGTTTTGGGTTATGGATAGGGCTTGGGCTAGGGCTAGCGTTATTTTTAGGGTTAGGGATGGTGCTAGGGCTAGGGTTAGGGTTGGTGTTAAGGTTAGGGCTAGGGCTAGCGCTAGGGCTAGGGCTAGGTTTAGGGTTAGGGCTAAGGTTAGGATTAGGGTTAGGTCTAGGTCTAGTGCTAAGGCTAGGGTTTAGTTTAGGATTAGGGTTAGGTATATTGTTAGGGTTAGGTTTAGGACTTTGCCTAGGGTTTGGGTTAGGTTTAGGACTAGGGTTAGGTTTTGGGTTATGGTTATGGTTAGGTCTATGTTTAGGATTGGGGTTAGGGCTAGGGTTAGGGTTAGGTTTAGGGTTAGGTTTAGGGTCAGCGCTAGGGCTTGGGAGAGGGGTAGGGCTAGGGTTAGGTTAAGGGTTAGGGTTAGGGTTAGGGATAGGGCTAGGGTTAGGGTTAGGTTTAGGGTTAGGGCTAGAGCTAGGGTTAGGTTTAGGGTCAGTGCTAGGGCTTGGGAGAGGGGTAGGGCTAGGGTTAGGGTTAGGGTTATGGTTAGGTATAGGCTAGGGTTAGGGATAGGCTTAGGCTTAGGGTTATGGTTATGGTTAGTTCTAAGTTCAGGTTTGGGGTTAGGGCTAGGGTTAGGGTTAGGGTTAAGCTAGGGTACGACTAGGGTTAGGGTTAGGGTTAGGGTTAGGGCTATGTCTGGTGCTAGGGTTAGGGTTAGGTTTTGGGTTATGGCTAGGGATAGGGATAGGGTAGCATTATTGTTAGGGTTAGGGATAGTGCTAGGGCTAGGGTTAGTGTTGGTGTTAGGGTTAGGGCTGGGTCTAGCTCTAGGGCTAGGGCTAGGTTTAGGGTTAGGGCTAGGGTTAGGATTAGTGTTAGGTCTAGGGCTATTGCTAAGGCTAGGGTTTAGTTTAGGATTAGGGTTAGGGATATTGTTAGGGTTAGGATTAGGGCTATGGCTAGGGTGTGGGTTAGGTTTAGGACTAGGTTTAGATTTAGGGTTATGGTTATGGTTAGGTCTATGTTTAGGATTGGGGTTAGGGATAGGGTTAGGGTTAGGGTTAGGTTTAGGGTCAACGCTAGGTCTTGGGAGAGGGGTAGGGCTAGGGTTAGGGTTAGTGTTAGTGTTAGGGTTAGGGTTATTGTTAGGGTTAGGGTTATGGATAGGGCTACGTGTAGTGTTAGGGCTAGTGATAGGGCTTGGTCTACGGTTATGGTTAGGGTTAGTGTTAGGGTTAGGGCTAGGGCTAGGGCTAGGGTTAATTTTAGGGTCAGCGCTAGGGCTTGGGAGACGGGTAGGGCTAGGGTTAGGGTTGGTTTTAGGTTTAGGGATAGGGCTAGGGTTAGGGTTAGGGTTATGGAATGTCTTGGTCTACGCTTAGGGTTTGGGTTCAGGTTACGGTTAGGGCTTGGGCTAGGGTTAGATTTAGGGTCAGCGCTAGGGCTTGGGTAGGAGTAGGGCTAGGTTTAGGGTTAGGGTTAGGGTTAGGGTTAGGGATAGGGCTAGGGTTAGGGTTAGGGTTATGGTTATGGTTATGGTTAGGTCTAAGTTTATGATTGGGGTTTGGGCTAGGTTTCGGGTTAGGGTTATGGCTAGGTTAGGACTAGGGTTAGGGTTAGGTTTAGGGTTAGGTTTAAGGTTATGGCTGCTGCTAGGGTTAGGGTTAGGGTTAGGGTTATAGCTAGGGATAGGGCTAGGGTTAGGGTTATTGTTAGGGTTATGGATAGTGCTAGGTCTAGGGTTAGGGTTAGTGTTAGGTTTAGGCCTAGGGCTAGGGCTAGGTTTAGATTTAGGATTAGGGTTAGGGCTAGGGTTAGTGGTAGGGTTAGGGTTAGTTTTAGGGTTAGGGCTAGGGTTAGAGTTAGGGTTAGGGCTAGCCTTAGGGTTAGGGTAATGTTAGGGTTAGGGTTACGGCTAGGGCTTCGTTTAGGGTTATGGTTAGGTTAGGGATAGGGCTAGGGCTACTGTTAGGGTTAGTGTTAGGTTTAGGGCAAGGGTTAGGTTTAGGGTCAGCGCTAGGGCTTGGGAGAGGGGTAGGGCTAGGGCTAGGGTTAGGGTTAGGGTTAGTAATAGGGCTTGGTTTAGGGTTAGGGTTAGGTTTAGGGATAGGGTTATGGTTTTGGTTAGGTCTGTGTTTAGGAACGGGGTTAGGGCTAGGGTTAGTGTTAGGGCTAGTGTTAGTGTTAGGGTTATGGCTAGGTTAGGTAAAGTTAGGGTTAGGTTTAGGGTTAGGGATAGGGATAGGTTTAGGGTTATGTCTAGGGTTAGGGCTGGGGCTAGGCTTAGGGTTAAGGTTAGGTTTAGAATTAGGGCTAGGGTTTGGTTTAGGGTTAAGGTTAGAGTTAGGGCTATGGTTAGGGTTAGGGTTAGGGCTTCGGTTAGGGTTAGGGGTAGGGTTAGGGTTAGTGTTAGTGTTATGGATAGGGCTACTTGTAGTGTTAGGGTTAGGGATAGGGCTTGGTCTACGGTTATGATTAGGGTTAGTGTTAGGGTTAGGGCTAGGGCTAGGGTTAATTTTAGGGTCAGCGCTAGGGCTTGGGAGACGGGTAGGGTTAGGTTTAGGGTTAGGGTTAGGGTTAGGGCTAGGGCTAGGGTTAGGGTTAAGGTTAGGGAATGTCTTGGTCTGTGCTTAGGGTTAGGGTTCATGTTACATTTAGGGCTTGGGCTAGCGTTAGGTTTAGGTTCAGCGCTAGGGCTTGGGTACTGGTAGGGGTAGGTTCAGGGTTAGGGTTAGGGTTAGGGATAGGGCTAGGGTTAGGGTTAGGTATAGGGTTATGGTTATGGTTATGTCTAAGTTTAGGATTGGGGATTGGGGTAGGTTTGGGGTTAGGGTTATGGCTACGTTAGGACTAGGGTTAGGGTTAGGTTTAGGGTTAGGTTTAAGGTTATGGCTGCTGCTAAGGTTAGGGATAGGGTTAGGGTATGGCTAGGTATAGGGCTAGGGCTAGGGTTATTTTTAGGGTTAGGGATAGTGCTAGGGCTAGTGTTAGGGTTAGTGTTAGAGTTACACCTAGGGCAAGGGCTCGGTTTAGGGTTAGGGTTAGGGTTAGGGCTAGGGTTAGTGGTAGGGTTAGGGTTAGGTTTAGGGTTAGGGCTAGGGTTAGAGTTAGGATTAGGGCTAGCCTTAGGGTTAGGGTAGTGTTAGGGTCAGGGTTACGACTAGTGCTTCGTTTAGGGTTAGGGTTAGGTTGGATAGAGCTTTGGCTACTGTTAGGATTAGGGTTAGGGTTAGGGCTTGGGTTAGGTTTAGGGTCAGCGCTAGGGCTTGGGAGAGGGGTAGGGCTAGGGTTAGGTTTAGGGTTAGTGATAGGGCTAGGTTTAGGGTTAGGGTTAGGGTAAGGTTTAGGGTTATGATTTTGATTATGGTTAGGTCTATGTTTAGGATTGGGGTTAGGGCTAGGGTTAGTGTTAGGGCTAGGGTTAGGGTTAGGGTTATGTCTATGGTAGGACTAAAGTTAGGGTTAAGTTTAGGGTTACGTTAGCGTTAGGTTTAGGGTTATGGCTAGGGCTAGGGCTGGGGCTAGGCTTAGGGTTAAGGTTAGGTTTAATGTTAGGGCTAGAGATAGGGCTACGGTTAGGGTTAGGGTTAGGTTTAGCGTTACGGCTATGGTTAGGGTTAGGGTTAGGGCTACGGTTAGAGTTAGGGCTAGGGTTAGGGTTAGGTTTAGTGTTAGGGCTATGTTTAGGGTTAGGGTTAGTGTTAGGGTTAGGGTTAGGATTATGGCTAGGGCTACGTGTATGGTTAGTATTAGTGTGATGGCTAGGGTAGGGCTTGGGCAAGGGTTATTGCTAGGGTTAGGGATAGTGCTAGGGATGGGGTTAGGTTTAGTGTTAGGGTTAGGGTTAGGGTTAGGGTTAGTGTTAGGGTTAGGGTTACGGCTAGGGTTAGTATTAGGTTTAGGGTTAGGTTAGGGATAGGGCTTGGGCTACGGTTAGGGTTAGGGTTAGGACTAGGGTTAGGGTTAGGGTTAGGTTTAGGGCTATGGCTGGTGCTAGGGTTAGGGTTAGGTTTTGGGTTATGGATAGGGCTTGGGCTAGGGCTAGCGTTATTTTTAGGGTTAGGGATGGTGCTAGGGCTTGGGTTAGGGTTGGTGTTAAGGTTAGGGCTAGGGCTAGCGCTAGGGCTAGGGCTAGGTTTAGGGTTAGGGCTAAGGTTAGGATTAGGGTTAGGTCTAGGTCTAGTGCTAAGGCTAGGGTTTAGTTTAGGATTAGGGTTAGGTATATTGTTAGGGTTAGGTTTAGGACTTTGCCTAGGGTTTGGGTTAGGTTTAGGACTAGGGTTAGGTTTAGGGTTATGGTTATGTTTAGGTCTATGTTTATTATTGGGGTTAGGGCTAGGGTTAGGGTTAGGTTTTGGGTTAGGTTTAGGGTCTGTGCTAGGGCTTGGGAGAGGGGTAGGGCTAGGGTTAGGTTAAGGGTTAAGGTTAGGGTTAGGGTTAGGGATAGGGCTAGGGTTAGGGTTAGGTTTAGGGTTAGGGCTAGGGCTAGGGTTAGGTTTAGGGTCAGTGCTAGGGCTTGGGAGAGGGGTAGGGCTAGGGTTAGGGTTAGGGTTACGGTTAGGTATAGGCTAGGGTTAGGGATAGGCTTAGGGTTAGGGTTATGGTTATGGTTATGGTTAGGTCTATGTTTAGGATTGGGGTTAGGGCTAGGGATAGGGTTAGGGTTAGTGTTAGGTTTAGGGTCAGCGCTAGGGCTTGGGAGAGGGGTAGGGCTAGGGTTAGGTTTAGGGTTAGGGTTAGGGATAGGGCTAGGTTTAGGGTTAGGTTTAGGGTTAGGGCTAGGGCTAGGGTTAGGTTTAGGGTCAGTGCTAGGGCTTGGGAGAGGGGTAGGGCTAGGGTTAGGGTTAGGGTTATGGTTAGGTATAGGCTAGGGTTAGGGATAGGCTTAGGCTTAGGGTTATGGTTATGGTTAGGTCTAAGTTCAGGTTTGGGGTTAGGGCTAGGGTTAGGGTTAGGGTTAAGCTAGGGTACGACTAGGGTTATGGTTAGGGTTAGGTTTAGGGCTATGTCTGGTGCTAGGGTTAGGGTTAGGTTTTGGGTTATGGCTAGGGATAGGGATAGGGTAGCATTATTGTTAGGGTTAGGGATAGTGCTAGGGCTAGGATTAGTGTTGGTGTTAGGGTTAGGGCTGGGTCTAGCTCTAGGGCTAGGGATAGGTTTAGGTTTAGGGCTAGGGTTAAGATTAGTGTTAGGTCTAGGGCTATTGCTAAGGCTAGGGTTTAGTTTAGGATTAGGGTTAGGGATATTGTTAGGGTTAGGATTAGGGCTATGGCTAGGGCGTGGGTTAGGTTTAGGACTAGGTTTAGATTTAGGGTTATGGTTATGGTTAGGTCTATGTTTAGGATTGGGGTTAGGGATAGGGTTAGGGTTAGGGTTAGGTTTAGGGTCAACGCTAGGTCTTGGGAGAGGGGTAGGGCTAGGGTTAGGGTTAGTGTTAGTGTTAGGGTTAGGGTTATTGTTAGGGTTAGGGTTATGGATAGGGCTACGTGTAGTGTTAGGGCTAGTGATAGGGCTTGGTCTACGGTTATGGTTAGGGTTAGTGTTAGGGTTAGGGCTAGGGCTAGGGCTAGGGTTAATTTTAGGGTCAGCGCTAGGGCTTGGGAGACGGGTAGGGCTAGGGTTAGGGTTGGTTTTAGGTTTAGGGATAGGGCTAGGGTTAGGGTTAGAGTTATGGTATGTCTTGGTCTACGCTTAGGGTTTGGGTTCAGGTTACGGTTAGGGCTTGGGCTAGGGTTAGATTTAGGGTTAGCACTAGGGCTTGGGTAGGAGTAGGGCTAGGTTTAGGGTTAGGGTTAGGGTTAGGGTTAGGGTTAGGGTGGGATAGGGCTAGGGTTAGGGTTAGGGTTAGGTTTAGGTATAGGGTTATGGTTATGGTTAGGTCTAAGTTTAGGATTGGGGTTTGGGCTAGGTTTCGGGTTAGGGTTATGGCTAGGTCAGGACTAGGGTTAGGGTTAGGTTTAGGGTTAGGTTCAAGGTTATGGCTGCTGCTAGGGTTAGGGTTAGGGTTAGTGTTATAGCTAGGGATAGGTCTAGGGCTAGGGTTATTGTTCGGGTTATGGATAGTGCTAGGTCTAGGGTTAGGGTTATTGTTAGGTTTAGGCCAAGGGCTAGGGCTAGGTTTAGATTTAGGATTAGGGTTAGGGCTAGGTTTAGTGGTAGGGTTAGGTTTAGTTTTAGGGTTAGGGCTAGGGTTAGAGTTAGGGTTATGGCTAGCCTTAGGGTTAGGGTAATGTTAGGGTTAGGGTTACGGCTAGGGCTTCTTTTAGGGTTAGGTTTAGGTTAGGGATATGGCTAGGGCTACTGTTAGGGTTAGGGTTAGGTTTAGGGCAAGGGTTAGGTTTAGGGTCTGCGCTAGGGCTTGGGAGAGGGGTAGGGCTAGGGTTAGGGTTGGTTTTAGGTTTAGGGATAGGGCTAGGGTTAGGGTTAGGGTTAGGGAATGTCTTGGTCTACGCTTAGGGTTTGGGTTCAGGTTATGGTTAGGGCTTGGGCTAGGGTTAGATTTAGGGTCAGCGCTAGGGCTTGGGTAGGAGTAGGGCTAGGTTTAGGGTTAGGGTTAGGGATAGGGTTAGGTTTAGGTTTATGTCTAGGGCTAGGGCTGGGGCTAGGGTTAGGGTTAAGGTTAGGTTTAGAGTTCGGGCTAGGGTTTGGTTTAGGGTTAGGGTAAGAGATAGGGCTATGGTTAGGGTTAGGGTTAGGGTTAGCGTTAGGGCTATGGTTAGGGTTGGGCTAGGGCTACGGTTAGTGTTACGGCTAGGGTTTGGGTTAGGTTTAGTGTCTGGGCTATGTTTAGGGTTAGGGTTAGTGTTAGGGTTAGGATTATGGCTAGGGCTACCTGTAGGGTCAGGGTTAGGGTTATGGCTAGGGTAGGGCTAGGACTAGGGTTATTTTTAGGGTTAGGGATAGTGCTATGGATGGGGTTAGTGTTAGTGTTAGTGTTAGTGTTAATGTTAGGGCTAGGGCTAGGGCTATGGTTAGTGTTAGGGTTAGGGTTAGGGTTAGGGTTAGGGTTAGGGTTAGGTTTAGGGTTAGGGCTAGCTGTAGGGCTAGGTCTAGGGTTAGAGGTCAGGTTAGGGCTAGGGTTACGGTTATGGTTATGGTTAGGGCTAGGTTTAGGTTTGGGGTTAGGGCTATGTTAGGGTTAAGGCTAGGGTTAGGGTTATGGCTAGGGTGTTAGGGTCACTGTTAGGGTTAGGTTTAGGTTTATGGCTAGGGCTAGGGCTGGGGCTAGGGTTAGTGTTAAGGTTAGGTTTAGTGTTAGGGCCTGGGTTATGGTTAGGCTTAGGGCTAGAGCAAGGGCTAGGGTTTGGTTTAGGGTTAAGGTTAGAGTTAGGGCTATGGTTAGGGTTAGGGTTAGGGCTTCGGTTAGGGTTAGGGGTAGGGTTAGGGTTAGGGTTAGTGTTATAGTTATGGATAGGGCTACTTGTAGTGTTAGGGTTAGGGATAGGGCTTGGTCTACGGTTATGATTAGGGTTAGTGTTAGGGTTAGGGCTAGGGCTAGGGTTAATTTTAGGGTCAGCGCTAGGGCTTGGGAGACGGGTAGGGCTAGGTTTAGGGTTAGGGTTAGGGTTAGGGATAGGGCTAGGGTTAGGGTTAAGGTTAGGGAATGTCTTGGTCTGCGCTTAGTGTTAGGGTTCATGTTACATTTAGGGCTTGGGCTAGCGTTAGGTTTAGGTTCAGCGCTAGGGCTTGTGTACTGATAGGGGTAGGTTCAGGGTTAGGGTTAGGGTTAGGGATAGGGCTAGGGTTAGGGTTAGGTTTAGGGTTAGGTTTAAGGTTATGGCTGCTGCTAAGGTTAGGGTTAGGGTTAGGGTATGGCTAGGTATAGGGCTAGGGCTAGGGTTATTGTTAGGGTTAGGGATAGTGCTAGGGCTAGTGTTAGGGTTAGTGTTAGAGTTACACCTAGGGCAAGGGCTAAGTTTAGGTTTAGTGTTAGGGTTAGGGCTAGGGTATTGTTAGGGTTAGGGTTATGGATAGGGCTACGTTTAGTGTTAGTGTTAGTGATAGGGCTTTGTCTACGGTTATGATAAGGGTTAGTGTTAGGGTTAGGGCTAGGGCTAGGGTTAATTTTAGGGTCAGCGCTAGGGCTTGGGAGAGGGGTAGGGCTAGGGTTAGGGTTGGTTTTAGGTTTAGGGATAGGGCTAGGGTTAGGGTTAGAGTTATGGTATGTCTTGGTCTACGCTTAGGGTTTGGGTTCAGGTTACGGTTAGGGCTTGGGCTAGGGTTAGATTTAGGGTTAGCACTAGGGCTTGGGTAGGAGTAGGGCTAGGTTTAGGGTTAGGGTTAGGGTTAGGGTTAGGGTTAGGGTGGGATAGGGCTAGGGTTAGGGTTAGGGTTAGGTTTAGGTATAGGGTTATGGTTATGGTTAGGTCTAAGTTTAGGATTGGGGTTTGGGCTAGGTTTCGGGTTAGGGTTATGGCTAGGTCAGGACTAGGGTTAGGGTTAGGTTTAGGGTTAGGTTCAAGGTTATGGCTGCTGCTAGGGTTAGGGTTAGGGTTAGTGTTATAGCTAGGGATAGGTCTAGGGCTAGGGTTATTGTTCGGGTTATGGATAGTGCTAGGTCTAGGGTTAGGGTTATTGTTAGGTTTAGGCCAAGGGCTAGGGCTAGGTTTAGATTTAGGATTAGGGTTAGGGCTAGGTTTAGTGGTAGGGTTAGGTTTAGTTTTAGGGTTAGGGCTAGGGTTAGAGTTAGGGTTATGGCTAGCCTTAGGGTTAGGGTAATGTTAGGGTTAGGGTTACGGCTAGGGCTTCTTTTAGGGTTAGGTTTAGGTTAGGGATATGGCTAGGGCTACTGTTAGGGTTAGGGTTAGGTTTAGGGCAAGGGTTAGGTTTAGGGTCTGCGCTAGGGCTTGGGAGAGGGGTAGGGCTAGGGTTAGGGTTGGTTTTAGGTTTAGGGATAGGGCTAGGGTTAGGGTTAGGGTTAGGGAATGTCTTGGTCTACGCTTAGGGTTTGGGTTCAGGTTATGGTTAGGGCTTGGGCTAGGGTTAGATTTAGGGTCAGCGCTAGGGCTTGGGTAGGAGTAGGGCTAGGTTTAGGGTTAGGGTTAGGGATAGGGTTAGGTTTAGGTTTATGTCTAGGGCTAGGGCTGGGGCTAGGGTTAGGGTTAAGGTTAGGTTTAGAGTTCGGGCTAGGGTTTGGTTTAGGGTTAGGGTAAGAGATAGGGCTATGGTTAGGGTTAGGGTTAGGGTTAGCGTTAGGGCTATGGTTAGGGTTGGGCTAGGGCTACGGTTAGTGTTACGGCTAGGGTTTGGGTTAGGTTTAGTGTCTGGGCTATGTTTAGGGTTAGGGTTAGTGTTAGGGTTAGGATTATGGCTAGGGCTACCTGTAGGGTCAGGGTTAGGGTTATGGCTAGGGTAGGGCTAGGACTAGGGTTATTTTTAGGGTTAGGGATAGTGCTATGGATGGGGTTAGTGTTAGTGTTAGTGTTAGTGTTAATGTTAGGGCTAGGGCTAGGGCTATGGTTAGTGTTAGGGTTAGGGTTAGGGTTAGGGTTAGGGTTAGGGTTAGGTTTAGGGTTAGGGCTAGCTGTAGGGCTAGGTCTAGGGTTAGAGGTCAGGTTAGGGCTAGGGTTACGGTTATGGTTATGGTTAGGGCTAGGTTTAGGTTTGGGGTTAGGGCTATGTTAGGGTTAAGGCTAGGGTTAGGGTTATGGCTAGGGTGTTAGGGTCACTGTTAGGGTTAGGTTTAGGTTTATGGCTAGGGCTAGGGCTGGGGCTAGGGTTAGTGTTAAGGTTAGGTTTAGTGTTAGGGCCTGGGTTATGGTTAGGCTTAGGGCTAGAGCAAGGGCTAGGGTTTGGTTTAGGGTTAAGGTTAGAGTTAGGGCTATGGTTAGGGTTAGGGTTAGGGCTTCGGTTAGGGTTAGGGGTAGGGTTAGGGTTAGGGTTAGTGTTATAGTTATGGATAGGGCTACTTGTAGTGTTAGGGTTAGGGATAGGGCTTGGTCTACGGTTATGATTAGGGTTAGTGTTAGGGTTAGGGCTAGGGCTAGGGTTAATTTTAGGGTCAGCGCTAGGGCTTGGGAGACGGGTAGGGCTAGGTTTAGGGTTAGGGTTAGGGTTAGGGATAGGGCTAGGGTTAGGGTTAAGGTTAGGGAATGTCTTGGTCTGCGCTTAGTGTTAGGGTTCATGTTACATTTAGGGCTTGGGCTAGCGTTAGGTTTAGGTTCAGCGCTAGGGCTTGTGTACTGATAGGGGTAGGTTCAGGGTTAGGGTTAGGGTTAGGGATAGGGCTAGGGTTAGGGTTAGGTTTAGGGTTAGGTTTAAGGTTATGGCTGCTGCTAAGGTTAGGGTTAGGGTTAGGGTATGGCTAGGTATAGGGCTAGGGCTAGGGTTATTGTTAGGGTTAGGGATAGTGCTAGGGCTAGTGTTAGGGTTAGTGTTAGAGTTACACCTAGGGCAAGGGCTAAGTTTAGGTTTAGTGTTAGGGTTAGGGCTAGGGTATTGTTAGGGTTAGGGTTATGGATAGGGCTACGTTTAGTGTTAGTGTTAGTGATAGGGCTTTGTCTACGGTTATGATAAGGGTTAGTGTTAGGGTTAGGGCTAGGGCTAGGGTTAATTTTAGGGTCAGCGCTAGGGCTTGGGAGAGGGGTAGGGCTAGGGTTAGGGTTGGTTTTATGTTTAGGGATAGGGCTAGGGTTAGGGTTAGGGTTAGGGAATGTCTTGGTCTACGCTTAGGGTTTGGGTTCAGGTTACGGTTAGGGCTTGGGCTAGGGTTAGATTTAGGGTCAGCGCTAGGGCTTGGGTAGGAGTAGGGCTAGGTTTAGGGTTAGGGTTAGGGATAGGGCTAGGGTTAGGGTTAGGGTTAGGGTTACGGTTATGGTTATGGTTAGGTCTAAGTTTATGATTGGGGTTTGGGCTAGGTTTCGGGTTAGGGTTATGGCTAGGTTAGGACTAGGGTTAGGGTTAGGTTTAGGGTTAGGTTTAAGGTTATGGCTGCTGCTAGGGTTAGGGTTAGGGTTAGGGTTATAGCTAGGGATAGGGCTAGGGCTAGGGTTATTGTTAGGGTTATGGATAGTGCTAGGTCTAGGGTTAGGGTTAGTGTTAGGTTTAGGCCTAGGGCTAGGGCTAGGTTTAGATTTAGGATTAGGGTTAGGGCTAGGGTTAGTGGTAGGGTTAGGGTTAGTTTTAGGGTTAGGGCTAGGGTTAGAGTTAGGGTTAGGGCTAGCCTTAGGGTTAGGGTAATGTTAGGGTTAGGGTTACGGCTAGGGCTTCGTTTAGGGTTATGGTTAGGTTAGGGATAGGGCTAGGGCTACTGTTAGGGTTAGGGTTAGGTTTAGGGCAAGGGTTAGGTTTAGGGTCAGCGCTAGGGCTTGGGAGAGGGGTAGGGCTAGGGCTAGGGTTAGGGTTAGGGTTAGTAATAGGGCTTGGTTTAGGGTTAGGGTTAGGTTTAGGGATAGGGTTATGGTTTTGGTTAGGTCTGTGTTTAGGAACGGGGTTAGGGCTAGGGTTAGTGTTAGGGCTAGTGTTAGTGTTAGGGTTATGGCTAGGTTAGGTAAAGTTAGGGTTAGGTTTAGGGTTAGGGATAGGGTTAGGTTTAGGGTTATGTCTAGGGTTAGGGCTGGGGCTAGGCTTAGGGTTAAGGTTAGGTTTAGAATTAGGGCTAGGGTTTGGTTTAGGGTTAAGGTTAGAGATAGGGCTACGGTTAGGGTTAGGGTTAGGGTTAGCGTTAGGGCTATGGTTAGGGTTAGGGTTAGGGCTACGGTTAGTGTTATGGCTAGGGTTTGGGTTAGGTTCAGTGTCTGGGCTATGTTTAGGGTTAGGGTTAGTGTTAGGTTTAGGATTATGGCTAGGGCTACGTGTATGATCAGGGTTAGGGTTATGGCTAGGGTAGGGCTAGGACTAGGGTTATTGTTAGGGTTAGGGATAGTGCTAGGGATGGGGTTAGTGTTAGTGTTAGTGTTAGGGTTAGGGCTAGGGCTAGGGCTATGGTTAGTGTTAGGGTTAGGGTTAGGGTTAAGGTTAGGGTTAGGTTTAGGGTTAGGGCTAGGTGTAGGGCTAGGTCTAGGGTTAGAGGTCAGGTTAGGGCTAGGGTTACGGTTATGGTTATGGTTAGGGCTAGGTTTAGGTTTGGGGTTAGGGCTATGTTAGGGTTAAGGCTAGGGTTAGGGTTATGGCTAGGGTGTTAGGGTCACTGTTAGGGTTAGGTTTAGGTTTATGGCTAGGGCTAGGGCTGGGGCTAGGGTTAGTGTTAAGGTTAGGTTTAGTGTTAGGGCCTGGGTTATGGTTAGGCTTAGGGCTAGAGCAAGGGCTAGGGTTTGGTTTAGGGTTAAGGTTAGAGTTAGGGCTATGGTTAGGGTTAGGGTTAGGGCTTCGGTTAGGGTTAGGGGTAGGGTTAGGGTTAGGGTTAGTGTTATAGTTATGGATAGGGCTACTTGTAGTGTTAGGGTTAGGGATAGGGCTTGGTCTACGGTTATGATTAGGGTTAGTGTTAGGGTTAGGGCTAGGGCTAGGGTTAATTTTAGGGTCAGCGCTAGGGCTTGGGAGACGGGTAGGGTTAGGTTTAGGGTTAGGGTTAGGGTTAGGGCTAGGGCTAGGGTTAGGGTTAAGGTTAGGGAATGTCTTGGTCTGTGCTTAGGGTTAGGGTTCATGTTACATTTAGGGCTTGGGCTAGCGTTAGGTTTAGGTTCAGCGCTAGGGCTTGGGTACTGGTAGGGGTAGGTTCAGGGTTAGGGTTAGCGTTAGGGATAGGGCTAGGGTTAGGGTTAGGGTTAGGTATAGGGTTATGGTTATGGTTAGGTCTAAGTTTAGGATTGGGGATTGGGGTAGGTTTGGGGTTAGGGTTATGGCTATTTTAGGACTAGGGTTAGGGTTAGGTTTAGGGTTAGGTTTAAGGTTATGGCTGCTGCTAAGGTTAGGGATAGGGTTAGGGTATGGCTAGGTATAGGGCTAGGGCTAGGGTTATTTTTAGGGTTAGGGATAGTGCTAGGGCTAGTGTTAGGGTTAGTGTTAGAGTTACACCTAGGGCAAGGGCTCGGTTTAGGGTTAGGGTTAGGGTTAGGGCTAGGGTTAGTGGTAGGGTTAGGGTTAGGTTTAGGGTTAGGGCTAGGGTTAGAGTTAGGATTAGGGCTAGCCTTAGGGTTAGGGTAGTGTTAGGGTCAGGGTTACGACTAGTGCTTCGTTTAGGGTTAGGGTTAGGTTGGATAGAGCTTTGGCTACTGTTAGGATTAGGGTTAGGGTTAGGGCTTGGGTTAGGTTTAGGGTCAGCGCTAGGGCTTGGGAGAGGGTTAGGGCTAGGGTTAGGTTTAGGGTTAGTGATAGGGCTAGGTTTAGGGTTAGGGTTAGGGTAAGGTTTAGGGTTATGATTTTGATTATGGTTAGGTCTATGTTTAGGATTGGGGTTAGGGCTAGGGTTAGTGTTAGGGCTAGGGTTAGGGTTAGGGTTATGTCTATGGTAGGACTAAAGTTAGGGTTAAGTTTAGGGTTACGTTAGGGTTAGGTTTAGGGTTATGGCTAGGGCTAGGGCTGGGGCTAGGCTTAGGGTTAAGGTTAGGTTTAATGTTAGGGCTAGAGATAGGGCTACGGTTAGGGTTAGGGTTAGGTTTAGCGTTACGGCTATGGTTAGGGTTAGGGTTAGGGCTACGGTTAGAGTTAGGGCTAGGGTTAGGGTTAGGTTTAGTGTTAGGGCTATGTTTAGGGTTAGGGTTAGTGTTAGGGTTAGGATTATGGCTAGGGCTACGTGTATGGTTAGTATTAGTGTGATGGCTAGGGTAGGGCTTGGGCAAGGGTTATTGCTAGGGTTAGGGATAGTGCTAGGGATGGGGTTAGGGTTAGTGTTAGGGTTAGGGCTAGGGTTAGGGCTAGGGTTAGTGTTAGGTTTAGGGTTAGGGCTAGGGTTATGGTTAGGTTTAGGGTTAGAGCTAGGTGTAGGGCTAGGTGTAGGGTTAGATTTAGGGTTAGGGCTAGGGTTACGGTTATGGTTATGGTTAGGGCTAGGTTTAGGTTTGGGGTTAGGGCTATGTTAGGGTTAAGGCTAGGGTTAGTGTTATGGCTCGGGCTAGGGTTACTGTTAGGGTTAGGTTTAGGTTTATGGCTAGGGCTAGGGCTAGGGTTAATTTTAGGGTCAGCGCTAGGGCTTGGGAGAGGGGTAGGGCTAGGGTTAGGGTTGGTTTTAGGTTTAGGGATAGGGCTAGGGTTAGGGTTAGAGTTATGGTATGTCTTGGTCTACGCTTAGGGTTTGGTTTCAGGTTACGGTTAGGGCTTGGGCTAGGGTTAGATTTAGGGTTAGCACTAGGGCTTGGGTAGGAGTAGGGCTAGGTTTAGGGTTAGGGTTAGGGTTAGGGTTAGGGTTAGGGTGGGATAGGGCTAGGGTTAGGGTTAGGGTTAGGTTTAGGTATAGGGTTATGGTTATGGTTAGGTCTAAGTTTAGGATTGGGGTTTGGGCTAGGTTTCGGGTTAGGGTTATGGCTAGGTCAGGACTAGGGTTAGGGTTAGGTTTAGGGTTAGGTTCAAGGTTATGGCTGCTGCTAGGGTTAGGGTTAGGGTTAGTGTTATAGCTAGGGATAGGTCTAGGGCTAGGGTTATTGTTCAGGTTATGGATAGTGCTAGGTCTAGGGTTAGGGTTATTGTTAGGTTTAGGCCAAGGGCTAGGGCTAGGTTTAGATTTAGGATTAGGGTTAGGGCTAGGTTTAGTGGTAGGGTTAGGTTTAGTTTTAGGGTTAGGGCTAGGGTTAGAGTTAGGGTTATGGCTAGCCTTAGGGTTAGGGTAATGTTAGGGTTAGGGTTACGGCTAGGGCTTCTTTTAGGGTTAGGTTTAGGTTAGGGATATGGCTAGGGCTACTGTTAGGGTTAGGGTTAGGTTTAGGGCAAGGGTTAGGTTTAGGGTCTGCGCTAGGGCTTGGGAGAGGGGTAGGGCTAGGGTTAGGGTTGGTTTTAGGTTTAGGGATAGGGCTAGGGTTAGGGTTAGGGTTAGGGAATGTCTTGGTCTACGCTTAGGGTTTGGGTTCAGGTTATGGTTAGGGCTTGGGCTAGGGTTAGATTTAGGGTCAGCGCTAGGGCTTGGGTAGGAGTAGGGCTAGGTTTAGGGTTAGGGTTAGGGATAGGGTTAGGTTTAGGTTTATGTCTAGGGCTAGGGCTGGGGCTAGGGTTAGGGTTAAGGTTAGGTTTAGAGTTCGGGCTAGGGTTTGGTTTAGGGTTAGGGTAAGAGATAGGGCTATGGTTAGGGTTAGGGTTAGGGTTAGCGTTAGGGCTATGGTTAGGGTTGGGCTAGGGCTACGGTTAGTGTTACGGCTAGGGTTTGGGTTAGGTTTAGTGTCTGGGCTATGTTTAGGGTTAGGGTTAGTGTTAGGGTTAGGATTATGGCTAGGGCTACCTGTAGGGTCAGGGTTAGGGTTATGGCTAGGGTAGGGCTAGGACTAGGGTTATTTTTAGGGTTAGGGATAGTGCTATGGATGGGGTTAGTGTTAGTGTTAGTGTTAGTGTTAATGTTAGGGCTAGGGCTAGGGCTATGGTTAGTGTTAGGGTTAGGGTTAGGGTTAGGGTTAGGGTTAGGGTTAGGTTTAGGGTTAGGGCTAGCTGTAGGGCTAGGTCTAGGGTTAGAGGTCAGGTTAGGGCTAGGGTTACGGTTATGGTTATGGTTAGGGCTAGGTTTAGGTTTGGGGTTAGGGCTATGTTAGGGTTAAGGCTAGGGTTAGGGTTATGGCTAGGGTGTTAGGGTCACTGTTAGGGTTAGGTTTAGGTTTATGGCTAGGGCTAGGGCTGGGGCTAGGGTTAGTGTTAAGGTTAGGTTTAGTGTTAGGGCCTGGGTTATGGTTAGGCTTAGGGCTAGAGCAAGGGCTAGGGTTTGGTTTAGGGTTAAGGTTAGAGTTAGGGCTATGGTTAGGGTTAGGGTTAGGGCTTCGGTTAGGGTTAGGGGTAGGGTTAGGGTTAGGGTTAGTGTTATAGTTATGGATAGGGCTACTTGTAGTGTTAGGGTTAGGGATAGGGCTTGGTCTACGGTTATGATTAGGGTTAGTGTTAGGGTTAGGGCTAGGGCTAGGGTTAATTTTAGGGTCAGCGCTAGGGCTTGGGAGACGGGTAGGGCTAGGTTTAGGGTTAGGGTTAGGGTTAGGGATAGGGCTAGGGTTAGGGTTAAGGTTAGGGAATGTCTTGGTCTGCGCTTAGTGTTAGGGTTCATGTTACATTTAGGGCTTGGGCTAGCGTTAGGTTTAGGTTCAGCGCTAGGGCTTGTGTACTGATAGGGGTAGGTTCAGGGTTAGGGTTAGGGTTAGGGATAGGGCTAGGGTTAGGGTTAGGTTTAGGGTTAGGTTTAAGGTTATGGCTGCTGCTAAGGTTAGGGTTAGGGTTAGGGTATGGCTAGGTATAGGGCTAGGGCTAGGGTTATTGTTAGGGTTAGGGATAGTGCTAGGGCTAGTGTTAGGGTTAGTGTTAGAGTTACACCTAGGGCAAGGGCTAAGTTTAGGTTTAGTGTTAGGGTTAGGGCTAGGGTATTGTTAGGGTTAGGGTTATGGATAGGGCTACGTTTAGTGTTAGTGTTAGTGATAGGGCTTTGTCTACGGTTATGATAAGGGTTAGTGTTAGGGTTAGGGCTAGGGCTAGGGTTAATTTTAGGGTCAGCGCTAGGGCTTGGGAGAGGGGTAGGGCTAGGGTTAGGGTTGGTTTTATGTTTAGGGATAGGGCTAGGGTTAGGGTTAGGGTTAGGGAATGTCTTGGTCTACGCTTAGGGTTTGGGTTCAGGTTACGGTTAGGGCTTGGGCTAGGGTTAGATTTAGGGTCAGCGCTAGGGCTTGGGTAGGAGTAGGGCTAGGTTTAGGGTTAGGGTTAGGGATAGGGCTAGGGTTAGGGTTAGGGTTAGGGTTACGGTTATGGTTATGGTTAGGTCTAAGTTTATGATTGGGGTTTGGGCTAGGTTTCGGGTTAGGGTTATGGCTAGGTTAGGACTAGGGTTAGGGTTAGGTTTAGGGTTAGGTTTAAGGTTATGGCTGCTGCTAGGGTTAGGGTTAGGGTTAGGGTTATAGCTAGGGATAGGGCTAGGGCTAGGGTTATTGTTAGGGTTATGGATAGTGCTAGGTCTAGGGTTAGGGTTAGTGTTAGGTTTAGGCCTAGGGCTAGGGCTAGGTTTAGATTTAGGATTAGGGTTAGGGCTAGGTTTAGTGGTAGGGTTAGGGTTAGTTTTAGGGTTAGGGCTAGGGTTAGAGTTAGGGTTAGGGCTAGCCTTAGGGTTAGGGTAATGTTAGGGTTAGGGTTACGGCTAGGGCTTCGTTTAGGGTTATGGTTAGGTTAGGGATAGGGCTAGGGCTACTGTTAGGGTTAGGGTTAGGTTTAGGGCAAGGGTTAGGTTTAGGGTCAGCGCTAGGGCTTGGGAGAGGGGTAGGGCTAGGGCTAGGGTTAGGGTTAGGGTTAGTAATAGGGCTTGGTTTAGGGTTAGGGTTAGGTTTAGGGATAGGGTTATGGTTTTGGTTAGGTCTGTGTTTAGGAACGGGGTTAGGGCTAGGGTTAGTGTTAGGGCTAGTGTTAGTGTTAGGGTTATGGCTAGGTTAGGTAAAGTTAGGGTTAGGTTTAGGGTTAGGGATAGGGTTAGGTTTAGGGTTATGTCTAGGGTTAGGGCTGGGGCTAGGCTTAGGGTTAAGGTTAGGTTTAGAATTAGGGCTAGGGTTTGGTTTAGGGTTAAGGTTAGAGATAGGGCTACGGTTAGGGTTAGGGTTAGGGTTAGCGTTAGGGCTATGGTTAGGGTTAGGGTTAGGGCTACGGTTAGTGTTATGGCTAGGGTTTGGGTTAGGTTCAGTGTCTGGGCTATGTTTAGGGTTAGGGTTAGTGTTAGGTTTAGGATTATGGCTAGGGCTACGTGTATGATCAGGGTTAGGGTTATGGCTAGGGTAGGGCTAGGACTAGGGTTATTGTTAGGGTTAGGGATAGTGCTAGGGATGGGGTTAGTGTTAGTGTTAGTGTTAGGGTTAGGGCTAGGGCTAGGGCTATGGTTAGTGTTAGGGTTAGGGTTAGGGTTAAGGTTAGGGTTAGGTTTAGGGTTAGGGCTAGGTGTAGGGCTAGGTCTAGGGTTAGAGGTCAGGTTAGGGCTAGGGTTACGGTTATGGTTATGGTTAGGGCTAGGTTTAGGTTTGGGGTTAGGGCTATGTTAGGGTTAAGGCTAGGGTTAGGGTTATGGCTAGGGTGTTAGGGTCACTGTTAGGGTTAGGTTTAGGTTTATGGCTAGGGCTAGGGCTGGGGCTAGGGTTAGTGTTAAGGTTAGGTTTAGTGTTAGGGCCTGGGTTATGGTTAGGCTTAGGGCTAGAGCAAGGGCTAGGGTTTGGTTTAGGGTTAAGGTTAGAGTTAGGGCTATGGTTAGGGTTAGGGTTAGGGCTTCGGTTAGGGTTAGGGTTAGGGTTAGGGTTAGTGTTATAGTTATGGATAGGGCTACTTGTAGTGTTAGGGTTAGGGATAGGGCTTGGTCTACGGTTATGATTAGGGTTAGTGTTAGGGTTAGGGCTAGGGCTAGGGTTAATTTTAGGGTCAGCGCTAGGGCTTGGGAGACGGGTAGGGTTAGGTTTAGGGTTAGGGTTAGGGTTAGGGCTAGGGCTAGGGTTAGGGTTAAGGTTAGGGAATGTCTTGGTCTGTGCTTAGGGTTAGGGTTCATGTTACATTTAGGGCTTGGGCTAGCGTTAGGTTTAGGTTCAGCGCTAGGGCTTGGGTACTGGTAGGGGTAGGTTCAGGGTTAGGGTTAGCGTTAGGGATAGGGCTAGGGTTAGGGTTAGGGTTAGGTATAGGGTTATGGTTATGGTTAGGTCTAAGTTTAGGATTGGGGATTGGGGTAGGTTTGGGGTTAGGGTTATGGCTATTTTAGGACTAGGGTTAGGGTTAGGTTTAGGGTTAGGTTTAAGGTTATGGCTGCTGCTAAGGTTAGGGATAGGGTTAGGGTATGGCTAGGTATAGGGCTAGGGCTAGGGTTATTTTTAGGGTTAGGGATAGTGCTAGGGCTAGTGTTAGGGTTAGTGTTAGAGTTACACCTAGGGCAAGGGCTCGGTTTAGGGTTAGGGTTAGGGTTAGGGCTAGGGTTAGTGGTAGGGTTAGGGTTAGGTTTAGGGTTAGGGCTAGGGTTAGAGTTAGGATTAGGGCTAGCCTTAGGGTTAGGGTAGTGTTAGGGTCAGGGTTACGACTAGTGCTTCGTTTAGGGTTAGGGTTAGGTTGGATAGAGCTTTGGCTACTGTTAGGATTAGGGTTAGGGTTAGGGCTTGGGTTAGGTTTAGGGTCAGCGCTAGGGCTTGGGAGAGGGGTAGGGCTAGGGTTAGGTTTAGGGTTAGTGATAGGGCTAGGTTTAGGGTTAGGGTTAGGGTAAGGTTTAGGGTTATGATTTTGATTATGGTTAGGTCTATGTTTAGGATTGGGGTTAGGGCTAGGGTTAGTGTTAGGGCTAGGGTTAGGGTTAGGGTTATGTCTATGGTAGGACTAAAGTTAGGGTTAAGTTTAGGGTTACGTTAGGGTTAGGTTTAGGGTTATGGCTAGGGCTAGGGCTGGGGCTAGGCTTAGGGTTAAGGTTAGGTTTAATGTTAGGGCTAGAGATAGGGCTACGGTTAGGGTTAGGGTTAGGTTTAGCGTTACGGCTATGGTTAGGGTTAGGGTTAGGGCTACGGTTAGAGTTAGGGCTAGGGTTAGGGTTAGGTTTAGTGTTAGGGCTATGTTTAGGGTTAGGGTTAGTGTTAGGGTTAGGATTATGGCTAGGGCTACGTGTATGGTTAGTATTAGTGTGATGGCTAGGGTAGGGCTTGGGCAAGGGTTATTGCTAGGGTTAGGGATAGTGCTAGGGATGGGGTTAGGGTTAGTGTTAGGGTTAGGGCTAGGGTTAGGGCTAGGGTTAGTGTTAGGTTTAGGGTTAGGGCTAGGGTTATGGTTAGGTTTAGGGTTAGAGCTAGGTGTAGGGCTAGGTGTAGGGTTAGATTTAGGGTTAGGGCTAGGGTTACGGTTATGGTTATGGTTAGGGCTAGGTTTAGGTTTGGGGTTAGGGCTATGTTAGGGTTAAGGCTAGGGTTAGTGTTATGGCTCGGGCTAGGGTTACTGTTAGGGTTAGGTTTAGGTTTATGGCTAGGGCTATGGCTGGGTCTAGGTTTAGGGTTAAGGTTAGGTTTAGTGTTAGGGCTAGGGTTAGGGTTAGTCTTAGTGCTAGGTCTAGGGCTATGGTTATTGTTAGTGTTAGGGCTCGGGCTAGGGCTAGGGTTTGGTTTAGGGTTAGGTTTAGAGTTATGGCTACGGTTAGGGTTATGGTTAGGGCTACTGTTAGGGTTAGTGTTAGGGCTACGGTTAGGGTTAGGTGTAGGGTAGGACTAGGGTTAGGGTTAGGGTTTGGTTTAGGGCTATGGCTGAAGCTAGGTTTAGGGTTAGTTTTTGGGTTATGGCAAGGGCTAGGGCTAGGGCTAGCGTTATTGTTAGGGTTAGGTATAGTGCTAGGTCTAGGGTTAGGGTTAGGGCTAGGGCTAGTGCTAGCGCAAGGCTAGGTTTAGGGTTAGGGTTAGGGTTAGGGTTAGGGTTTGGGTTATGGTTAGGTCTATGTTTAGGTTTGGGGTTAGGGCTAGGGTTAGTGTTAGGGCTAGTGTTAGGGTTAGGGTTATGTCTAGGATATGACTAAAGTTAGGGTTAGGTTTAGGGTTAGGGATAGGGTTAGGTTTATGTTATGGCTAGGGCTAGTTCTGGGGCTAGGGTTAGGGTTAAGGTTAGGTTTAGTGTTAGGGCTAGGGTTTGGTTTAGGGTTAGGGTTAGAGATAGGGCTGTGGTTAGTGTTAGGGCTAGGGTTAGGGTTAGGTTTAGTGTTTGGGCTATGTTTAGGGTTAGGGTTAGTGTTAGGTTTAGGATTATGGCTAGGGCTACGTGAAGGGTTAGGGTTAGGATTATGGCAAGGGTTGGGCTAGGGCAAGAGTTATTGTTAGGGTTAGGGATAGTGCTATGGTTAGTGTTAGGGCTAGGGCTATGGTTAGTGTTAGGTTTAGGTTTAGGGTTAGATCTAGGTGTAGGGATAGGTCTAGGGCTAGAGTTAGGGTTAGGGCTAGCGTTACGGTTATGGTTATGGTTAGGGCTAGGTTTAGGCTTAGGGTTAGGGCTATGTTAGGGTTAGGTCTATAGTTAGGGTTATGGCTAGGGCTAGGGTCACTGTTAGGGTTAGCTTTAGGTTTATGGCTAGGCCTAGGGCAGGGGCTAGGTTTAGGGTTAAGGTTAGGTGTAGTGTTAGGGCTAGGGGTCAGGGTTAGAGTTAGGGCTACGGTTCAGGTTAGTGTTACGGCTACGGTTAGGGTTAGGGGTAGGGTTAGGGTTAGGGATAGGTCTAGTGTTAGGATTAGGTTTACGCTTAGGGTTATGGTTATGGTTAGGTCTAAGTTTAGGATTGGGGTTAGGGCTAGGGTTAGGGTTAGGGTTACGGCTAGGGTAGGACTAGGGTTAGGGTTAGGGTTAGGTTTAGGGCTATGGCTGGTGCTAAGGTTAGGGTAAGATTTTGGGTTATGGCTAGGGCTAGGGATAGGGCTAGCGTTATTGTTAGGATTAGGGATAGTGCTAGGGCTAGGGTTAGGGTTGGTGTTAGGGTTAGGACTAGGGCTAGCGCTAAGGCTAGGGCTAGGTTTACGGTTAGGGCTAGGGTTAGGATTAGGGTTAGGTCTAGGGCTAGTGCTAAGCCTAGGGTTTAGGTTAGGATTAGGGTTAGAGATATTGTTAGGGTTAGGTTTAGGGCTATGGCTAGGGTTTGCGTTTGGTTTAGGACTAGGGTTAGGTTTAGGGTTATGGTTATGGTTAGGTCTATGTTTAGGATTGGGGTTAGGGCTAGGGTTAGGGTTAGGTTTAGGGCTAGGTTTAGGGTCAGCACTAGGGCTTGGGAGAGGGGTAGGGCTAGGGTTATGGTTTGGGTTAGGGATAGGGCTAGGGTTAGGGTTAGGGTTAGGTTTTGGGATAGGGTTAGAGCTAGGGTTATGTTTATGGTCAGGGCTAGGGCTTGGGAGAGGGGTAGGGCTAGGGTTAGGGTTAGGGTTATGGTTAGGGCTAGGGCTAGGGTTAGGTTTAGGTTTAGGGCTAGGTCTAGGGCTTGGTTTCGCGTTAGAGTTAGGGTTAGGGCTAGGGCTACAGTTATGGTTATGGTTAGTGCTAGGTTTAGGATTCGGGTTAGGGCTAGCATTAGGGTTATGGCTTTGGTTAGGGTTATGGCTACGCCTAGGGTTACTGTTAGGGTTAGGTTTAGGTTTATCGCTAGGGCTAGGGCTGGGGCTAGGTTTAGGGTTAAGGTGAGGTATAATGTTAGGGCTAGAGTTAGGGTTAAGGTTAGGGCTAGGGCTAGGGCTAGGGTTAGAGTTAGGGTTAGGTCTAGAGTTAGGGCTATGTTTAGGGTTAGGGTTAGGATTAGGGTTAGGGTTATGGCTATGGTTAGGGTTAGGGTAGTTTTACGGCTAGGGCTAGGGTTAAATTTAAATTCAGCGCTAGGGCTTGGGAGAGGGGTAGGTTTAGGGTTAGGTTTAGGGTTAGTGTTAGGGCTATGGTTAGGTTTAGGGTTAGTGTTAGGTTTAGGGTTATAGCTAGGGCCATGTTTAGTGTTAGGGTTAGGGTTAGGGATAGGGATTGGTCTATGGTTAAGGTTAGGGTTAGTGTTAGGGTTAGTGCTAGGGATAGAGTTAAATTTAGGGTCAGCGCTAATGCTGGGAGAGTGCTAGGGCTAGGGCTAGGGTTAGGGTTAGGGTTAGGGTTAGGGATAGGGTTAGGGTTAGGGATAGGTATAGTGCTTGATCTACGGTTAGGGTTAGGTTTAGGGTTAGTATTAGGTTTAGGGTCAACACTAGGGCTTGGCAGAGGGCTAGGGCTAGGGTTAGGGTTAGGGTTATGGTTAGGGTTAGGGCTTGGGTTAGGGTTATGGTTAGGGTTAGGATTAGGGTTATGGTTATGGTTATGGTTAGGTTTAAGTTTAGGATTGGTGTTAGGGCTAGGGTTAGGGTTAGGATTATGGCTAGGGAAGGACTAGGGTTAAGTTTAGGTTTAGTGTTAGGGTTCGTGTTAGGTTTAGGTTTATGGCTGGTGCTAGGGTTAGGGTTAGGGTTAGGGTTAGGGTTAGGGTTATGGCTAGGGCTAGGGCTAGGGCTATGTCTAGGGCTAGGGTTATTGTTAGGGTTAGGGATATTGCTAGGGCTAGTGTTATGGTTAGTGTTAGGTTTAGGGCTAGGGTTAATTTTAGGGTCAGTACTAGGGCTTGGGAGTGGGTTAGGGCTAGGGTAGTGTTATTGTTAGGGTTAGGGCTTGGGTTAGGGTTAGGTTTGGGGTTAGGGCTAGGTCTAGGGCTTGGTCTCGGGTTAGATTTAGGGTTTGGGCTAGGGTTACAGTTATGGTTATGGTTAGTGCTAGGTTTAGGATTGGAGTTAGGGCTAGTATTAGGGTTAGGGCTTTGGTTAGGGTTATGGCTAGGGCTAGGGTTACTGTTCGGGTTAAGTTTAGGTTTATGGCTAGGGCTATGGCTGGGGCTAGGGTTAGGGTTAAGGTTAGGTTTAATATTAGGGCTAGAGTTAGGTTTAGGGTTAGGGCTAGGGCTAGGGCTAGGTTTAGAGTTAGGGTTATGGCTAGAGTTAGGGCTAGGGTTAAGGCTATGCTATGGTTAGCGTTATGGTTAGATTTAGGTTTAGGGTTAGTGCTAGGGTTAGGGTTAGGGTTAGGTTTAGGTCTAAGGTTAGGTTTAGTGTTAGTGTTAGTTTTAGGGTTAGGGCTAGGGTTAGGGTTAGGGTTAGTTCTAGGGTTTGGGAGAGGGATAGCTTTAGGGTTAGGGTTATGGCTAGGACTAGGTTTAGGGGTAGTGTTAGGGTTAGGGCTAGGATTAGGGTTAGGGTTATGGTTAGCACTATTTTGAGGGATAAATTTTGGGCTAGGGATCAGTTCGGGGTAGGTTTTGGGCTAGGGTTATGGCTAGGGCTAGGGCTAGGTTTGGGGTAAGGTTAGGGCTAGGGCTAGTGCTAGGGTTAGTGTTAGGGTTAGTGTTAGAGTTAGGTTTATGGCTAGGGTTAGGGCTAGGGCTAGGGCTAGGTTTAGAGTTAGGGTTAGGGCTAGAGTTAGGGCTACAGTTATGGTTAGGGTTACGATTATGCTTAGGGTTAGGGCTATGGTTAGGGTTAGGGTAGTTTTAGGGCTAGGGCTAGGGTTAAATTTAAATTCAGCGCTAGGGCTTGGGTGAGGGGTAGGGCTAGGTTTAGGGTTAGGGTTAGGGATAGGGCTAGTGTTAGGGTTTGGGTTAGGTTAGGGTTATGGCTGGTGCTAGGGTTGGGTTAGGGTTAGGGTTATGGCTAGGGCTAGGTCTAGGGCTAGGGTAATTGTTAGGGTTAGGGATAGTGCTAGGGCTAGTGTTATGGTTAGTGTTAGGGTTAGGCCTAGTGCTAGGGCTAGGTGTAGGTTTAGAGTTAGGTTTAGGGTTAAGGCCAGGTTTAGGGTTATGGTTAGGGTTAGGGCTACGGTTACCTTTAGGGCTAGGGTTAGGGTTTGGGTTATGGCTAGGGTAGGACTAGGTTAAGGGTTAGGTTTAGGGTTAGGTTTAGGTTTATGTTTAGGATTATGGCTGGTGCTAACCTTAGGGTTAGGTTTAGGGTTATGGCTAGGTTTAGGGCTAAGGCTAGGGTTATTGTTAGGGTTAGGGATAGGGCTAGGGCTAGGGTTAGGGTTAGTGTTAGGTTTAGGGAGAGGGCTAGGGTTAAGGTTATGGTTAGGGTTAGTTTTAGGGTTATGGTTATGGTTAGATCTAAGTTTAGGATTGGGTTTAGGGCTAGGGTTAGGGTTAGGTCTAGGGCTAGGGTTAGGGTTAAGGCTAGGGTTAGGGTTAGGGTTAGGTTAGGGATATGGCTTGGGCTACGGTTAGGGTTAGGGTTAGGGTTAGGGTTAAGTCTTGGGCTAGGGTTAGGTTTAGGTTCAGCGCTAGTGCTTGGGATAGGGGTAGGGCTATTGTTAGGGTTAGGGTTAGGGTTAGGTTTAGTGTTAGGGTTAGGGATAGGGCTAGGGTTAGGGTTAGGGTTAGTTTTATGGTTAGGGCTAGGGCTAGGGCTAGGGTTAGGTTTAGGGTCAGTGCTAGGGCTTGGGAGAGGGGTAGGGCTAGGGTTAGTGTTAGGGTTAGGGTTATGGTTATGGTTATGGTTAGTGCTAGGTTTAGGATTGTAGTTAGGGCTAGCTTTAGGGTTAGGGCTTTGGTTAGGGTTATGGCTAGGGCTAGGGTTATGTTAGGATTAGGTTTAGGTTTATGGCTAGGGCTAGGGCTGGGGCTAGGTTTAGGTTTAATGTTAGGTTTAATGTTCAGGCTAGAGTTAGGGTTAGGGTTAGGGCTAGGGCTAGGGCTACGGTTATTGTTAGGGTTAGGGATAGTGGTAGGGCCAGGGCTAGGGTTACTGTTAGCGTTAGGGCTAGAGTTAGGGCTACAGTTAGGGTTAGGGTTAGGATTAGGGTTAGGGTTAGCACTATGGTTAGGATTAGGGTTAGGGTAAGGGTTAGGGCTAGGGCTAGGGTTAAAAATAGGGTCAGCTCTTGGGCTTGGAGGGGTAGGGCTAGGGTTACGGTTAGGGTTAGGGATAGGGCTAGTGTTTGGGTTAGGGTTAGTGTTAGGGCTAGAATTATGTTTAGGGTTAGTGTTAGGTTTAGGGTTATGGCTAGGGCCATGTTTCGGGTTAGGATAGGGTTAGGGATAGGACTAAGGTTAGGTTTAGGATTAGGGTTAGGTTTAGTGTTATGGTTATGGTTAGGTCTATGTTTAGCTTTGGGGTTAGGGCTAGGGTTAGGGCTAGGCTTAGGTTTAGGGTTATGGCTAGGGTAGGACTAGGGTTAGGGTTATGTTTAGGGTTAGGGTTAGGTTTAGGTTTAGGGTTACGTCTGGTGCTAACGTTAGGGTTAGTGTTAGGGTCATGGCTAGGGCTAGGGCTAGGGCTAGGATTATTGTTAGGGTTAGGGATAGCGCTAGGGCTAGTGTTAGGGTTAGTGTTAGGTTTAGGGCTAGGGCTAGGGCTGGGTTTAATGTTACGGTTAGGGTTAGGGCTAAGGTTAGTGGTATGGTTAGGGTTATTGTTAGGTCTAGGTTAGTTTTAGATTAGGGTTAGGGCTAGGGTTATGGTTAGGGTTGGTGTTAGGGTTAGGATTACGGCTAGGGTTATGTTTAGGTTTAGGGTTAGGTTAAGGATAGGGCTTGGGCTACGGTTAGGGTTAGGGTTAGGGTTAGGACTAGGGTTAGGGTTAGGGTTAGTTTTAGGGCTATGGCTGGTGCTAGGGTTAAGGTTAGGTTTTGGGTTATGGATAGGGCTTGGGCTAGCATTATTGTTAGTGTTAGGGATAGTGCTAGGGCTAGGGTTAGGGTTGGTGTTAGGGTTAGGACTAGGGCTAGCGCTAGGGCTAGGGCTAGATTTAGGGTTAGGGCTAGGGTTAGGATTAGGGTTAGGTCTAGGTCTAGTGCTAAGGCTAGGGTTTAGTTTAGGATTAGGTTAGGGATATTGTTAGGGTTAGGTTTTGGGCTATGCCTAGGGTTTGGATTAGGTTTAGGACTAGGGTTAAGTTTAGGGTTATGGTTATGGTTAGGTCTATGTTTAGGTTTGGTGTTAGGGCTAGGGTTAGGGCTAGGCTTAGGTTTAGGGTTATGGCTAGGGTAGGACTAGGGTTAGGGTTATGTTTAGGGTTAGGGTTAGGTTTAGGTTTAGGGTTACGTCTGGTGCTAACGTTAGGGTTAGTGTTAGGGTCATGGCTAGGGCTAGGGCTAGGGCTAGGATTATTGTTAGGGTTAGGGATAGCGCTAGGGCTAGTGTTAGGGTTAGTGTTAGGTTTAGGGCTAGGGCTAGGGCTGGGTTTAATGTTACGGTTATGGTTAGGCCTAAGGTTAGTGGTATTGTTAGGGTTATTGTTAGGTCTAGGTTAGTTTTAGAGTTAGGGTTAGGGCTAGGGTTATGGTTAGGGTTACTGTTAGGGTTAGGGTTACGGCTAGGGTTAGGTTTAGGTTTAGGGTTAGGTTAGGGATAGAGCTTGGGCTACGGTTAGGGTTAGGATTAGGACTAGGGTTAGGGTTAGGGTTAGTTTTAGGGCTATGGCTGGTGCTAGGGTTAAGGTTAGGTTTTGGGTTATGGATAGGGCTTGGGCTAGCGTTATTGTTAGTGTTAGTGATAGTGGTAGGGCTAGGGTTAGGGTTGGTGTTAGGGTTAGGACTAGGGCTAGCGCTAGGGCTAGGGCTAGATTTAGGGTTAGGGCTAGGGTTAGGATTAGGGTTAGGTCTAGGTCTAGTGCTAAGGCTAGGGTTTAGTTTAGGATTAGGTTAGGGATATTGTTAGGGTTAGGTTTTGGGCTATGCCTAGGGTTTGGGTTAGGTTTAGGACTAGGGTTAAGTTTAGGGTTATGGTTATGGTTAGGTCTAAGTTTAGGATTGGGGTTAGGGCTAGGGTTAGGGTTAGGGTTAGGTTTAGGGTCAGCGCTAGGGCTTGGGAGAGGGGTAGGGCTAGGTTTAGGGTTAGGGTTAGGGTCAGGGTTAGGTTAGGGATAGGGCTAGCATTAGGGTTAGGTTTAGGGTTAGGTTTAGGGTTAGGGCTAGGGCTAGGGTTAGGTTTAGGGTCAGTGCTAGGGCTTGGGAGAGGGGTAGGGCTAGGTTTAGGGTTTCGGTTAGGGTTAGGGATAGGCTAGGGTCAGGGTTTGGTTTAGGCTTAAGGTTATGTTTAAAGTTAGGTCTAAGTTTAGGATTGGGGTTCGGGCTAGGGTTAGGGTTAGGGTTACAGCCAGGGTAGGACTAGTGTTAGGGTTAGAGTTAGGTTTAGGGCTATGGCTGGTGCTAGGTTTAGGGTTAGGTTTTTTGTTATGGCTAGGGCTAGGGCTAGGGCTAGCGTTATTGTTACGTTTAGGGATATTGCTAGGGCTAGGGTTAGGGTTGGTGTTAGGGTTAGGGCTAGGGCTAGCGCTAAGGCTATGGCTAGGTTTAGGTTTAGGGCTAGGTTTAGGATTATTGTTAGGTCTATGGCTAGTGCTAAGGCTAGGGTTTAGGTTAGGATTAGGGTTAGGGATATTGTTAGTGTTAGGTTTAGGGCTATGGCTAGGGTTTGGGTTAGGTTTAGGACTAGGGTTAGGTTTAGGGTTATGGTTATGGTTAGGTCTATGTTTAGGATTGGGGTTAGGGCTAGGGTTAGGGTTAGTGTTAGGTTTAGGGTCAGCGCTAGGGCATGGGAGAGGTGTAGGGCTAGGGTTAGGGTTAGGGTTAGGGATAGGGCTAGGGTTAGGGTTAGGGTTATGTTTAGGGTTAGGTCTAGGGCTAGGGTTAGGTTTAGGGTCAGCGCTAGCGCTTGGGAGAGGGGTAGGGCTAGATTTAGGGCTAGTGTTAGGGTTAGGGATAGGACTAGGTTTAGGGTTATGGTTAGGCTTAAGGTTATGATTATGCTTAGGTCTAAGTTTAGGATTGTGGTTAGGGGTAGGGTTAGGGTTAGGGTTACAGCTAGGGTAGGAATAGGGTTAGGGTTAGGGTTAGGTTTAGGGCTATGCCTGGTGCTAGTGTTAGGGTTAGGTTTTGGGTTATGGCTAGGGCTTGGGCTAGGGCTAGCGTTATTGTTTTGGTTAGGGATAGTGCTAGGGCTAGGGTTAGGATTGGTGTTAGGTTTAGGGCTAGGGCTAGTGCTAGGGCTATGGCTAGGTTTAGGGTTAGGGCTAGGGTTAGGATTAGGGTTAGGTCTAGGTCTAGTGCTAAGGCTAGGGTTTAGGTTAGGATTAGGGTTAGGAATATTGTTAGGGTTAGGTTTAGGGCTATGGCTAGGGTGTGGGTTAGGTTTAGGGCTAGGGTTGTGTTTAGGGTCAGTGCTAGGGCTTCGGAGTGGGCTAGGGCTAGGGATAGGTTTAGGGTTAGGGATAGGGCTAGGTTTAGGGTTAGGGTTAGGGTTAGGGTTAGGGTTAGGTTTAGGGTTATGGTTATGGTTAGGTCTATGTTTAGGACTGGGGTTAGGGCTAGGGCTAGGGTTAGGGTCAGCGCTAGGGTTTGGAATAGGGGTAGGGCTAGGGTTAGGGTTAGGGTTAGGGATAGGGCTAGGGTCAGGGTTAGGGTTAGGTTTAGTGTTAGAGCTAGAGCTAGGGTTAGTTTTAGGGTCAGCGCTAGGGCTTGGGAGAAGGGTAGGACTAGGGTTAGGGTTAGGGTTAGGTTAAGGGTTAGGGTTATGGTTATGGTTAGGTCTATGTTTTGGATTGTGGTTAGGGCTACAGTTAGTGTTAGGGCTAGGGTTAGGGTTAGGGTTAGGGTTAGGGTTATGGCTTGGGCAGGACTAATCTTAGGGTTAGGTTTAAGGATAGGATTAAGTTTTTTTTAGGGTTATGGCTGGTGCTAGGATTAGGGTTAGGGTTAAGGTTATAGCTAGGGCTAGGGCTAGGGCTAGGTTTATTGTTAGGTTTAGGGATAGTGCTAGGGCTAGGGTTAGGGTTGGTGTTGGGGTTAGGGCTATTGTTAGGGTTAGTGTTATGGCTAGGGCTAGGGTTACTGTTAGGGTTAGGTTTAGGTTTATGACTAGGGCTAGGGCTGGGGCTAGGGTTAGTGTTAAGGTTAGGTTTAGTGTTAGGGCTAGGGTTAGGTTTAGGGTTAGGGCTAGGGCTAGGGCTAGGGCCAGGGTTATTGTTAGGGTTAGGGATAGTGCTAGCACTAGCACTAGGGCTAGGGTTAGTGTTAGGGTTAGGGCTAGGGCTAGGGCTAGGGTTTGGTTTAGGTTTTGGGTTAGATTTAGGGCTACAGTTAGGGTTACGGTTAGGGTTAGGGCTATGGTTAGGCTTTGGGCTATTTTTAGGTTTAGGGCTAGGGTTAGGGTCATGGTTAGTGTTAGGGTTAGGTTGTCGGTTATGGCTCGGGCTAAGACAGGGTTTAGGGTTAAGGTTAGGGTTAGGGTAGGGCTAAGGCTTGGGCTAGGGTTAAGTTTAGGGTAGGGTTGGGTTAGAGGTTGGGGTTGTGGTGGCATTGTGGTTGGGATTAGAGTTAGGGTAGGGCTTTGGGTAGGGGTTGGGTTTAGGCTTAGGGTTAGGTCTAGGACTATGGTTTGCGTTAGGGTTAGAGTTAGGTTTAGGGTTAGTGCTAGGATTAGGGGTAGGTTTAGGTTTAGGGCTATGGTTAGGTTTAGTGTTTAGGACTATGGTTTGCGTTAGGGTTAGAGTTAGGTTTAGGGTTAGTGCTAGGATTAGGGGTAGGTTTAGGTTTAGGGCTATGGTTAGGTTTAGTGTTAGTGTTAGTGTTAAGGTTAGGGCTAGGGTAAGGGTTAGGGTTAGGGCTAGGGTTTGGGAGTGGGATAGGTTTAGGGTTAGGGTTAGGGCTAGGACTAGGGCTAGGGGTAGTGTTAGTGTTAGGGCTAGGTTTAGGGTTAGGGTTATGGTGAGCACTTGGTTGAGGGTTAGGGTTTGGGCTAGGGTTTGGGAGTGGGATAGGTTTAGGTTTAGGGTTAGGGATAGGACTAGGTCTAGGGGTAGTGTTAGTGTTAGGGCTAGGTTTAGGGTTAGGGTTATGGTTAGCACTAGGTTGAGGGTTAGGGTTTGGGCTAGGGCAAGGTTCGGGGTATGTTCAGGGCTAGGGTTATGGTTAGGGCTAGGGCTCGGGTTGGGGTAAGGTTAGGGCTAGTGCTAGTGCTAGCGTTAAGGTTAGGGTTAGTGTTAGGGTTAGGTTTAGGGCTAGGGCTAGGTTTAGGTTTACGATTTTGGTTAGGGTTAGGGATAGGGCTCGGGCTACTGTTACAGTTACGGTTAGTGTTAGGGTTAGGTTTAGGGCTAGGGCTCGGGTTAGGGTTAGGGTTAGGTCTAGGGTTTGGGTGAGTACTAATCTAGGTTTAGGGTTAGGGTTAGGGTTAGGGCAAGGGCTAGGGATAGGTTTGTTGTTAGGGTTAGGGATAGTGCGAGGGGTAGGTTTAGGTTTAATGTTAGGCTTAGGTCTAGGGCTAGGGCTAGGGTTAGTGTTAGGGTAAGGGTTAGGGCTAGGGTTAGTGTTAGTCTTAGGGTTAGGGCTAGGTCTAGGGTTAGAGTTAGGGTTAGGGCTAGGGTTATGATTTGGTTATGGTTATGGCTATGTTTAGAATTGGGGTTAGGGCTAGCATTAGGTTTAGTGCTAGGGTTAGGGTTATGGCTAGGGCTCGGGTTACTGTTAGGGTTAGGTTTGGGTTTATGGCTAGGGCTAGCGCTAGGTCTAGGGTTAGGGTTAAGGTTAGGTTTAGTGTTAGGTCTAGGTTTAGGGTTACGGTTTGCGCTAGGGCTAGGTTTATTGTTAGGGTTAGGGCTAGTGCTAGGGCTAGTGCTAGGGTTAGTGTTAGGGTTAGGGCTAGGGCTAGGGCTAGGGTTTGGTTTATGGTTAGGGTTAGTATTAGGGCTACGGTTAGGGTTAGGGTTAGGGTTAGGGTTAGGGTTAGTGTTAGTGCTATGGTTAGGGTTAGGTTTAGGCCTATGGTTAGGGTTAGGGCTAGGGTTAGGGTTAGGGTTAGTGTTAGGGCTAGGACTTGTTTAGGGTTAGTGTTAGGTTTAGGGTTATTGCTAGGGCCATCTTTAGGGATAGGGTTAGGGTTAGGGATAGGGCTTGATCTACGGTTAGGGTTTTGGTTAGGGTTAGGGTTAGGGCTAGTGCTAGGGCTAGGGCTAGGGTTATTGTTAGGGTTAGAGATAGTTTTAGGGCTAGGGTTAGGGTTAGTGTTAATGTTAGGGTTATGGTTATGGTTAGGTCTATGTTTTGGATTGTGGTTAGGGCTACAGTTAGTGTTAGGGCTAGGGTTAGGGTTAGGGTTAGGTTTATGGCTAGGGCAGGACTAACCTTAGGGTTAGATTTAAGGTTAGGGTTAAGTTTTGTTTAGGGTTATGGCTGGTGCTAGGATTAGGGTTAGGGTTAAGGTTATAGCTAGGGCTAGGGCTAGGGCTAGGTTTATTGTTAGGTTTAGGGATAGTGCTAGGGCTAGGGTTAGGGTTGGTGTTGGGGTTAGGGCTATTGTTCGGGTTAGTGTTATGGCTAGGGCTAGGGTTACTGTTAGGGTTAGGTTTAGGTTTATGACTAGGGCTAGGGCTGGGGCTAGGGTTAGTGTTAAGGTTAGGTTTAGTGTTAGGGCTAGGGTTAGGTTTAGGGTTAGGGCTAGGGCTAGGGCTAGGGCCAGGGTTATTGTTAGGGTTAGGGATAGTGCTAGCACTAGGGCTAGGGTTAGTGTTAGGGTTAGGGCTAGGGCTAGGGCTAGGGTTTGGTTTAGGTTTTGGGTTAGATTTAGGGCTACAGTTAGGGTTACGGTTAGGGTTAGGGCTATGGTTAGGCTTTGGGCTATTTTTAGGTTTAGGGCTAGGGTTAGGGTCATGGTTAGTGTTAGGGTTAGGTTGTCGGTTATGGCTCGGGCTAAGACAGGGTTTAGGGTTAAGGTTAGGGTTAGGGTAGGGCTAAGGCTTGGGCTAGGGTTAAGTTTAGGGTAGGGTTGGGTTAGAGGTTGGGGTTGTGGTGGCATTGTGGTTGGGATTAGAGGTAGGGTAGGGCTTTGGGTAGGGGTTGGGTTTAGGCTTAGGGTTAGGTCTAGGACTATGGTTTGCGTTAGGGTTAGAGTTAGGTTTAGGGTTAGTGCTAGGATTAGGGGTAGGTTTAGGTTTAGGGCTATGGTTAGGTTTAGTGTTAGTGTTAGTGTTAAGGTTAGGGCTAGGGTAAGGGTTAGGGTTAGGGCTAGGGTTTGGGAGTGGGATAGGTTTAGGGTTAGGGTTAGGGCTAGGACTAGGGCTAGGGGTAGTGTTAGTGTTAGGGCTAGGTTTAGGGTTAGGGTTATGGTGAGCACTTGGTTGAGGGTTAGGGTTTGGGCTAGGGTTTGGGAGTGGGATAGGTTTAGGTTTAGGGTTAGGGATAGGACTAGGTCTAGGGGTAGTGTTAGTGTTAGGGCTAGGTTTAGGGTTAGGGTTATGGTTAGCACTAGGTTGAGGGTTAGGGTTTGGGCTAGGGCAAGGTTCGGGGTATGTTCAGGGCTAGGGTTATGGTTAGGGCTAGGGCTCGGGTTGGGGTAAGGTTAGGGCTAGTGCTAGTGCTAGCGTTAAGGTTAGGGTTAGTGTTAGGGTTAGGTTTAGGGCTAGGGCTAGGTTTAGGTTTACGATTTTGGTTAGGGTTAGGGATAGGGCTCGGGCTACTGTTACAGTTACGGTTAGTGTTAGGGTTAGGTTTAGGGCTAGGGCTCGGGTTAGGGTTAGGGTTAGGTCTAGGGTTTGGGTGAGTACTAATCTAGGTTTAGGGTTAGGGTTAGGGTTAGGGCAAGGGCTAGGGATAGGTTTGTTGTTAGGGTTAGGGATAGTGCGAGGGGTAGGTTTAGGTTTAATGTTAGGCTTAGGTCTAGGGCTAGGGCTAGGGTTAGTGTTAGGGTAAGGGTTAGGGCTAGGGTTAGTGTTAGTCTTAGGGTTAGGGCTAGGTCTAGGGTTAGAGTTAGGGTTAGGGCTAGGGTTATGATTTGGTTATGGTTATGGCTATGTTTAGAATTGGGGTTAGGGCTAGCATTAGGTTTAGTGCTAGGGTTAGGGTTATGGCTAGGGCTCGGGTTACTGTTAGGGTTAGGTTTGGGTTTATGGCTAGGGCTAGCGCTAGGTCTAGGGTTAGGGTTAAGGTTAGGTTTAGTGTTAGGTCTAGGTTTAGGGTTACGGTTTGCGCTAGGGCTAGGTTTATTGTTAGGGTTAGGGCTAGTGCTAGGGCTAGTGCTAGGGTTAGTGTTAGGGTTAGGGCTAGGGCTAGGGCTAGGGTTTGGTTTATGGTTAGGGTTAGTATTAGGGCTACGGTTAGGGTTAGGGTTAGGGTTAGGGTTAGTGTTAGTGCTATGGTTAGGGTTAGGTTTAGGCCTATGGTTAGGGTTAGGGCTAGGGTTAGGGTTAGGGTTAGTGTTAGGGCTAGGACTTGTTTAGGGTTAGTGTTAGGTTTAGGGTTATTGCTAGGGCCATCTTTAGGGATAGGGTTAGGGTTAGGGATAGGGCTTGATCTACGTTTAGGGTTTTGGTTAGGGTTAGGGTTAGGGCTAGTGCTAGGGCTAGGGCTAGGGTTATTGTTAGGGTTAGAGATAGTTTTAGGGCTAGGGTTAGGGTTAGTGTTAATGTTAGGGTTATGGTTATGGTTAGGTCTATGTTTTGGATTGTGGTTAGGGCTACAGTTAGTGTTAGGGCTAGGGTTAGGGTTAGGGTTAGGTTTATGGCTAGGGCAGGACTAACCTTAGGGTTAGATTTAAGGTTAGGGTTAAGTTTTGTTTAGGGTTATGGCTGGTGCTAGGATTAGGGTTAGGGTTAAGGTTATAGCTAGTGCTAGGGCTAGGGCTAGGTTTATTGTTAGGGTTAGGGATAGTGCTAGGGCTAGGGTTAGGGTTGGTTTTGGGGTTAGGGCTATTGTTCGGGTTAGTGTTATGGCTAGGGCTAGGGTTACTGTTAGGGTTAGGTTTAGGTTTATGACTAGGGCTAGGGCTGGGGCTAGGGTTAGTGTTAAGGTTAGGTTTAGTGTTAGGGCTAGGGTTAGGTTTAGGGTTAGGGCTAGGGCTAGGGCTAGGGCCAGGGTTATTGTTAGGGTTAGGGATAGTGCTAGCACTAGGGCTAGGGTTAGTGTTAGGGTTAGGGCTAGGGCTAGGGCTAGGGTTTGGTTTAGGTTTTGGGTTAGATTTAGGGCTACAGTTAGGGTTACGGTTAGGGTTAGGGCTATGGTTAGGCTTTGGGCTATTTTTAGGTTTAGGGCTAGGGTTAGGGTCATGGTTAGTGTTAGGGTTAGGTTGTCGGTTATGGCTCGGGCTAAGACAGGGTTTAGGGTTAAGGTTAGGGTTAGGGTAGGGCTAAGGCTTGGGCTAGGGTTAAGTTTAGGGTAGGGTTGGGTTAGAGGTTGGGGTTGTGGTGGCATTGTGGTTGGGATTAGAGGTAGGGTAGGGCTTTGGGTAGGGGTTGGGTTTAGGCTTAGGGTTAGGTCTAGGACTATGGTTTGAGTTAGGGTTAGAGTTAGGTTTAGGGTTAGTGCTAGGATTAGGGGTAGGTTTAGGTTTAGGGCTATGGTTAGGTTTAGTGTTAGTGTCAGTGTTAAGGTTAGGGCTAGGGTAAGGTTTAGGGTTAGGGCTAGGGTTTGGGAGTGGGATAGGTTTAGGGTTAGGGTTAGGGATAGGACTAGGGCTAGGGGTAGTGTTAGTGTTAGGGCTAGGTTTAGGGTTAGGGTTATGGTAAGCACTTGGTTGAGGGTTAGGTGTTGTGCTAGGGCTAGGTTCGAGGTATGTTTAGGGCTAGGTTTATGGTTAGGGCTAGGGCTCGGGTTGGGGTAAGGTTAGGGCTAGTGCTAGTGCTAGCGTTAAGGTTAGGGTTAGTGTTAGGGTTAGGTTTAGGGCTAGGGCTAGGTTTAGGTTTACGATTTTGGTTAGGGTTAGGGATAGGGCTCCGGCTACTGTTACGGTTACGGTTAGGGTTAGGGTTAGGTTTAGGGCTAGGGCTCGGGTTAGGGTTAGGGTTAGGTCTAGGGTTTGGGTGAGTACTAATCTAGGTTTAGTGTTAGGGTTAGGGTTAGGGCAAGGGCTAGGAATAGGTTTGTTGTTAGGGTTAGGGATAGTGCGAGGGGTAGGTTTAGGTTTAATGTTAGGCTTAGGTCTAGGGCTAGGGCTAGGGTTAGTGTTAGTATTAGGGTAAGGGTTAGGGCTAGGGTTAGTGTTAGTCTTAGGGTTAGGGCTAGGTCTAGGGTTAGAGTTAGGGTTAGGGCTAGGGTTATGATTTGGTTATAGTTATGGCTATGTTTAGAATTGGGGTTAGTGCTGGCATTAGGTTTAGGACTAGGGTTAGGGTTATGGCTAGGGCTCGGGTTACTGTTAGGGTTAGGTTTGGGTTTATGGCTAGGGCTAGCGCTAGGTCTAGGGTTAGGGTTAAGGTTAGGTTTAGTGTTAGGTCTAGGTTTAGGGTTACGGTTTGCACTAGGGCTAGGTTTATTGTTAGGGTTAGGGCTAGTGCTAGGGCTAGTGCTAGGGTTAGTGTTAGGGTTAGGGCTAGGGCTAGGGCTAGGGTTTGGTTTATGGTTAGGGTTAGTATTAGGGCTACGGTTAGGGTTAGGGTTAGGGTTAGTGTTAGTGCTATGGTTAGGGTTAGGTTTAGGCCTATGGTTAGGGTTAGGGCTAGGGTTAGGGTTAGGGTTAGTGTTAGGGCTAGGACTTGTTTAGGGTTAGTGTTAGGTTTAGGGTTATTGCTAGGGCCATCTTTAGGGATAGGGTTAGGGTTAGGGATAGGGCTTGATCTACGTTTAGGGTTTTGGTTAGGGTTAGGGTTAGGGCTAGTGCTAGGGCTAGGGCTAGGGTTATTGTTAGGGTTAGAGATAGTTTTAGGGCTAGGGTTAGGGTTAGTGTTAGGGTTAGGGTTATGGTTATGGTTAGGTCTATGTTTTGGATTGTGGTTAGGGCTACAGTTAGTGTTAGGGCTAGGGTTAGGGTTAGGGTTAGGTTTATGGCTAGGGCAGGACTAACCTTAGGGTTAGATTTAAGGTTAGGGTTAAGTTTTGTTTAGGGTTATGGCTGGTGCTAGGATTAGGGTTAGGGTTAAGGTTATAGCTAGTGCTAGGGCTAGGGCTAGGTTTATTGTTAGGGTTAGGGATAGTGCTAGGGCTAGGGTTAGGGTTGGTTTTGGGGTTAGGGCTATTGTTCGGGTTAGTGTTATGGCTAGGGCTAGGGTTACTGTTAGGGTTAGGTTTAGGTTTATGACTAGGGCTAGGGCTGGGGCTAGGGTTAGTGTTAAGGTTAGGTTTAGTGTTAGGGCTAGGGTTAGGTTTAGGGTTAGGGCTAGGGCTAGGGCTAGGGCCAGGGTTATTGTTAGGGTTAGGGATAGTGCTAGCACTAGGGCTAGGGTTAGTGTTAGGGTTAGGGCTAGGGCTAGGGCTAGGGTTTGGTTTAGGTTTTGGGTTAGATTTAGGGCTACAGTTAGGGTTACGGTTAGGGTTAGGGCTATGGTTAGGCTTTGGGCTATTTTTAGGTTTAGGGCTAGGGTTAGGGTCATGGTTAGTGTTAGGGTTAGGTTGTCGGTTATGGCTCGGGCTAAGACAGGGTTTAGGGTTAAGATTAGGGTTAGGGTAGGGCTAAGGCTTGGGCTAGGGTTAAGTTTAGGGTAGGGTTGGGTTAGAGGTTGGGGTTGTGGTGGCATTGTGGTTGGGATTAGAGGTAGGGTAGGGCTTTGGGTAGGGGTTGGGTTTAGGCTTAGGGTTAGGTCTAGGACTATGGTTTGAGTTAGGGTTAGAGTTAGGTTTAGGGTTAGTGCTAGGATTAGGGGTAGGTTTAGGTTTAGGGCTATGGTTAGGTTTAGTGTTAGTGTCAGTGTTAAGGTTAGGGCTAGGGTAAGGTTTAGGGTTAGGGCTAGGGTTTGGGAGTGGGATAGGTTTAGGGTTAGGGTTAGGGATAGGACTAGGGCTAGGGGTAGTGTTAGTGTTAGGGCTAGGTTTAGGGTTAGGGTTATGGTAAGCACTTGGTTGAGGGTTAGGTGTTGTGCTAGGGCTAGGTTCGAGGTATGTTTAGGGCTAGGGTTATGGTTAGGGCTAGGGCTCGGGTTGGGGTAAGGTTAGGGCTAGTGCTAGTGCTAGCGTTAAGGTTAGGGTTAGTGTTAGGGTTAGGTTTAGGGCTAGGGCTAGGTTTAGGTTTACGATTTTGGTTAGGGTTAGGGATAGGGCTCCGGCTACTGTTACGGTTACGGTTAGGGTTAGGGTTAGGTTTAGGGCTAGGGCTCGGGTTAGGGTTAGGGTTAGGTCTAGGGTTTGGGTGAGTACTAATCTAGGTTTAGTGTTAGGGTTAGGGTTAGGGCAAGGGCTAGGAATAGGTTTGTTGTTAGGGTTAGGGATAGTGCGAGGGGTAGGTTTAGGTTTAATGTTAGGCTTAGGTCTAGGGCTAGGGCTAGGGTTAGTGTTAGTATTAGGGTAAGGGTTAGGGCTAGGGTTAGTGTTAGTCTTAGGGTTAGGGCTAGGTCTAGGGTTAGAGTTAGGGTTAGGGCTAGGGTTATGATTTGGTTATAGTTATGGCTATGTTTAGAATTGGGGTTAGTGCTGGCATTAGGTTTAGGACTAGGGTTAGGGTTATGGCTAGGGCTCGGGTTACTGTTAGGGTTAGGTTTGGGTTTATGGCTAGGGCTAGCGCTAGGTCTAGGGTTAGGGTTAAGGTTAGGTTTAGTGTTAGGTCTAGGTTTAGGGTTACGGTTTGCACTAGGGCTAGGTTTATTGTTAGGGTTAGGGCTAGTGCTAGGGCTAGTGCTAGGGTTAGTGTTAGGGTTAGGGCTAGGGCTAGGGCTAGGGTTTGGTTTATGGTTAGGGTTAGTATTAGGGCTACGGTTAGGGTTAGGGTTAGGGTTAGTGTTAGTGCTATGGTTAGGGTTAGGTTTAGGCCTATGGTTAGGGTTAGGGCTAGGGTTAGGGTTAGGGTTAGTGTTAGGGCTAGGACTTGTTTAGGGTTAGTGTTAGGTTTAGGGTTATTGCTAGGGCCATCTTTAGGGATAGGGTTAGGGTTAGGGATAGGGCTTGATCTACGTTTAGGGTTTTGGTTAGGGTTAGGGTTAGGGCTAGTGCTAGGGCTAGGGCTAGGGTTATTGTTAGGGTTAGAGATAGTTTTAGGGCTAGGGTTAGGGTTAGTGTTAATGTTAGGGTTATGGTTATGGTTAGGTCTATGTTTTGGATTGTGGTTAGGGCTACAGTTAGTGTTAGGGCTAGGGTTAGGGTTAGGGTTAGGTTTATGGCTAGGGCAGGACTAACCTTAGGGTTAGATTTAAGGTTAGGGTTAAGTTTTGTTTAGGGTTATGGCTGGTGCTAGGATTAGGGTTAGGGTTAAGGTTATAGCTAGTGCTAGGGCTAGGGCTAGGTTTATTGTTAGGGTTAGGGATAGTGCTAGGGCTAGGGTTAGGGTTGGTTTTGGGGTTAGGGCTATTGTTCGGGTTAGTGTTATGGCTAGGGCTAGGGTTACTGTTAGGGTTAGGTTTAGGTTTATGACTAGGGCTAGGGCTGGGGCTAGGGTTAGTGTTAAGGTTAGGTTTAGTGTTAGGGCTAGGGTTAGGTTTAGGGTTAGGGCTAGGGCTAGGGCTAGGGCCAGGGTTATTGTTAGGGTTAGGGATAGTGCTAGCACTAGGGCTAGGGTTAGTGTTAGGGTTAGGGCTAGGGCTAGGGCTAGGGTTTGGTTTAGGTTTTGGGTTAGATTTAGGGCTACAGTTAGGGTTACGGTTAGGGTTAGGGCTATGGTTAGGCTTTGGGCTATTTTTAGGTTTAGGGCTAGGGTTAGGGTCATGGTTAGTGTTAGGGTTAGGTTGTCGGTTATGGCTCGGGCTAAGACAGGGTTTAGGGTTAAGGTTAGGGTTAGGGTAGGGCTAAGGCTTGGGCTAGGGTTAAGTTTAGGGTAGGGTTGGGTTAGAGGTTGGGGTTGTGGTGGCATTGTGGTTGGGATTAGAGGTAGGGTAGGGCTTTGGGTAGGGGTTGGGTTTAGGCTTAGGGTTAGGTCTAGGACTATGGTTTGAGTTAGGGTTAGAGTTAGGTTTAGGGTTAGTGCTAGGATTAGGGGTAGGTTTAGGTTTAGGGCTATGGTTAGGTTTAGTGTTAGTGTCAGTGTTAAGGTTAGGGCTAGGGTAAGGTTTAGGGTTAGGGCTAGGGTTTGGGAGTGGGATAGGTTTAGGGTTAGGGTTAGGGATAGGACTAGGGCTAGGGGTAGTGTTAGTGTTAGGGCTAGGTTTAGGGTTAGGGTTATGGTAAGCACTTGGTTGAGGGTTAGGTGTTGTGCTAGGGCTAGGTTCGAGGTATGTTTAGGGCTAGGGTTATGGTTAGGGCTAGGGCTCGGGTTGGGGTAAGGTTAGGGCTAGTGCTAGTGCTAGCGTTAAGGTTAGGGTTAGTGTTAGGGTTAGGTTTAGGGCTAGGGCTAGGTTTAGGTTTACGATTTTGGTTAGGGTTAGGGATAGGGCTCCGGCTACTGTTACGGTTACGGTTAGGGTTAGGGTTAGGTTTAGGGCTAGGGCTCGGGTTAGGGTTAGGGTTAGGTCTAGGGTTTGGGTGAGTACTAATCTAGGTTTAGTGTTAGGGTTAGGGTTAGGGCAAGGGCTAGGAATAGGTTTGTTGTTAGGGTTAGGGATAGTGCGAGGGGTAGGTTTAGGTTTAATGTTAGGCTTAGGTCTAGGGCTAGGGCTAGGGTTAGTGTTAGTATTAGGGTAAGGGTTAGGGCTAGGGTTAGTGTTAGTCTTAGGGTTAGGGCTAGGTCTAGGGTTAGAGTTAGGGTTAGGGCTAGGGTTATGATTTGGTTATAGTTATGGCTATGTTTAGAATTGGGGTTAGTGCTGGCATTAGGTTTAGGACTAGGGTTAGGGTTATGGCTAGGGCTCGGGTTACTGTTAGGGTTAGGTTTGGGTTTATGGCTAGGGCTAGCGCTAGGTCTAGGGTTAGGGTTAAGGTTAGGTTTAGTGTTAGGTCTAGGTTTAGGGTTACGGTTTGCACTAGGGCTAGGTTTATTGTTAGGGTTAGGGCTAGTGCTAGGGCTAGTGCTAGGGTTAGTGTTAGGGTTAGGGCTAGGGCTAGGGCTAGGGTTTGGTTTATGGTTAGGGTTAGTATTAGGGCTACGGTTAGGGTTAGGGTTAGGGTTAGTGTTAGTGCTATGGTTAGGGTTAGGTTTAGGCCTATGGTTAGGGTTAGGGCTAGGGTTAGGGTTAGGGTTAGTGTTAGGGCTAGGACTTGTTTAGGGTTAGTGTTAGGTTTAGGGTTATTGCTAGGGCCATCTTTAGGGATAGGGTTAGGGTTAGGGATAGGGCTTGATCTACGGTTAGGGTTTTGGTTAGGGTTAGGGTTAGGGCTAGGGCTAGGTCTAGGGCTAGGGTTATTGTTAGGGTTAGGGATAGTTGTAGGGCTAGGGTTAGGGTTAGTGTTAGGGTTAGGGTTATGGTTATGGTTAGGTCTATGTTTTGGATTGTGGTTAGGGCTACAGTTAGTGTTAGGGCTAGGGTTAGGGTTAGGGTTATGGCTTGGGCAGGAAGAATCTTAGGGTTAGGTTTAAGATTAGGGTTAAGTTTTGTTTAGGGTTATGGCTGGTGCTAGGATTAGGGTTAGGGTTAAGGTAATAGCTAGGGCTCGGGCTAGGGCTAGGTTTATTGTTAGGGTTAGGGCTAGTGCTCGGGCTAGTGCTAGGGTTAGTGTTAGGGTTAGGGCTAGGGCTAGGGCTAGGGTTTGGTTTATGGTTAGGGTTAGTATTAGGGCTATGGTTAGGGTTAGGTTTAGGGTTAGTGTTAGTGCTATGGTTAGGGTTAGGTTTAGGCCTATGGTTAGGGTTAGGGCTAGGGTTAGGGTTAGGGTTAGTGTTAGGGCTAGGACTTGTTTAGAGTTAGTGTTAGGTTTAGGGTTATTGCTAGGGCCATCTTTAGGGATAGGGTTAGGGTTAGGGATAGGGCTTGATCTACGGTTAGGGTTTGGGTTATGGTTAGCGTTAGGGTTAGGGCTAGGGTTAATTTTAGGGTCAGTGCTAGGGCTTGGGAGAGCCTTAGGGCTAGGGTTAGTGTTAGGGTTATGGTTAGGACTAGTGTTAGGGTTAGATTTAGGGTTAGGGGATAGGTCTAGGGCTTGGTCTCGGGTTAGAGTTAGGGCTAGGGCTAGGTTTACAGTTATGGTTATGGTTAGTGCTAGGTTTAGGATTCGGGTTAGGGCTAGCATTAGGGTTAGGGCTTTGGTTAGGGTTGTGGCTAGGGCTAATGTTACTCTTAAGTTTAGGTTTAGGTTTATGGCTAGGGCTAGGGCTGGGGCTAGGGTTAGCATTAAGGTGAGGTTTAATGTTAGAGCTAGAGTTAGGGTTAGGGTTAGGGCTAGGGCTAGGGCTAGCGTTAGAGTTAGGGTTAGGGCTAGAGTTAGGGCTACAGTTATGGTTAGGGTTAGGATTAGGTTTAGGTTTAGGGCTATGGTTAGGGTTAGGGTAGTTTTAGGCCTAGGGCTAAGGTTTAATTTAAATTCAGCACTAGTTCTTGGGTGAGGGGTAGGGCTAGGGTTAAGGTTAGGGTTAGGGATAGGGCTAGGTTTAGGGTTAGGATTAGTGTTAGGGCTAGGGTTAGGTTTAGGTTTAGTGTTAGGTTTAGGGTTATGGCTAAGGCCATGTTTAGGGTTAGGGTTAGGGTTAGGGCTATGGTTAGGTTTAGGGCTAGGGTTAGTGTTAGGGTTAGGTCTATGTTTAAGGTTACTTTTAGGGTTAGGGCTACGGTTAGGTTTAGTGCTAGGGTTAGGGTTAGGGTTAGGGTTATGTTTACATCTAGGGCTACATTTAGGTTTATGGTTAGGTTATGGATCGGGCTTGGGCTACGGTACGGTTAGGGTTAGGGTTAGGGTTAGGGATAGGCCTAGGGTTAGATTTAGGGTCGGCGCTAGGGCTGGGAGAGGGGTAGGGCTAGATTTAGGTTTAGGGTTAAGGTTAGGGTTAAGGTTAGGTTTAGGGATAGGGCTAGGGTTAGGGTTAGGGCTAGGTTTAGGGTTATGGCTAGGGCTAGTGTTACTGTTAGGGTTAGGGTTAAGTTCATGTCTAGGGCTAGGGCTAGGGCTAGGGCTTGGGTGAGGGTTAGGTTTAGGGCTAGGGCTAGGGCTAGGGTTAGGATTAGGGTTAGGTTTGGGGTTAGGGCTAGGGCTAGGATTAGGTTTAATGTTAGGGTTATGGTAGGGCTAGGGCTATGGTTAGTTTTAGGGTTATGGTTATGGTTATGGTTAGGTCTATGTTTAGGATTGGGGTTAGGGCTAAGTCTAGCTTTGGGGTTAGGGTTAGGTTTAGGGTTATGGCTCGTGCTATGGGTTAGGGTTAGATTTATGGTTATGGCTACGTCTAGGTCTAGGGCGAGGTTTATTATTCAGATTAGGAATAGTGCTAGGTCTAGGGTTAGGGTTAGTGTTATGGTTAGGCCTAGTGCTAGGGCTAGGGTTAATGTTAGGGTTAGGTTTAGGGATAGGACTAGGGTTATGGTTAGGTTTAGGGTTAGGGCAACGGTTAGGGTTAGGGCTAGTGTTAGGTTTACGGCTAGGGCTACGTTTAGGTTTAGGGTTATGTTAGGGATATGGCTTGGGCTACGGTTAGGGTTAGGGTTAGTGTTATGGCTAGGGTCATTGCTAGGGTTTGGGTGAGGGGTATGGCTAGGGTTAGGGTTAGGGTTATGGTTAGGTTTAGGGTAATGGTTAGGTCTACGTTTAGGTTTGGGGTTTGGGCTAGGGTTAGGGTTAGGGCTAGGATTAGGGTTAGGGTTATGACTAGTGTTGGATTAGGGTTATGGTTAGGTTTAAGGTTATGGCTGGTGCTAGGGTTAGGGTTAGGTTTAGGGATATGGCTAGAGCTAGGGCTAGGGATAGAGGTCCGGGTATGGTTATGTTTACAGCTAGATCTACGTTTAGGTTTATAGTTAGGTTATGCATCGGGCTTGGGCTATTGTACGGTTAGGGTTATGGTTAGGGTTAGGGTTAGGGCTAGGCCTAGGGTTAGGTTCAGGGTCGGCGCAAGGGCTGGGAGAGTGGTGGGCTATGTTTCGGGTTAGGGTTAAGGTTAGGGTTAAAGTTATGTTTAGGGATAGGGCTAGGGTTAGGGCTAGGGTTAGGGTTAGGTTTAGGGTTATGGCTAGGTCTAGTGTTACTGTTAGGGTTAGGGTTAAGTTCATGTCTAGGGCTAGGGCTTGGGCTATGGCTTGGGCGAGGGTTAGGTTTAGGGCTAGGGCTAGGGCTAGGTTTAGGGTTAGGTTTAGGGTTAGGGCAACGGTTAGGGTTAGGGCTAGGGTTAGGGTTAGGGTTAGTGTTAGGGTTAGTGTTAGTGTTAGTGTTAGGGTTACGGCTAGGGCTACGTTTAGGTTTAGGGTTATGTTAGGGATATGTCTTGGGCTATGGTTAGGGTTAGAGTTAATGTTAGGGTTAGGGTTAATTTTAGGGCTTCGGTGAGGGGTATGGCTAGGGTTAGGGTTAGGGATAGGGTTATGGCTAGGGCTAGTGTTACTGTTAGGTTTAGGATTAAGTTCATGTCTAGGGCTAGGGCTAGGGCTAGGGCTTGGGCTAGGGTTAGGTTTAGGGATAGGGCTAGGGCTAGGGTTAGGGCTAGGGTTAGGTTTAGGGTTAGGGCTACGGTTAGGGTTAGGGCTAGGGTTAGGGTTAGTGTTAGGGTTAGTGTTAGTGTTAGTGTTATGGTTATGGCTAGGGCTACGTTTAGGTTTAGGGTTATGTTATGGATATAGCTTGATCTACGGTCAGGGTTAGGGTTAGTGTTAGGGTTAGGGTTAATTTTAGGGTCATTGCTAGGGCTTGGGTGAGGGGTATGGCTAGGGTTAGCGTTTGGGTTAGGGTTATGGCTAGGGCTAGTGTTACTGTTAGGGTTAGGGTTAAGTTCATGTCTAGGGCTAGTGCTAGGGCTATGGCTTGGGTGAGGGTTAGGTTTAGGGATAGGGATAGGGCTAGGGTTAGGGCTAGGGTTAGGTTTAGGGTTAGGGCTAGGGCTAGGTTTAGGTTTAGTGTTAGGGTTAGGGTAGGGCTAAGGCTATGATTAGGTTTAGGGTTATGGTTATGGTTATGGTTAGGTCTATGTTTAGGATTGGGGTTAGGGCTAAGTTTAGCGTTGGGGCTAGGGTTAGGTTTAGGGTTATGGCTCGTGCTATGGGTTAGGGTTAGGTTTAGGGTTATGGCTAGGGCTAGGTCTAGGGCTAGGGTTATTGTTAAGATTAGGAATAGTGCTAGGTCTAGGGTCAGTGTTATTGTTATGGTTAGGCCTAGTGCTAGTGTTAGGGTTAGGGTTAGGTTTAGGGATAGGACTAGGGTTAGGGTTAGGTTTAGGGTTAGGGCAACGGTTAGGGTTAGGGCTAGGGTTAGGGTTAGGGTTAGTGTTAGGGTTAGTGTTAGTGTTAGTGTTAGGGTTACCTCTAGGGCTACGTTTAGGTTTAGGGTTATGTTAGGGATATGGCTTGGGCTACGGTTAGGTTTAGGGTTAGGGTTAGGGTTAGGGTTAGGGTTAGGGTTATGACTAGTGTAGGACTAGGGTTGGGGTAGGTTTAGGGTTAGGGTTATGGTTAGGTTTAGGGTTGTGGCTGCTGCTAGGGTTAGGGTTAGGTTTAGGGATATGGCTAGGGCTAGGGCTAGGGTTATTGTTAGGGTTAGGGATAGTGCTAGGGCAGAGGGTTAGGGTTAGTGTTAGGGTTAGGGCTAGGGATAGTGCTAGGGCTAGGGTTAGGGTTAGTGTTAGGGTTAGGGCTAGGGCTAGGGCTAGGGATAGGGTTAGGGTTAGGATTAGGATTAGGGCTAGGGTTAGGGTTAGAGTTAGGTTTACGGTTAGGGCTAGGTCTAGGGCTAGATCTCAAGTTAGAGTTAGGGTTAGGGCTAGGGTTAAGGTTTTGGTTATGGTTAGGGCTAGGTTTAGGATTGGGTAATATTAGCATTAGGGTTAGGGTTATGGCTAGGGCTAGGGTTACTGTTAGGATTAGGTTTAGGTTTATGGCTAGTGCTTGGGCTGGGGCTACGGTTAGGGTTAAGGTTAGGTTTAGTGTTAGGGCTAGGGTTAGGGTTAGGGTTAGGGCTAGGAATAGGGCTAGGGTTATTGTTAGGTTATGGATAGTGCTAATTCTAGGGCTACAGTTAGTGTTAGGGTGAGTGCTAGGGCTAGGGCTAGGGTTAGGTTTATGTTCAGTGCTATGGCTTGGGAGAGGGGTTGGGCTAGCGTTAGGGTTAGGGTTAGGTTTAGGGATAAGGCTAAGGTTTGGGTTAGGGTTAGGTTTAGAGTTATGGTCATGTTTATGGTTAGGGTTAGGGCTAGGTTTAGGGTTAGGTTTAGGGCTAGGGTTAGGGTTAGGGCTAGGATTAGGGTTAGGTTTAGGGCTAGGTTTAGGGTTAGGGTTAGTGTTAGGACTAGGGTTAGGGTTAGGGTTATTGTTAGGTTTAGGGTTACGTCTTGGCCTACGTTTAGGGTTAGTTTTAGTTTAGGTATAGGGCTTGGGCTACAGTTAGGGATAGGTTTAGGGTTTGGTCTAGGGCTAGGGTTGTGTTTAGGGTCAGCGCTAGGGCTTTTGAGTGGGCTAGGTCTAGGGTTAGCGTTTGGGTTAGGGTTAGGGCTAGGGCTAGGTTTAGGGTTAGGGTTAGGGTTAGGGTTAGGTTTAGGGTTATGGTTATGGTTAGGTCTAAGTTTAGGATTGCGGTTAGGGCTAGGGTTAGGGTTAGGGTAGTGCTAGCGTTAGGTTAGGGTTAGGTTTAGGGCTAGTGCTAGGGCTAGGTCTAGTGCCAAGTTTAAGGTTACGGTTAGGGTTATGGCTAGGGCTAGGAGTAGGGTTATTTTTAGGGTTAGGGATAGGGCTATCACTAGGGCTAAGATTAGGGTTAGTGTTATGTTTAGGGGAAGTGCTAGGGCTAGGGTTATTGTTAGGGTTAGGAATAGAGCTAGGGCTGGTTTTAGGGTTTGGGGTAGGGTTAGGGCTAGGGTTAGTGTTAGCGTTAGCGTTATGGCTAGGGCTAGGGATAGGTCTAGCGCTAGGACTAGGGGTAGGGCTAGGGTTATTATTAGGTAAGGATAGTGCTAGGGCTAGGGTTAGGCTTTTTGTTAGGGTTAGGGCTAGGGCTAGGGCTAGGGTCAGGTTTAGGGTTAGGGTAATGGTTAGGGCTATGACTTGGGTTATTTTTACGGTTAGGGCTTGAGCTAGAGCTAGGACTAGAGTTATGGTTAAGGTTAGGGCTAGGGCTAGGGCTAGGGTCAGGTTTAGGGTTAGGGTAATGGTTAGGGCTATGACTAGGGTTATTTTTAGGGTTAGGGCTTGAGCTAGAGCTAGGACTAGAGTTATGGTTAAGGTTAGGGCTAGGGCTAGGGTTAGGGTTAGGTTTAGGGCTAGGTCTAGAGTTAGGTTATTGCTAGGGCTAGGGCTATGGTTATGGTTAGGGCTACGGTAAGGGTTAGCATTAGGGTTATGACTACGGTTAGGCTTAGTGTTAGGGCTACGGCTAGGGCTATGTTTAGGGTAAGTGTTTGGATTAGGGTTAGGTTTATTTCTAGGGTTAGCGTTAGGGTTAGGGCTAGGACTAGGACTAGGGTTATGGTTAGGGTTAGGGTTTGGTTTACGGCTAGGGTTAGGTTTAGGGTGTGGGCTAGGGCTAGAGCTAGGGTTAGGGTTAGGGCTAAGGCTATGATTAGGGTTATAGTTAGGGTTAGGGCTAGGGCTAGTGTTATTCTTAGTGTTAGGGATAGTGTTAGTACTAGGGTTAGGTTTAGTGTTAGTGTTAGGGCTATGGCTAGCTAGGGTTAGTTTTTGGGTTAGGGTTAGGGCTATGGTTAGGGTTAGGGTTAGGGATAGGGCTATGATTAGGGTTAGGTTTAGGTTTAGGGTTAGGGCTAGGGCTAGGATTATGGTTAGGGTTAGGGTTAGAGTTAGGGCTATAGTTAGGGTTAGGGTTAGGGCTTAGGGTTAGGTTTACGGCTAGGGCTAGGGCTAGGGGTAGGTCTATGGCTAGGTTTAAGGTTAGGGTATGGTTATGGCTTGTGTAGGGCTAGGGCTAGGTTTAGGTTATGGGTTAAGGTTATGGTTAGGGCTAGAGCCAGGGCTAGGGTTAGGGTAAATGCTAGGGCTATGATTAGGGTTAGGTTTAGGGTTACGGTTAGGTTTAGGGCTAGTGTTAGGGTAGTGTTAGTGTTATGGATAGGATTAGCGTTAGGGTTAGGGTTAGGGTTAGGTCTACGGCTAGGGAGAGGGTTAGGGTTAGTGTTAGGGCTAGGGCTAGAAGTAGGGTTAGAATAAGATTTAAGTCCTGTGTTAGGGTTAGGGCTAGGGTTAGGGTTACGGTTTGGTAGGGTCGGTCTAGGGCTCGGTTTGGGTAAGGATCAGGGCTAGGGCTAGCGTTAGGGTTAGGTTTAGGATTAGGTTTTGGACTAATCCTAGCTAGGGTTAGGGTTAGGGCTAGTGCTAGGGCCAGGTTTAGGGTTAGGGTTAGGGTTAGGCCTAGGGCTAGGGCTGGGCTAGTTTTAGGGTTAGGATTATGTTTAGGATTAGGGTTAGGGCTAGGGTAATCGTTAGTGTTATGGTTAGGGCTAGGACTAGGGTTAGGGTTAGGTTTATTGTTAGGGTTAGGGTTATTGTTAGGGTTAGGGTTAGGGCTAGGCCTAGGGCAAATTTTAGGGTTAGGGTTTGGGTTATGGCTAGGGCTACGGCTATGGCTAGGTTTAGAGTAAGTGTTAGGGTTCGGTTTAGGGCTACAGCCAGGGCTAGGGCTTGGGCTAGAGTTAGGTTTAGGGCTAGGGATAATATTTGGGTTAGGGTTAGGGTTAGGGATAGGGCTAGGTCTATGGCAAAGTATAGGGTTAGGGTTTGAGTTACGGCTAGGGATACGGCTTCGGCTAGGTTCAGTTTTAGGGCTAGGGTTAGGGTTAGGGTTAGGTTTAGGGCTAGGGTTAGGGTTAGGGTTAGTTTTAGGTCTATGGCTCGGGCTAGGTCTAGGGCTAGGTTTAGGGTTAGTGATAGGGTTATGGCTAGGGCTTGGTTTACTGTTAGGTTAAGGGTTAGGGTTATGGCTAGGGCTAGGGCTAAGGTTAGGGATAGGGTTAGGGCTAGGATTATTGTTAGGGTTAGGTTTAGGGTTAGTTTTAGGATTAGGGCTAGGGCTAGGTTTAGGTTTAGGGTTAGGGCTAGTGTTAGGGTTAGGGCTAGGGCTAGGGCTAGGTCTAGGGTTAGGGTTTGGGTTAGGATTAGGTTTAGGGCTAGGGTTAGGTTTAGGGTTAGGGTTTGGTATAGGGCTACATTTAGGGTTAGGGCCTGGGCCAGGGCTAGTGCTAAGTCTAGGGTTAGGGTTATGATTAGGGTAAGGATTAGGGTCGGGGTTGGGTTGGGTTTGGTTATTGTTAGGGTTAGGGATAGGAGTAGGGCTAGGTTTAGGGTTAGGGTTAGCGTTAGGGCTAGGACAAGGGTTAGGGATAGGGTTATGGCTAGAGCTAGGGCTAGGGCTAGGGCCTGGGCTAGGGTTAGGATTTGGGTTAGGGTTAGAGCTAGGGTTAGGGTTAGGTTTAGGGTTAGGGCTAGTGCTAGGGCTATGGCTAGTGTTAAGGTTAGGGTTAGGGCTAGGGTTAGGGTTAGGGTTATGGCTAGGCCTAGGGCTAGGGTAGGGCTAGGTTTATTGTTAGGGTTAGGGCTAGGTCTACGGCTAGGTTTAGGGTCAGTGTTAGGGTAAGGGCTTGGGCTAGGGTGAGGGTTAGGGTTAGCCTTGGGTTATGGCTATGGTTAGGACTAGGCTTAGGTTTAGGGCTAGGGCTAGGGCTAGGCCTAGGTTTAGGTTTAGGGCTAGATCTATGATTAGGGTTACAATTAGGTTTAGGGTTACGTCTAGGGTTAGGGTTAGGGTTAGGTTAGGCTTACAGCTAGGGTTAGGTTTAGGGTTACGGTTAGGATTGGGGCTAGGACTAGGGTAGGAGTTGGGGTTGGGGCTGGGGTTAGGTTTAGGGTTAGTGTTAGGGTTATGGCTAGTGTTAGGGTTACCTTTAGGTTTAGAGTTAAGGTTATGTCTAGGGCTAGGCCTAGGGCTAGGGCTAGGGCTAGGGCTAGGGTTAGGGTTAGGGTTAGGGTTAGGGCTAGGGCTAGGGTTAAATTTAGTGTCAGCGCTAGGGTTTGGGAGATGGGTAGGGCTAGGGTTAGGGCTAGGGTTAGGGATACGGTTAGGGCTATGTTTAAGATCAGGGTTAATATTAGGGCTAGTGTTAGGGTTAGGGCTAGGGTTAGTGTTAGTTTTAGGGTTAGGGCTAAGTCTAGGGCTAAGTATAGGGTTAGTGTTAGGGTTAGGGCTAGGGTTACAGTTATGTTAATGGTTAGGGCTAGGTTTAGGATTGGGGTTAGTGCTAGCATTAGGGATAGGGCTAGGGTTGGGGATATGGTGAGGCCTAGGGTTACTGTTAGGGTTAGGTTTAGTTTTATGGCTAGGGCTAGGGCTGGGGCTAGCGTTAGGGTTAAGGTTAGGTTTAGTGTTAGGGCTAGGTTTAGGGTTAGGGCTACGGGTAGAGCTAGAGTTAGTGTTAGGGATAGTGCTAGGGATGGGGCTAGTGTTAGTGTTATGGTTAGGGCTAGGGCTAGGGCTAGGTTTAGGTTTAGGTTTTGGGCTATGAATAGGTTTAGGGTTAGGGTTAGGGTTAGGGTTAGGGTTAGGGTTAGGGTTAGGGTTAGGGATAGGGATAGGGTTAGAGTTAGGGTTAGGCTTAGGGTTATGGTTATGGTTAGGTGTAAGTTTAGGATTGGGGTTAGAGCTTGTGTTAGGGTTAGTCTTACGGCTTAGGTAGGACTAGGGTTAGGGTTAGGGTTAGGTTTAGGGTTAGGGTTATGGTTAGGTTTAGGGTTATGGCTGGTGCTAGGGTTAGGGTTAGGGTTAGTGTTATGGCTAGGGTAGGGCTTTGGCTAGCGTTATTGTTAGGGTTAGGGATAGTGCTAGGGCTAGGGTTAGGGTTAGTGTTAGGGTTAGGGCTAGGGTTAGCGCTTGGGTAGGGTTAGGGTTAGGACTAGTTTTAAGATTAGGGTTAATGTCAGGGTTAGGGTTAGGGTTAGGGCTAGGGCTAGGTTTAGGGTTAGGGTTAGGGTTAGGGCTAGGGATAGGTCTAGGTTTAGGGTTAGGGTAAGGGTTAGGGTTAGGGCTAGGGCTTGGGCTAGTGCTAGGATTAGGGTTAGGGTTAGCATTATTGTTAGGGCTAGGGTTAGAATTAGGTTTAGGGCTAGGTTATGGTTGTGGTTACGGCTAGAGCTAGGGCTAGGTTTAGGGTTAGGGTTAGCATTAGTGTTAGGGCTAGGGTTAGGGTTAGGGTTAGGTTTTGGGCTAGGGCTAGGGCTAGAGCTAGGGCTAGGGTTAGGGTTAGGGCTAAGGCTATGATTAGGGTTAGGTTTAGGATTAGGTTTAGGGCTAGGGCTAATGTTATTTTTAGGGTTAGGTATAGTGCTAGGTCTAGAGTTAGGGTTAGTGTTAGGGTTATGGCTAGGGCTAGGGCTAGGTTTAGGTTTAGGGTTTGGATTATGGTTATGGCTACCTTTAGGGTTAGGGTTAGTGTTAGGGCTTGGGCTAGGGTAGGGCTAGGGTTAGGTTTAGGGTTAGGCTTAGGTACGGCTAGTGTTAGCTTTATAGTTAGGGTGAGGGCTTGGGAGAGGGCTAGTTCTAGGCTTAGAATGAGGATTAGGGCTCGGGCTAGGGTTAGTGTTAGGGTTAGGGTTAGGGCAAGGGTTATGGTTAGGGCTAAGTTTAGGGTTAGGTCTAGGGCTTGGGCTACGGCTATGGTTTGGGTTAGGATTAGGTCTAGGGCTAGGGTTAGGGTTATGTTTAGGGCTAGGTTTAGGGTTAGGGTTAGGGTTAGGGCTAGGGTTACGGTTAGGGTTAGGGTAAGGGTTAGGGTTAGGGCTAGGGCTTGGGTTAGTGCTAGGATTAGGGTTAGGTTTAGGGTTACCGTTAGGGCTAGGGTTATGGTTAGGGTTATGGTTGGGGCTAGGGCTAGGTTTAGGATTAGGGTTAGCGTTAGCATTAGGGTTAGTACTATGGTTAAGGTTAGGGTTAGAATTAGGGCTAGGGATAGGGCTAGGTCTAGGGCTAGGTCTAGGGTTAGGTTTAGAGCTAAGGCTATGATTAAGGTTAGTGTTAGGTTTAGTGTTATGGCTAGGGCTAGGGTTATTGTTAGGGTTAGGGATAGTGCTAGGGCTAGGGTTAGGTTTAGTGTTAGGGTTAGGGCTAGGACTAGGGCTAGGGTTAGGTTTAGGGTTAGGCTTAGGGTAGGGCTGGGGTTAGCTTTAGAGTTAGGGCGAGGGCTTGGGAGAGGGCTACTTCTAGGGTTAGAATTAGGGTTAGGGCTAGGGCTAGGGTTAGGGCAAGGGTTATGTTTAGGGCTATGGTTAAGGTTAGGTGCAGGACTAGGGCTAGGGCTATGTTTTGGGTTAGGATTAGGGCTAGGGCTAGGGTTAGGGTTATGTTTAGGGCTAGGTTTAGGGTTAGGTTTAGGGTTAGGGCTCGGGCTAGGGCTACAGTTAGGGTTAGGGTAAGGGTTAGGGTTAGGGCTAGGGCTTGGGCTAGTGCTAGGAGTAGGGTTAGGGTTAGGGTTACCATTAGGGCTTTGGTTATGGTTAGGGTTATGGTTAGGGCTAGGGCTAGGTTTAGGATTAGGGTTAGCGTTAGCGTTAGGGTTAGTACTATGGTTTAGGTTAGGTTTAGAATTAGGCCTGGATAGGGCTAGGTCGAGGGCTAGGTCTAGGGTTAGGTATAGGGCTAAGGCTATGATTAGGGTTAGTGTTAGGGTTAGTGTTATTGCTAAGCCTAGGGTTATTTTTAGGGTTAGGTTTAGTGTTAGGGTTAGGGCTAGGACTGGGCTAGGGTTAGGTTTAGTGTTTCGGTTAGACTTAGGGCTACTCTTAGGGTTAGAAATAGAGTTAGGGCTAGGGCTAGGGCTAGGGGTAAGATAGGTTTAGGGCTAGGGCTATGTTAGGTTTTAGGGCTAGGTTCAGGGCTAGGGCTAGGGTTTAGGTTAGGTCTAGGGTTAGGGCTACGGCTAGGGCTAGTGTTCGGATATGGGTTAGGTCTAGAGTTATTGTTAGGGTTAGGGTTATGGCTAGGGCTAGGCCTAGGGCTAGGGCTAGGTTTATTTTTAGGGTTAAGGAAGTGGTAGGACTAGGGTTAGGGTTAGTGTTAGGGTTAGGGATAGGGCTAGGGCTACGGTTAGGTTTAAGGTTAGGGTTAGGTTTAGGGTTTTGGCTACGGTTAGGGTTTGGGTTAGGGCTAGGGCTGGGGCTTGGGTAGGGTTACGGTTAGGGTTAGGGCTGTGATTAGGTTTAGGGTTAGGGTTATAGCTAGGGTTGGGGTTAGCGTTAGGTCTAAGATCAAGGTTATGTTTAGTGTTAGGGCTAGGGTAAGGGTTGGGGTTGGGGTTGGTTTTGGGGTTGGGGTTGGGATTAGGGGTAGGGTGAATTTTAGGGTTATTTCTAGGGCTAATGTTACTCTTAGGGTAAGGGTTAAGTTTATGTCTAGGGCTAGGGCTAGGGCTAAGGCTTGGGCGAGGGTTAGGTTTCGGTATAGGGCTAGGGCTAGGGCTAGGATTAGGGCTAGGGTTAGTTTTAGGGTTAGGCTAGGGCTAGGGTAAGGTTTAGTGTTACGGTTAGTGTAGGGCTAGGGCTATGGTTAGGTTAGGGTTATGGTTATGGTTATGGTTAGGTCTAATTTTAGGATTGGGGTTAGGGCTAAGTTTAGCGTTGGGGCTAGGGTTAGGTTTAGGGTTATGGCTCGTGCTATGGGTTAGATTTAGGTTTAGGGTTATGGCTAGGGCTAGGTCTAGGGCTAGGGTTATTGTTAAGATTAGAAATAGTGCTAGGTCTAGGGTTATGGTTAGTGTTATGGTTAGGCCTAGTGCTAGGGCTATGGTAAGGGTTATGGTTAGGTTTAGGGATAGGAGTAGGGTTAAGGTTAGGTTTAGGGTTAGGGCAACGGTTAGGGTTAGGGTTAGGGTTAGGGTTAGGGTTAGGGCTTGTGTTAGGGTTAAGTTAGGGCTAGGGCTATGGCTAGGGTTGGGGTTAGGGTTAGGGTTAGGTTTATGGCCTGGGCTAGGATTAGAGATAGGGATAGGGTTAGGGCTAGAGCTAGGGCTACGTTTAGGGTTAGTGTTAGGGTTAGGCCTAGGGCCAGGGCTAGTATTACGGTTAGGGCTAGGTCTATGATTAGGGTTAGCTTTAGGTTTAGGGTTATATCTAGGGCTAGGTTTAAGTTTAGTGTTAGGGTTAGGGCTAGGGTAGGGTTATGTTTAGTGTTAGGGTTAGGGTATGATTGGGCTTCGGGTTGGGGTTGCGATTGGGATTAGTGTTAGTGTTAGTGTTAGGGTTTGGCTAGGCCTAGGGTTACTGTTAGGGTTAGGGTTAAGTTTATGTCTAGGGCTAAGGCTAGGGCTAGGGCTTGGGCAAGGGTTGGGGTAAGGGATAGGTCTAGGGCTATGGTTAGGGTTAGGTTTAGGGATAGGGCTAGGGTCAGGGTTAGGGTTAGGGTTAGGGTTAGGGTTAGGGATACTGTTAGTGTTTGAAATAGGGTTAAGGCTAGGGTAGGGCTACGGCTAAGATAGGTTTAGGGCAAGGGCTATGTTTAGAGTTTAGGGCTAAGTTTAGGTATAGGGTAAGGGCTAGGGTTATGGTTAGTGTTAGGGTTAGGGCTAGGGCTAGAGCTAGCATTATTGTTAGGGTTAGGGATAGGGATAGGGCTAGGCTTAGGGTTTGGGTTAGGGTTAGGGTTAAGGCTAGTGTTCGGATTAGGGTGTGGTCTAGAGTTATTGTTAGGGTTAGAGTTATGGCTAGGGCTAGGCCTAAGGCTAGGGTTAGGTTTATTGGTAGGGTTAGGGATAGAGCTAGGACTAGGGTAAGGCTTAGTGTTAGGGTTAGGGATAGGGCTTGGGCTAGGGTTAGGTTTAGGGTTTGGGTTAGGTTTAGTGTTTTGGCTACGGTTAGGTTTTGGGTTAGGGCTAGGGCTGGGTCTAGGGTAGGGTTACGGTTAGGGTTAGGGCTATGATTAGTGTTAGGGTTAGGGTTACGGCTGGGGCTGGGGTTAGGGTTTGGTCTAAGATCAGGGTTATGTTTAGTGTTAGGGCTAGGGTTAGTGTTGGTGTTGAGGTTGATTTTGGGGTTGGGGTTGGGATTAGGGTTAGGGTTAGTTTACGGTTATGGCTAGGGCTAATGTTAGTGTTAGGGTTAAGTTTATATCTAGGGCTAGGGCTAGGTCTTGGGCAAGGGTTAGGTTTAGGGATAGGGCTGGGCTTGGGTTAGGGTTAGGTTTAGGTTTAGGGTTAGGCTAAGGCTAGGGTTTGGTTTAGTGTTAGGGTTAGGGTAGATCTAGTGCTATGGCTAGGGTTAGGGTTAGGGTAGGGTTAGGTTTAGGGCTAGGGCTAGGGTTTGGGATAGGGATAGGGTTAAGGCTAGTGCTAGGGCTAGGTTTAGGTTTAGGGTTAGCGTTAGGGTTAGGGCTACGTTTAAGGTTAGGGTTAGGGTTAGTGTTAGGGTTTGGGTAGAGCTAGTGTTAGGGTTAGGGTTTGGGTTAGGGTTAGGGTTAGGGTTAGGTTTAGGGCTAGGGCTAGGGCTAGGGTTAGGGTTACTGCTAGGTTTAGGGTTGGGGTTGGTGTTGGGGTTGGGGTTGGGATTAGGGTTTGGGTTAGTGTTAGTGTTATGGCCTGGTTTAGGTTAACTGTTAGGTTTAGGGTTAAGGTTATGTCTAGGGCTAGGGCTAGGGCTAGGGCTTGGCCGAGGGTTAGGGTTAGGGACAGGGCTAAGGCTACGGTTCAGGTTAGGGTTAGGGTTAGGTCTAGGGCTAGGGTTAGGGTTAGGGTTAGCGCTAGGGCTTGGGAGATGGCTAGGGCTAGGGTTAGGTTTAGGGTCAGCGCTAGGGCTTGTGAGAGGGGTAGGGCTAGGTATAGGGTTAGGGTTAGGGTTAAGGTTAGGATTAGGGTTAGGGTTAGTTTTAGGGCTAGGGATATGTTTACGATTAGGGTTAGGGCTAGTACTATGTTTATGGTTAGGGTTAGTGTTAGGGTTAGGGCTAGGGTTTGGTTTATGGTTAGGGTTAGGTGTAGGGCTAGGTTTAGGGTTAGGGTTAGGGTTAGGCCCAGGGCATGTTCTAAGTCTAGGGTTATGGTTAGGGCAAGGATTAGCTTAAGTGTTGGGGTCTGGGTTGGGGTTGGGGTTGGGGTAAGTGTTAGGGTTAGGGTTCGGTTTATGGCTAGGGCTAGGGTCAGGGTTAGGGCTAGGGCTGGTGCTAGGGCTAGGGTTACAGTTAGGGCTAGGGCTATGATTAAGGTTAGGGTTAGGGTTAGGGTCAAGTCTAGGGCTAGGGTAAGGGTTAGCGTTAGGGTTAGGTCCAGGATTAGGGTTATATTTAGTGTTAGGGCTTGGTTTGGGGTTGTGTTTGTAGTTCCAGTTGGGTTTGGGGCTTGGATCAGGGTTAGGGTTAGTGTTAGGGTTATAGCTAGGGCTAGGGTTACTGTTAGGGTTAGGGTTAAGTTTATGTCTAGGGCTAGGGCTAGGGCTTGGGCTAGGGCTAGGGCTTGGGCAAGTGTTAGGGTTAGGGATAGGGCTAGGGCTAGGGTTAGGGTTAGGGTTAGGCTTGGGGTTAGTGTTAGGTTTAGGGCTAGGTTTAGGGTTAGGGTTAGGTTTAGGGTTAGGGTTAGGGTTAGGGCTAGGCCCAGGTCATGTGCTAAGTCTAGAGTTAGGGTTATGGCTAGGGCTAGGGTTAGGGCTAGGGCTAGTTCTAGGGTTATTGTAGGGTTAGAGATAGGGCTAGGGCTAGGTTTAGTGTTAGGGTTAGGGTTAGGGTTAGGGCTATGGTTAGGGTTAGTGTTAGAGTTAGGGCTAGGGCTAGGGTTATTGTTAGGGTTAGGGATAGGGCTAGGACTAGCCTTGTGTTTGGATTAGGGTTAGTGCCTGGGTTAGGGTTAGGGTTAGTGTTAGTGTTAGGGCTATGGCTAGGGCTAGCATTATTGTTAGGTTTGGGGATATGGCTAGGGCTAGGCTTAGGGATTGGATTAGGGTTAGGGCTAGGTTTAGGGTTAGGGTTAGGATTAGGGCTAGGGTTAGGTCTATTTTTAGGGCTAGTGTTAGTATTACGGTTAGGTCTAGAGTTAGTGTTAGGGTTAGAGTTATGGCTAGGGCTAGGCCTAGGGCTTGTGCTATGTTTATTGTTAGGGTTAGGGATAGTGCTAGGACTAGGGTTAGGGTTAGTGTTAGGGTTAGGGCTAGAGCTAGGGCTATTGTTAGGTTTAGGGTTAGGGTTAGGGTTTGGGCTACAGTTAGTGTTTTGATTAGGGCTAGGGCTGGGTCTAGGGTATGGTTACGGTTAGTGCTAGGGCTATGACTAGGGTTAGGGTTAGGGTTATGGCTAAGGCTGGGGTATGGTTAGGTCTAAGATCAGGGTTAATTTTAGTGATAGGGCTAGGGTTAGGGTGGTGTTGGGGTTGGATTTGGGTTGGGGTTGTGATTAGGGTCAGGGTTAGTTTTAGGGTTTTGGCTAGGGCTAGTGTTACTGTTAGGGTTAGGGTTAAGTTTATGTCTAGGGCTATGGCTAGGGCTATGCCTTGGCGACAGTTAGGGTTAGGGATAGGGCTAGGGCTAGGGTTAGGGGTAGGGTTAGGTTTAGGGTTAGGGCTAGGGCTAGGGTTATTGTTATGGTTAGGGTTAGTGCTAGTGCTAGGGTTAGGGTTAGTGTTAGGTTTAGGGATAGGGCTAGGGCTAGGGTTAGGTTTAGGGTTATGGTTAGGGTTTGGGCTGTGGTTAGGGTTTGGGTTAGGGCTAGGGCTGGGGCTAGGGCTAGGTTTACAGTTAGGTCTAGGGCTATGATTAGGTTTAGGGTTAGAGTTAGGGTTACGGCTAGGGCTTGGGTTAGGGTCAGGTTTATGTTTAGTGTTAGTATTAGGGTCAGGCTTAGGGTTGGAGTTGTGGTAGGGTTTGGGGTTGGGATTAGGGGTAGGGTTAATTTTAAGGTTATGGCTAGGGCTAGTGTTACTGTTAGGGTTAGGGTTAAGTTTATGTCTAGGGCTAGGGCTAGGGCTAGTGTTCGGATTAGAGATAGGTCTAGAGTTACTGTTAGGGTTAGGGTTATGGCTAGGGCTAGGCCTAGGGCAAGGGCTAGGTTTATTGTTAGGGTTAGGATAGAGCTAGTACTAGGGTAAAGGTTTGTGTTAGGATTAGGGATAGGACTAGGGCTAGGGTTTGGTTTAGTGTTAGGGTTAGAAATAGGGTTAGGGCTAGGGCTAAGATAGGTTTAGGACTAGGGCTATGTTTAGGGTTTATGGCTAGGTTTAGGAATAGTGTTAGGGCTAGGTTTAGGGTTAGTGTTAGGGTTAGGGCTAGGGCTAGGGCTAGGGTATTGTTAGGGTTAGGGATAGAGCTATGGCTAGGCTTAGGGATTGGTTTAGGTTTAGGGCTAGGGTTAGGGTTAGGGTTAGGTTTAGGGTTAGGGCTAGGGTTAGGGCTAGGGCTAGGGCTAGTGTTAGGATTAGGGTTAGGCTAAGGCTAGGGTTAGGTTTAGTGTTAGGGTTAGGGTAGGGCTGTGGCTATGGCTAGGGTTAGGGTTAGGGTTAGGGTTAGGTTTAGGGCTAGGGCTAGGGTTAGGGATAGGGATAGGGTTAGGGCTAGAGCTAGGGCTAGGTTTAGGGTTTGGGTTATTGTTAGGGTTAGGGCTACGGTTAGGGTTAGGTTTAGGGTTAGTTTTTGGGTTAGGTTATTGCTACGGCTATGGCTAGGTTTAGGGTTAGGGTTAGGGTTAGGGTTAGGTTTAGGGCTAGGGCTAGGGCAAGGGTTAGGGTTACGGCTAGGGTTAGGGTTGGGGTTGGGATTAGAGTTAGGGTTAGGGCTAGTTCTTGGGAGATGTCTAGGGCTAGGGTTAGGTTTAGGGTCAGCTCTAGGGCTTGCGAGAGGGGTAGGGCTAGGTATAGGGTTAGGGTTAGGGTTAGGGTTAGGGTTAGGGTTAGTTTTAGGGCTAGGGATACGTTTAGGATTAGGGTTAGGGCTAGGACTATGTTTATGGTTAGGCTTAGTGTTAGGGTTAGGCCTAGGTTTAGGTTTATGGTTAGGGTTAGGTGTAGGGCTAGGTTTAGGGTTAGGGTTAGGGCTAGGCCCAGGGCATGTGCTAAGTCTAAGGTTATGGTTAGGGCTAGGATTAGCTTAAGTGTTGGGGTCTGGGTTGGGGTTGGGGTTGGGGTAAGGGTTAGGGTTAGGGTTCGGTTTATGGCTAGGGCTAGGGTTAAGGTTAGGGTTAGGGTTACGGTTAGGGTTAGGGTTACGGTTAGGGTTATGGCTAGGGCTAGGTCTAGGGCTACGGCTAGTTCTATGGTTATTGTAGGGTTAGAGATAGGGCTAGGGCTTGGTTTAGTGTTACAGTTTGGGTTAGGGCTAGGGCTAGGGTTAGGGTTATGTCTAGGGCTGGTGCTAGGGCTAGGGTTACGGTTAGGGCTAGGGCTATGATTAGGGTTAGGGTTAGGGTTAAGGCTAGGGCTAGGTTTAGGGTTAGCATTAGGGTTAGGTCCAGGACTAGTTTTATGTTTAGTGTTAGGGCTAGGTTTAGGGTTATGTTTGTGGTTGCGGTTGGGGTTGGGGTTTGGATCAGGGTTAGGGTTAGTGTTAGGGTTATAGCTAGGGCTAGGGTTACTGTTAGAGTTAGGGTTTAGTTTATTTCTAGGGCTAGGTCTAGGTCTAGGGCTAGGCTTGGGCGAGGGTTAGGGTTAGGGTTAGGGATAGGGTAGGGCTAGGGTTAGTGTTAGCGTTAGGGTTAGGTTTAGGGTTAGTGTTTGGTTTAGGGCTAGGTTTAGGGTTAGGGTTATGGCTATGCTCAGGGCATGTGCTAAGTCTAGGGTTAGGGTTAGTGCTAGGATTAGGGTAAGTGTTGGGGTCTGGGTCTGAGTTGGGGTTGGGGTAAGGGTTAGGGTTAGGGTTAGGTCTAGGACTAGGGCTAGGGTTAGGGTTAGGTTTAGGGTTATGGCTAGGGCTAGGGTTAGGGCTCGGGCTAGTTCTGGGGATATTGTAGGGTTAGAGATAGGGCTAGGGCTAGGTTTAGTGTTAGGGTTAGGGTTAGGGTTAGGGCTAGGGTTAGGGTTAGTGTTAGGGTTAGTTCTAGGGCTACTGCTAGGGCTAGGGTTATTGTTAGGGTTAGGGATAGGGCTAGGGCTAGGCTTAGGGTTTGGGTTAGGGCTAGGGTTATGGTTAGGTTAGGGTTAGGGCTAGGGTTAGGGCTAGGGCTAGGGCTAGTGTTAGGATTAGGGTTAGGTCTAGAGTTAGTGTAGGGTTAGGGTTATGGCTAGGGCTAGGCTTAGGTCTAGGGCTAGGTTTATTGTTTGGGTTAGGGATAGTTCTAGGACTAGGGTTAGGGTTAGTGTTAGGGTTAGGGATAGGGCTAGGTCTAGGGTTAGGTTTAGGGTTAGGGTTATTTTTTTGCCTACAGTTAGGGTTTTGGTTAGCGCTAGCGCTGGGGCTAGGGCTGGGTTACGGTTAGGGCTAGGGCTATGATTAGGGTTAGGGTTAGGGTTAGGGTTACGGCTAGGGCTGGGGTTAGGGTTAGGTCTAAGATCAGGGTTGTGTTTAGTGATAAGGCTAGGGTTATGGTTGGCGTTGGGGGTCGTTTGGGGGTTGGGGCTGGGATTAGGGTCAGGGTTAGTTTTAGGGTTTTGACTAGGGCTAGTGTTACTGTTAGTGTTACGGTTAAATTTATGTCTAGGGCTATGGCTAGGGCTAGGCCTTGGCGAGAGTTAGGGTTAGGGATAGGGCTAGGGCTAGGGTTAGGGTTAGGGTTAGGTTGAGGGTTAGGGCTAGGGCAAGGCTAGGGTTAGGTTTAATGTTAGGGTTAGGGTAGTGCTAGGGCTAGTGCTAGCGGTAGGGCTAGTGTTAGGATTAGGTTTAGGTCTAGAGTTAATTTTAGGGTTAGGGTTATGGCTAGTGCTAGGCTTAGGGCTAGGGCTAGGGTTATTTTTAGGGTTAGGGTTAGTGCTAGTGCTAGGGTTAGTGTTAGTGTAAGGGTTAGGGATAGGGCTAGGGCTAGGGTTAGGTTTAGGGTTAGAGTTAGGGTTACAGCTAGGGCTTGGGTTACGCTTAGGTCTTAAATTAGGTTTATGTTTAGAGTTAGGATTAGGGTTAGGCTTAGGGTTGGGGTTGGGGTTGGGTTTGGTGTTGGAATTAGGGGTAGGGATAATTTTAGGTTTATGGCTAAGGCTAGTGTTACTGTTAGGGTTAGGGTTAATTTTATGTCTAGGGCTAGGGCTAGGGCTAGGTCTTGGGCAAGCGTTAGGTATAGGGATAGGGCTAGGGCTAGGGTTAGGGCTATGGTTTAGGGTTAGGGCTAGGGCTAGGGTTAGGTTTAGTGTTAGGATTAGGGTAGGGCTAGGGCTTTGGCTTGGGTTAGGGTTAGGGTTAGGGTTAGGTTTAGGGCTAGGGCTAGGGTTAGGGATAGGGTTAGGGCTAGAGCTAGGGCTAGGTTTATGGTTAGGGTTAGTGTTATGGTTAGGGCTACGTTGAGGATTAGGATTAGGTTTAGTGTTATGATTAGGGTTAGGTTTAGGGCTAGGGCTAGGGTTAGGGATAGGGTTAGGGCTAGAGCTAGGGCTAGGGTTAAGGTTAGAGTTTTCTTTAGGGATGGGCTACGGTTAGGGTTAGGGTTAGGGTTAGGGTTAGGGCTAAGGTTAGGGATAGGGTTAGGGCTAGAGCTAGGGCTAGGTTTATGGTTAGGGTTAGTGTTATGGTTAGGGCCACGGTTAGGGTTAGGTTTAGGGTTAGTGTTAGGGTTAGGGTTAGGTTTAGGGCTAGGGCTAGGGTTAGGGATAGGGTTAGGGCTAGTGCTAGGGCTAGGGTTAAGGTTAGGGTTAGCGTTAGGGATGGGCTACGGTTAGGGGTAGTGTTAGTGTTAGGGCTAGAGATAGGGCTAGGTCTAGAGTTACGGTTAGGGCTAGGGATATGATTAAGTTTAGGGTTAGGGTTAGAGTTATGTAGGGCTATGGTTAGGGTTAGGGTTAGGGTTAGAGCTAGGGATAGGGTTATGTATAGGGTTAGGGCTAGGGTTAGGTTTGGGGTTGGGGTTGGGGTTGGGATTAGGGTTAGTGTTATTGTTAGTGTTATGGCCAGGTCTAGGGTTACTGTTAGGGTTAGGGAAAGTTTATGTCTAGGGCTAGGGCTAGGGCTAGGGCTTGGGCGAGGGTTAGGTTTAGGGACAGGACTAGGGTTACCGTTTAGGTAAGAGTTAGGGTTAGGTCTAGGGCTAGGGTTAGGGTTATGGTTAGGGTTAGTTTTAGGGCTAGGAATACCTTTAGGATTCGGGTTAGGGCTAGGACTATGTTTATGGTTAGGGTTAGGGTTAGGGTTAAGCCTAGGTTTAGGTTTATGCTTAGGGTTAGGTGTAGGGCTAGGTTTAGGGTTAGGGTTAGGGCTAGGGCTAGGGCTAGGGCTAGGGCTAGGGTTAGGGTTACTGCTAGGGTTAGGGTTGGGGTTGGGGTTGGGATTAGGGTTAGGGTTAGTGTTAGTGTTATGCCCTGGTCTAGGTTTACTGTTAGGGTTAGGGTTAATGTTATGTCTAGGGCTAGGGCTAGGGCTAGTGCTAGGGTTAGGTTTAGGGTTAGGCTTAGGCTTAGGCTTAGGGCTAGGGCTAGGGTATGTTTAGAGTTAGGGCTATGGCTTGGGAGAGGGCTAGGGCTAGGGTTAGAATTAGGGTTAGGGCTAGAGCTAGGTTTAGAGTATGGTTAGGTCTAGGGCTAGGGTTAGGGTTAGGTTTAGGGCTAGGTTTAGGGTTAGCGTAAGGCTTAGGGTTAGGCCTTGGTTTGGGCTAGTGCTAGGATTAGGGTTATGGTTAGGCTTACCATTAGGGCTCGGGTTAGGGTTAGGGTTACTGTTAGGGCTCGGGCTAGATTTAGGGTTAGGTTTAGAGTTAGGGTTAGGGTTAGTGTTAGCATTAGGTTTAATGGCTATGGTTAGGGTTAGGGTTAGTGTTAGGTTTAGGGTTATGGCTAGGGCTAGGTTTATTGTTAGGGTTAGGGATAGTGCTACGGCTATGGTTTGTTTTAGTGTTAGGATAATGGCTAGGACTAGGGCTAGGGTTAGGTTTATTGTTAGGGTTAGGGTTAGGGCTACGGTTAGGGTTAGAATTAGTGTTAGGTCTAGGGCTAGGGCTAGTACTAAGATTAGGTTTAGGGCTAGGGCTATATTTAGAGTTAGGGCTAGAGATAGGAATAGGGCTAGGGCTAGGGTTAGGGTTAGTGTTCGGGTTAGGGCTAGGGCTAGGGTTATTTTAGGGTTAGGAATATGGCTAGGGTTAGGGTTAGGGCTAGGTTAGAGTTAGTGTTAGGGTTAGGGTTAGTGCTAGTGCTAGTGCTAGGGCTCGGGCTAGTGTTAGTGTTAGTGTTAGGGTTAGGTCTACAGTTAGTGTTAAGGTTAGGGTTATGGCTAGGGCTAGGCCTAGGCCTAGGGCTATGGTTATTGTTAGGGTTAGGGATAGTGCTAGGGCTAGGGTTATGGCTAGTGTTAGGTTTAAGAATAGGGCTAGGGCTAGGGCTAGGGTTAGGTTTAGGGTTAGGTTTAGGGTTAGTGTTTGGGCTACGGTTTGGGTTAGGGTTAGGGCTAGGGCTGGGGCTAGGGCTAGGTTACGGTTAGGGCTAGGGCTATGATTAGGGTTAGGGTTAGGGTTAGGGTTAAGGCTAGGGCTAGGGCTAGGTTACGGTTAGGGCTAGGGCTATGATTAGGGTTAGGGTTAGGGTTAGGGTTAAGGCTAGGGCTAGGGTTAGTGTTATCGTTAGGGTTAGGTCTAGTTTTAGGGTTATATTTAGTGTTAGGGCTAGGGTTAGGGTTGGGTTTGTGGTTGAGGTTGGGGTTGGGGTTTGTATCATGGTTAGGGTTAGTGTTAGGGTTATGGCTAGGGTAGGGTTAATGTTACTGTTAGAGTTAAGTTTATGTCTAGAGCTAGGGCTAGGGCTAGGGCTAGGGCTTGGGCGAGGGTTAGGGCTCAGGCTAGGGTTAGGTTTAGGGTTAGGTTTAGATTTAGGGCTAGGGTTAGGATTAGGTTTAGGCTTAGGGTTAGGACTATGTTTAAAGTTAGGGTTAGGGTCAGGGTTAGGGCTAGGCTTAGGTTTAGGGTTAGGGTTAGGTGGGCTAGGTTTAGGTTTAGGGTTAGGGCTAGGGCCAGGGCTTGTGCTAAGTCTAGGGTTATGGTTAGGTCTAGGATTAGGTTAAGGGTTGGGGTCGGGTTTCAGGTTCTGGTTGGGGTAAGGGTTAGGGTTAATTTTATGGCTAGGGCTAGGGTTAGGGTTAGGGTTAGGATTAGGGTTAAGGCCTTGTCTAGGGCTAGGGCTAGGGCTAGGGCTAGTTCTATGTTATTGTTTTTGTTAGAGATAGGGCTAGAACTAGGTTATAAGGTTAGGGTTAGGGTTAGGGTTAGGGTTAGGGCTAGGGCTACGGTTAGGGTTAGTGTTAGGGCTAGGGTTAGCGTTAGGGTTAGGGCTACGGTTAGGGTTACATTTAGGGTTAGCGCTAGGGCTAGGGTTAGGGTTAGGGCTAAGGCTATGATTTGGGTTAGGATTAGGGTTAGGTTTAGGGCTAGGGCTAGGGTTATTTTTAAGGTTAGGGATAGTGCTATGGCTAGGGTTAGGGTTAGTGTTAGTGTTAGAACTAGGGCTATGATTTGGGTTAGGGGTAGGTTTAGCGTTAGGTTGGTTTGGTTTGGTATGGTTTGGGTTAGGGGTTTGGCCAGGGCTAGGATTAGGGTTAAGTTTAGCGTTAGGGTTAGGGTTAGGGCTAGGGCTAGGGCTAGGGCTAGGGGTAGTTTTAGTGTTAGGGTTTGAGTTAGGGTTTGGGCTACAGTTAGGGTTTGAGTTAGGGCTAGGGCTGGGGCTAGGGCTAGGGTTACGGTTAGGGCTAGGGCTATGATTAGGGTTAGGGTTAGGGTTACGGCTAGGGCTGGGGTTAGGGTTAGGTGTAAGGTCAGGGTTATGTTTAGTGGTAGGGCTAGGGTTATGGTTAGGATTATGGTTAGGGCTATGGCTAGGGTTAGGGTTAGGGTTAGCGTTAGCTTTAGGGTTAGGACTATGGTTAGTGTTAGGGTTAGAATTAGGGCTATGGCTCGGGCTAGGTCTAGGGTTAGGTTTAAGGCTAAGGCTATGATTAGGGTTAGTGTTAGTGTTAGTGTTTGTGTTAGGGCTAGGGCTAGGGCTAGGGCTACGGTTATTGTTAGGGTTAGGGATAGTGGTAGGCCTAGGGTTAGGTTTACTGTTAGGGTTAGGGCTAGGACTAGGGCTAGGTTTAGGTTTAGTGTTAGGGCTAGGGTTAGGGATAGGGTTAGGGTTAGGGCTAGGGCTAGGGCTAGGGTTAGGGTTAGGGTTAGCTTTAGTATTAGGGCTACATTTTGGTTTAGGGTTTGGGTTAGGGCTAGGGATAGGGCTAGGGCTAGGGTTACGGTTATAGCTAGGGGTATGATTAGGGTTAGGGTTAGAGTTATGGCTAGGGCTCTGGTTAGGGTTAGGGTTAGTGTTACAGCTAGAAATAGGGTTATGCATAGGGTTAGGGCTAGGATTAGGGTTGGGGTTGGGGTTGGGATTAGGTTTAGGGTTAGTGTTAGTGTTATGGCCAGGGCTAGGGTTACTGTTTGTGTTAGCTTTAAGCTTATGTCTAGGGCTAGGGCTAGGGCTAGGACTTGGGCGAGGGTTAGGTTTGGGACAGGGCTAGGGCTACTTTTAAGTTTAGGGTTAGGGTTAGGTCTATGGCTAGGGTTAATGTTAAGGTTAGGGCTAGGGCTTGGGAGATGCCTAGGGCTAGGTTCAGGTTTAGGGTCAGCGCTAGGGCTTGGGAGAGGGGTAGGGCTATGGTTAGGGTTAGGGTTAGGGTTAGGGTTAGTTTTAGGGCTAGGGATACGTTTAGGATTAAGATTACGTTTTGGACTATGTTTATGGTTAGTTATAGGGTTAGGGTTAGGGCTAGGGTTAAGTTTAGGGTTAGTGTTAGGTTTAGGACTAGGTTTAGGGTTAGGTTAGGGCTAGGCCCAGGGCATGTGCTAAGTCTAGTGTTAGGATTAGGGTAAGTGTTGGGGTCTGGGTTGAGGTGGGGGTTGGGGTAATGGTTAGGGTTAGGGTTCGGTTTATGGCTAGGGCTAGGGTTAGTGTTAGGGTTATTGTTAGGGTTAGAGTTAGGGCTAGGGTTAGGGCTAGTTCTAGGTTTATTGTAGGGTTAGAGATAGGGCTAGGGCTAGGTTTAGTGTTAGGGTTAGGTTTTAGGTTAGGGTTAGGGCTAGGGTTAGGGTTAGGGCTAGGTTTAGGGCTAGGGTTATTGTTAGGGTTAGGGATAGGGCTAGGGCTAGGCTTTGGGTTTGGGTTAGGGTTAGGGCTACGGTTAGGGTTAGGTTTAGGGTTAGGGCTATGGTTAGGGCTATGGTTAGGGCTAGTGTTAGGATTAGGGTTAGGTCTAGAGTTAGTGTTAGGGTTACGGTTATTGCTAGGTCTAGGCCTAGGGCTAGGGCTAGGTTTATTTTTAGGGTTAGGGATAGTGGTAGGACTAGGGTTAGGTTTAGGGTTAGGGTTAGGGTTTTGGCTACGGTTAGGGTTTGGGTTAGGGCTAGGCCTGGGGCTAGGGCTAGGGTTACATTTAGGTCTAGGGCTATGATTATGTTTAGGGTTAGAGTTAGGGTTACGGCTAGGGCTTGGGTTAGGGTTAGGTCTTAAATTAGGTTTATGTTTAGTGTTAGGGCTAGGCTTAGGGTTGGGGTTGGGGTTGGGGTTGGGATTAGGGCTACTGTTAGTTTTAGGGTTATATCTAGGGCTAGTGATACTGTTAGGGTTAGGTTAAGTTTATGTCTAGGGCTAGGGCTAGGGCTTGGGCGAGGGTTAGGTTTAGGGATAGGGCTAGGGCTACGGTTAGGGTTAGGGTTAGGTTTAGGGTTAGTGTTAGGGTTAGGTTTAGGTTTAGTCCTAGGGTTAGGGTTAGGTTTAGTGTTAGGGTTAGGGTAAAGCTAGAGCTATGGCTAAGGTTAGGGTAGGGGTTAGGGTCAGGTTTAGGCCTAGTGCTAGTATTAAGGATAGGGTTAGGGCTGGAGGTAGGGCTAGGTTTAGGGTTAGGGTTAGCATTAGGGATGGGCTACGGTTAGGGTTAGTGTTAGGGTTAGGGCTAGGAATAGGGCTAGGTCTAGGGTTACACTTAGGGATAGGTCTATGATCAGGGTTAGGTTTAGGGTTATGGCTAGGCATAGGGTTATGTATAGGGTTAGGGCTAGGGTTAGGGTTGGGGTTGGGGTTGGGGTTGGGGTTGGGATTAGGGTAAGTGTTAGTGTTAGTGTTATGGCCAGGTCTAGGGTTACTTTTAGGGTTAGGGTTAAGTTTATGTCTAGTGCTAGGGCTATGGGTAGGGCTTGGGTGAGTGTTAGGGTTAGGGACAGGGCTAGGGCTATGGTCTGGTTAGGGTTAGGGTTAGGTCTAGGGCTAGGGTTAGGGCTAGGTCTAGGGCTTGGGAGATGGCTAGGGCTAGGGTTAGTTTAGAGTCAGTGCTTGGGCTTGGGAGAGGGGTAGGGCTAGGTTTAGGGAAAGGGTTAGGGTTAGGGTTAGGGTTAGGGTTAGTTTTATGGCTAGGGATACGTTTAGGATTCGGGTTAGTGCTAGGACTATGTTTATGGTTAGGGTTAGCGTTAATTTTAGGGCTAGGGCTAGGTTTAGGGTTAGGGTCATATCTAGGCCCAGGGCATGTGCTAAGTCTGTGGTTAGGGTTAGGGCTAGGATTAGCGTAAGTGTTGGTGTCTGGGTTGGGGTTGGGTTTGGGGTAAGCGTTAGGTTTAGGGTTAGGTTTATAACTAGGGCTAGGGTTAGGGTTATGGCTAGGGCTATGGCTAGTTCTAGGGTTATTGTTAGGGTTAGAGATAGGGCTAGGGCTAGGTTTAGTGTTAGTGTTAGGGTTACGGTTAGGGTTAGTGCTAGTGTTAGGGTTAGGGTTAGAACTAATGTTAGGGTTATATGTAGGGTTATGGCTAGGGTTACGGTTGGGGTTGGGGTTGGGGTTGGGATTAGCGTTAGGGTTAGGGTTAGGTTTATGGCCAGGCCTAGGGTTACTGTTAGGATTAGGGTTAAGCTTATGTCTTGGTCTAGGGCTAGGGCTAGTGCTTCGGCGAGTGTTAGGGTTAGGGATAGGGATAGGGCTACGGTTAGGGTTAGTGTTAGGTTTAGGGTTAGGGCTAGGGCTCGGGAGAGGGCTAGGGCTAGGGCTTGGGTTAGGGTTAGGGTTAGGTCTAGGGCTAGGGTTAGTGTTAGTGTTCGCATTAGGGCAAGCGTTAGGTTTAGGGCTAAAGCTGGGTCAGGTCTAGGGCTGTGGCTAGGGCCAGGGTTTGGTTTAGGATTAGGGGTAGGGCTAGGGTTAGGGTTAGGTTTAGGGTTAGGGTTAGGTCTAGGGCTACGGATAGGGTTCGGGTTAGTGTAAGGGTTAGGGTAGGGCGAGGGCTTAGGCTAGTGCTAGGATTAGGGTTAGGTTTAGGGTTAGGGTTAGGGTTAGGCCTAGGGTTTGGCTTTGGTTATGGTTAGGGCTAGAGCTAGGACTAGGTTTAGGGTTACGGTTAGCCTTAGGGTTAGGGCTATAGTTAGGGTTAGGGTTAGGGTTAGGGCTAGGGCTGGGGCTAGAGCTAGGGCTAAGGCTAGGGTTATGGTTTGGGCTAATGTTATGATTAGTGTTAGGGTTAGGGTTAGGATTAGGTCTATGGCTAGGGCTAAGGCTAGGGTTACGGTTAAGTCTAGGGCTATGATTAGGGTTTGGGTTAGGGTTACTGCTAGGGCTAGGGCTAGGGTTAGGGCTAGGGTTATTGTTAGGTTTAGGTGTATGGCTAGGACTATTTTTAGGGTTATGTTTAGGGTTACGTTTAGGGCTAGTTCTAGGGTTAGGTTTAGGGTTTGGTTACGGTTTGGGTTAGGGCTAGAGTTTGGGTTGGGGTTGGAGTTGGGTATGTGGTTAGGGTTAGGTTTAGGGTTAGGGGTAGGGCTAGGGCTAGGGCTAGGACTAGGGTTATTGTTAGGCTTAGGGGTAGGGCTAGCGCTAGGGTTAGGGTTAGGTCTAGGGCCAGGGCTAGGGCTAGGTTTAGACTTAGGGTTAGAGTTAGGGTTAGGGCTAGGCCTATTCCTAGGGTTATGGTTAGGGTTAGGGTTAGGGCTAGGGCTAGGGCTAGGGCTAGGGTTATTGTTAGGCTTAGGGTTAGGGCTAGGGCTAGAGTTAGGGTTAGGTCTATGGCCAAGGCTAGGGCTAGGTTTAGACTTAGGGTTAGAGTTAGGGTTAGGGCTAGGCCTATGCCTAGGGTTAGGGTTAGGTTTAGGTTTAGGGCTAGGGCTAGGGCTAGGGCTAGAGCCAGGGCTGGGGTTATTGTTAGGGTTAGGGTTAGGCTTAGGTTTAGGGCTAGCGTTAGTGTTAGAGTTAGGGCTAGGGCTTGGGCGAAGCCATGGGTTTGATTATGGTTAGGGCTAGGGCAAGGGTTAGTGTTAGGGTTAGGGTTAGGGCTAGGGTTATGTTTAGGGCTAAGGTTAGGTTTAGGTCTAGGGTTTGCCTAGGGCTATGGTTTGGTTTAGGATTAGGAGTAGGGCTAGGGTTAGGGTAGGGTTAGTGCTAGGGCTAAGGTTAGGGTTAGGTTTAGTTTAGTGTAAGGGTTAGGGTTAGGGCTAGGGCGAGGGCTAGGGCTAGGGTTATGGTTAGGGTAACTGTTAGGGTTAGGGCTATGGCTTTGTCTAGTGCTAGGATTAGGATAGTGTTAGGGTTACTCTTAGGGCTAGGGTTAGCATTAGGGTTAGGGTTAGGTCTAAGGCTAGGGTTAGTATTATGTTTAGGGTTAGGGCAAGAGTTAGGGTTAGGGCTAAAGCTGGGTTAGGTCTAGGGCTCGGGCTAGGGCCAGGGTTTGTTTTAGGATTAGGGCTAGGGCTAGGGTTAGGGTTAGGGTTAGGTCTAGGGCTAGTGTTAGAGTTAGGTTTAGGATTAGGTTTAGGGTTAGGGTTAGGGTTACTGTTAGGACTTGGGCTAGGGTTAAGGTAAGGGTTAGGGTTAGGGCTAGGGCTTGGGCTAGTGCTGGGATTTGGGTTAGGGTTATTGTTACCGTTAGGGCTAGGGTTAGGGTTAGGGTTACTGTTAGGGCTTTGGCTAGGGTTAGGGTTAGGTTTAGCATTTGCATTAGGGTTAGGGCTATGGTTATGGTTAGGGTTAGGATTAGGTCTAGGGCTAGGGCTAACTCTAGGGCTAGGTTTAGGGTTAGGGTTAGGGCTAAGTATATGATTAGGGTTAGTGTTAGGGTTAGGGTTATGGCTAGGACTAGGGTTATTGTTAGGGTTAGGGATAGTGCTAGGGTTAGGGTTAGGTTTAGTGTTAGGGTTAGGGCTAGGACTATGGCTAGTGTTAGATTTAGTGTTAGGGTTAGGGTTAGGGCTACAGTTAGGGTTAGAATTAGTGTTAGCGCTAGGGCTAGTGCTAAGGTTAGGTTTAGGGCTAGGGCTATGTTTAGGGTTAGGGCTAGTGTTAGGTATAAGGCTAGTGCTTGGGTTAGGGTTAGTGTTCAGGGTAGGGCTAGGGCTAGGGTTATTGTTAGGGTTAGGGATAGGGCTAGGGCTAGGGTTAGGGTTCGGGTTCTGGTTCGTGTTAGGGTTAGGGCTAGGTTAGGTTTAGGGTTAGAGTTAGGGCTAGGGCTAGAGCTCGGGTTAGTGTTAGGGTTAGTGTTAGGTCTACAGTTAGTGTTAAGGTTAGGGTTATGGCTAGGGCTAGGCCTAGGCCTAGGGCTATGGTTATTGTTAGGGTTTGGGATAGTGCTAGGGCTAGGGTTATGGTTAGTGTTAGGGTTAGGGATAGGGCTAGGGGTAGGTTTAGGTTTAGGGTTAGGTTTAGGGTTAGGGCTACAGTTAGGGTTAGGTTTAGGCCTATGCCTGAGACTAGGGATAGGGTTATGGTTTGGGTTAGGGTTAGGTCTAGGGTTAGGGTTAAGGTTAGGGTTAGGGCTAGGGCTAGGGCTCGGGCTAGTGTTAGGGTTAGGTTTAGGTCTAGATTTAGTGTTAACGTTGGGGTTATGGCTAGGGCCAGGCCTAGGGCTAGGGTAGGGTTATTGTTAGGGATAGGGATAGTGCTAGGGCAAAGGTTAGGGTTAGTGTTATGGTTAGGAATAGGGCAAGGGCTAGGGTTAGGTTTAGTGTTAGGGTTAGGTTTAGGGCTACGGTTAGGGTTAGGGTTAGGGCTAGGGCTAGGTTTAGTTTTACGGTTTGTGCATGGGCTATGATTAGGGTTAGGGTTAGTATTAGGGTTAAGTCTAGGGCTAGGGTTAGGTTTAGCGTTATGGTCAGGTCTCGGTTAAGGGTTATGTTTAGTGTTAGAGTTAGGGTTAGTGTTGGGTTTTTGGTTGAGGTTGGGTTTGGGTTTGGGATCAGGTTTAGGGTTAGTGTTAGGGTGTTGGTTAGGGTAGGGTTACTGTTAGGGATAGGGTTAAATTTATGTCTAGAGCTAGGGCTAGGGCTAGGGCTAGGACTTGGGTGAGGGCTAGTTTTAGGGATAGGGCTAGGGCTAGGGTTAGGGTAAGGGTTATGGTTAGGTTTAGGGTTAGTGTTAAGTTTAGAGTTAGGGTTAGGGCTAGGGCCAGGGCTTGTGCTAAGTCTAGGGTTATGGTTAGGGCTAGGTCTAGGGTTAGATTTAGTGTTAGGGTTAGGTTAGGACTAGGGCTATGGCTAGGGTTAGTGTTAGGGTTAGGGTTAGGGTTAGGTTTGGGTTTAGGTTTAGGGCTAGGGTTAGGATTAGGTTTAGGATTAGGGCTAGGACTTTGTTTAGGGTTAGGGTTATGGTTAGGGTTAGGGCTAAGCTTAGGTTTAGGGTTAGTGTTAGATTTAGGGTTAGGGTTAGGTCTAGGGAGAGGGCTTGTGCTAAGTCTAGGGTTAGGGTTCGGTCTAGGACTAGGGTAAGTGTTGGGGTCGGGTTTCGGTTTGGGGTTGGGGTAAGGTTTAGGGCTAGGTTTAGGGTTAGGGTTAGGGTTAGGGTTATGGCCAGGGCTAGGGCTAGGGCTAGGGCTAGGGCTAGGGCTAGTTCTAGGGTTATTGTTAGGGTTAGGGATAGTGCTAGGGCTAGGGATAGGTTTAGTGTTAGGGTTAGGGCTAGGACTAGGTCTTGTGTTAGATTTAGTGTTAGGGTTAGGGTTAGGGCTACAGTTAGGGTTAGAATTAGTGTTAGTGCTAGGGCTAGTGCTAAGGTTAGGTTTAGGGCTAGGGCTATGTTTAGGGTTAGGGCTAGTGTTAGTTATAAGGATAGGGCTTGGGTTAGGGTTAGTGTTCAGGTTAGGGCTAGGGCTAGGGTTATTGTTAGGGTTAGGGATAGGGCTAGGGCTAGGGTTAGGGTTCGGGTTCTGGTTCGTGTTAGGGTTAGGACTAGGTTAGGTTTAGGGTTAGAGTTAGGGCTAGGGCTAGAGCTCGGGTTAGTGTTAGGGTTAGTGTTAGGTCTACAGTTAGTGTTAAGGTTAGGGTTATGGCTAGGGCTAGGCCTAGGCCTAGGGCTATGGTTATTGTTAGGTTTTGGGATAGTGCTAGGGCTAGGGTTATGGTTAGTGTTAGGGATTAGGGATAGGGCTAGGGGTAGGTTTAGGTTTAGGGTTAGGTTTAGGGTTAGGGCTATGGTTAGGGTTAGGTTTAGGCCTATGCCTGAGACTAGGGATAGGGTTATGGTTTGGGTTAGGGTTAGGTCTAGGGTTAGGGTTAAGGTTAGGGTTAGGGCTAGGGCTAGGGCTCGGGCTAGTGTTAGGGTTAGGTTTAGGCCTAGATTTAGTGTTAAGGGTGGGGTATGGCTAGGGCCAGGCCTAGGGCTAGGGTAGGGTTATTGTTAGGGATAGGGATAGTGCTAGGGCAAAGGTTAGGGTTAGTGTTATGGTTAGGAATAGGGCAAGGGCTAGGGTTAGGTTTAGTGTTAGGGTTAGGTTTAGGGCTACGGTTAGGGTTAGGGTTAGGGCTAGGGCTAGGTTTAGTTTTACGGTTAGTGCATGGGCTATGATTAGGGTTAGGGTTAGCATTAGGGTTAAGTCTAGGGCTAGGGTTAGGGTTAGCGTTATGGTCAGGTCTCGGTTAAGGGTTATGTTTAGTGTTAGAGTTAGGGTTAGTGTTGGGTTTTTGGTTGAGGTTGGGTTTGGGTTTGGGATCAGGTTTAGGGTTAGTGTTAGAGTGTTGGTTAGCGTAGGGTTACTGTTATGGATAGGGTTAAATTTATGTCTAGAGCTAGGGCTAGGGCTAGGGCTAGGACTTGGGTGAGGGCTAGTTTTAGGGATAGGGCTAGGGCTAGGGTTAGGGTAAGGGTTATGGTTAGGTTTAGGGTTAGTGTTAAGTTTAGAGTTAGGGTTAGGGCTAGGGCCAGGGCTTGTGCTTGTTATGGTTAGGGCTAGGTCTAGGGTTAGATTTAGTGTTAGGGTTAGGTTAGGACTAGGGCTATGGCTAGGGTTAGTGTTAGGGTTAGGGTTAGGGTTAGGTTTGGGTTTAGGTTTAGGGCTAGGCTTAGGATTAGGGTTAGGGTTAGGGCTAGGACTTTGTTTAGGGTTAGGGTTATGGTTAGGGTTAGGGCTAGGCTTAGGTTTCGGGTTAGTGTTAGATTTAGGGTTATGGTTAGGTCTAGGGAGAGGGCTTGTGCTAAGTCTAGGGTTAGGGTTCGGTCTAGGACTAGTGTAAGTGTTGGGGTCGGGTTTCGGTTTGGGGTTGTGGTAAGGTTAGGGCTAGGTTTAGGGTTAGGGTTAGGGTTAGGGTTAGGGTTAGGGTTAGGGTTATGGCCAGGGCTAGGGCTAGGGCTAGGGCTAGTTCTAGGGTTATTGTTAGGGTGAGAATAGGGCTAGGACTAGGTTATAGTGTTAGCGTTAGGGTTAGGGTTAGGGTTAAGGTTAGGGTTAGGGCTAGGGTTAGGGTTAGGGTTAGGGCTAGGGTTAGCATTAGTGTTAGGGCTACGGTTAGAGTGGGGTTAGTGTTAGGGCTAGGGTTAGGGTTAGTGTTAGGGATAGTGCTAAGTATAGTGCCAGGATTAGGTTTAGGGTTAGGGCTAGGGTTATTGTTAGGGTTAGGGTTATGGCTAGGGCTAGGGCTAGGGCTAGGGTTATTGTTAGGGTTATGGCTAGGGCTATGGCTATGTTTAGGGTAAGTGTTAGGGTTAGGGCTTGGGCTAGGCCTAGGGTTAGGGTTAGGGTTTTGGTTATGGCTAGGGTTACATTTAGGCTTAGGTTTAGGGCTTTGGCTAGTGCTAGGGTTAGGTTTAGGTTTAGGGCTAGGGTTATGTTTAGGGCTAAGGTTAGGGTTAGGTCTAGGGCTATGCCTAGGGCTATGGTTTGGGTTCGGGTTACGGTTAGGGTAGGGTTATGGCTAGGGCTAGATTTAGGATTAGATTTAGGGCTAGGTTTAGGGTTTTGTTTAGGGTTAGGTTTAGTGCTTGGGCTAGGGTTAGGGTTAGGGTTGGGGTAAGGGTTAGGGTTAGGGCTAGGGCTTCGATATTGCTAGGATTAGGGTTAGGGTTCGGGTTACTGTTAGGGCTAGGGTTAGGGTTAGGGTTAGGAGTATGGCTAGGGTTAGTGTTAGGTTTAGAGTTAGGGCAAGTGTTAGGGTTAGGGCTAAGGTTTGGTTAGGTCTAGGGCTAGGGCTAGGGCCAAGGTTTGTTTTAGGATTAGGGCTAGGGCTAGGGTTAGGGTTAGGGTTAGAATTAGGGCTAGGGCTAGGGCTAGGGTTAGGGGTAGGCTTAGATTTAAGGTTAGGGTTAGGGCTAGGGCTACGGCTAGTGTTAGGGTAAGGGTAAGGGTTAGGGTTAGGGCTAGGGCTTGGGCTAGTGCTAGCATTAGGGTTAGGTTTAGGGTTTTGGCTAGAGTTATGTTTATCGTTATGGTTATGGTTATGGTTAGGGCTAGAGCTAGGGCTAGGTTTAGGGTTAGGTTTAGCTTTAGGGTCATGGCTACGGTTAGGGTTAGGGTTAGTGTTCGGCTAGGGCTAGGGCTAGGGTTAGGTTTAGGGTTAGGGTCAAGGCTATGATTTGGTTTAGGGTTAGGGTTAGGTTTAGGGCTAGGGCTAGGGTAATTTTTAGGGTTAGGTATAGTGCTAGGGGTAAGACTAGGGTTAGTGTTAGTTGTAGGGATAGGGCTATGATTAGGGTTACGTTTAGGGTTAGGGTTAGGTTCAGTGCTCGGGTTAGGGTATGGTTAGGGTTAGGGCTGGGGATAGGGCTAGGATTAGGGTTAGATTTAGGGTTAGGGTTGGGGCTAGGGCTAAGGGTAGGAGTAGGGTTAGGGTTAGGGTTAGGGCTAGGGCTAGGGCTAGGTTTCGGGTTATTGTTAGATTTATGACTAGGGCTAGGGTTACTGTTAGGTTTAGGGTTAGGGTTATGGCCTGGGTTAGGTCTAGAGCTAGGGTTAGGCTTAGAACTAGGGCTAGCGAGAGGGTTAGGGTTAGGATTACAGCTAGGGCAAGGGTTAGGTTTAGGGTTAGGTTTAGGGCTAGGGTTAGGGTTAAGGCTAGGGTTAGTGTTAGGGTTAAGCCTACGGCTAGGGCTAGGGCTAGGGCGAGGGTTTGTGTTAGGATTGGTGCTAGTGCTAGGGTTAGGGTTAAGCTTAGGGCTACTGCTAGGGTTAGGGTTAGGTTTAGGGCTAGGGTTAGGGTTAGGATTAGGGTTTGGCTATTGTTATGGTTAGGGTTAGGATTAGGGCCAGGTAAGGGCTCGGGTTAGGGTTAGGTTTAGAGTTAGGGTTAGGGTTAGAGTCAGTATTAGGGTTAGGGTTAGGTTTTATATTTAGGGTTAGCGTTAGGGTTAGGCCTGGGTCAGGGGTAGGGCTAGGTTTAGACTTAGGGTTAGAGTTAGGTTTAGGGCTAGTCCTAGGCCTAGGGTTAGGTTTAGGTTTAGGGTTAGGGCTAGGCTTAGAGTTAGGGTTAAGGTTAGGGCTAGGGCCAGAGCTAGGGCTAGTTTTAAACTTAGGTTTAGAGTTAGCGTTAGGGCTAGGCCTATGCCTAGGGTTAGGGTTAGGGTTAGTGTTAGGGTTAGGGCTAGGGTTATGTTTATTGTTATGGTTAGGGCTAGAGCTTGGGCTAGGTTTAGGGTTAGGGCTACGGTTAGGGTTAAGGTTAGTGTTAGGGTTAGGGATAGGGGTATGATTAAGGTTTTGGTTAGGGTTACGGCTAGGGCTAGGGATAGGGTTAGGGTTAGGGTTAGGGCTAGGGTTAAGGTTATGTTTAGGGTTAGGATTATTGTTTAGGTTGGGGTTGGGGTTGGGGTTGGGGTTGGGGTTGGGATTTGGGTTAGGGTTAGTGTTAGCGTTATGGCTGGGCTAGGGTTACTTTTAGGGTTAGGGTTAAGTTCATGTCTAGGGCTAGGGCTAGGGCTTGGGCGAGGGTTAGGTTTTGGGATAGGGCTAGGGCTACGGTTAGGGTTATGGTTAGGCAAGGTCTAGGGCTATGTCTAGGGTTATGTTTAGGGTTAGGGCTCGGGCTTGGGAGACGGTTAGGACTAGGGTTAGCGTTAGGGTTACGGTTAGGTCTAGTGCTAGGGTTAGTGTTAGGCATGGGTTAGGTTTAGGCCTAAGGCTGGCTTAGGTTCGGGTAGGGCTAGGGCCATGGTTTGGGTTAGGATTAGGGCTAGGGCTAGGGCTAAGGTTAGTGTTAGTTTTACGGCTAGGGCTAGGGTAATGGTTAGTTTTAGGGATAGGTTTAGGGTCAGGGTTAGGGCTAGGGTTAGGATTATGATTAGGGTTACAGCTAGGGCTACGGTTAGGGTTAGGGTTAGGGCTAGGGCTAGGCTTAGGGTTAGGGTTAGGGTTAGGGTTAGGGATGGGTTTGGTTTTGGTTATTGTTAGGGCTAGAGATAGGGTAGGTTTAGCGTTAGGGTTAGCGTTAGGGTTGGGGCTATGGTTAGGGTTAGGGTTAGGGTTAGGGCTAAGGCTAGGTCTAGAGCTAGGGTTAGGGTTATGGTTATGACTAAGGCTATGATTATGGTTATGGTTTGGGTTGGTTTAGGGCTAGAGCCTGGGTTAATATTAGGGTTAGGGATAGTGCTAGATCTAGGTTTAGGGTTAGTGTTAGGGTTAGGGCTCGGGCTCGGGCTAGGGTGAGGTTTACGGTAGGGTTTGGGTTAGGGCTATGGTTAGGGTTAGGGGTAGGGATAGGGCTAGTGCTAGGGCTAGGGCTAGGTTTATGGTTAGGGTTAGGGCTATGATTAGCATGAGGGTTAGGGTTACTGCTAGGGCTAGGGCTAGGGTTAGGGTTAGGGTTAGGGCTTGTGTTAGGGTTAGGGTTAGGGTTAGGGCTAGGGTTAGTGTTAGGTTTAGCGGTAGTGCTAGGGTTATGGCTAGGGCTATTATTAGGGTTACGTTTAGCGTTATGGCTAGGGCTAGGACTTGTTTTATTGTTAGTGTTAGGGATAGGGTTAGGAGTAGGGTTAGGATTAGTGTTAGGGTTAGGGCTAGAGCCAGGGCTAGGGCTATGGCTAGGGTTAGGGTTAGCGCTAGGGCTATGATTAGGGTTAGTGGTAGGGTTAGGATTAGGTTCAGGACTAGGATTAGGGTATGGTTAGTGTTAGGGCTGGGGCTAGGACTAATTTTAGACTTAGGGTTAGACTTAAGTTTAGGGCTAGGCCTATGCCTAGGGTTAGGGTTAGGGTTAGGGTTAGGGCTATGGCTAGGGCTAGGGCTAGGGTTAATTTTAGAGTTAGGTCTAGGGCTAGGGTTAGGGATAGGGTTAGGGCTAGGGCCAGGGCTAGGGCTAGGTTTAGACTTAGGTTTAGAGTTAGGGTTAGGGCTAGGGCTAGGCCTAGGTTTAGGGTTAGGCTTAGGGCTACGGCTAGGACTAGGGCTAGGTTTAGGGTTAGGGTTCTGGCTAGGGCTAGGGCTGGGGCTATGTTTAGGCTTAGGTTTATGGCTAGGGTTACAGTTGTTAGGGTTAGGGCTAGGTTTAGGATTGATGTTAGGGCTAGGGTTTTTGTTAGGGCTAGGGTTAGGGTTAGGTTTAGGGCTAGGGTTAGGGCTAGTGTTGTAGTAACAGTTAGGACTATGACTAAGTCTAAGGCTATGGTTAATGTACGTTTAGGATTAGGGACTGGGTTAGGTTAAGTGTTCGGGTTCGAGTTCTTGTTAGGTTTGGGGTTCGTGTTCGGGTTCGGTTTCCGGTTAGGGTTAGGGTTAGGTTCGTGTTCGGGTTTGGGTTAGTGTTACGGTTTGTGTTCGGGTTTTGGTTATGGTTAGGGTTAGGGTTAGGGTTAGGGTTAGGGTTCAGGTGCGGGTTCGGGTTCGGGTTCAGGTTAGGTTTAGGTTTCAGGTCGGGTTAGGGTTAGGTTTGGGGTTGGGGTTTGGGTTGGGGTGGAGTTGGGGTTGGGGTTATAGTTAGGATTGGGGTTGGGGTTTGGGTTTGGGTTAGGGTTAGGGTTAGGGTTAGGGCTAGGGCTAGGGCTAGGGTTAGGGTTAGGGTTAGGGTTAGTGTTAGAGTTAGGGCTAGGGCTAGAGCTAGGGCTAGAGCAAGTGTGAGGGTTAGGGTTAAGTTTAGGGCTAGGGCTATGTTTAGGGTTAGGGCTAGTGTTAGGTATAAGGCTAGGGCTTGGGTTAGGGTTAGTGTTCAGGTTAGGGCCAGGGCTAGGGTTATTTTTAGGGTTAGGGATAGGGCTAGGGCTAGGGTTAGGGTTCGGGTTCTGGTTCGTGTTAGGGTTAGGGCTAGGTTAGGTTTAGGGTTAGAGTTAGGGCTAGGGCTAGAGCTCGGGTTAGTGTTAGGGTTAGTGTTAGGTCTACAGTTAGTGTTAAGGGTTAGGGTTAGGGTTAGGGTTAGGGCTAGGGCTAGGGCTAGGGCTAGGTTTATTGTTAGGCTTAGGGGTAGGGCTAGGGCTATAGTTAGGGTTAGGTCTAGGGCCAAGTCTGGTGCTAGGTTTAGACTTACGGTTAGAGTTAGGGTTAGGGCTAGGCCTATGCCTGGGTTAGGGTTAGGGTTAGGTTTAGGGCTAGGGCTAGGTCTAGGGCTAGGGCTAGTGTTATTGTTAGGTTTAGGTGTAGGTCTATGGCTGTGGTTAGGGTAATGGTTATGGTTACGTTTAGGGCTAATTCTAGGGTTACGTTTAGCGTTTGGTCAGTGTTTTGTTTAGGGCTAGGGTTTGGGTTGGGCTTTGGGTTGGGTATGGGGTTAGGGTTAGGGTTAGGGTTAGGGCTAGGGCTAGTGCTATGTTGAGTTTTAGCGTTAAGGCTAGGGTTACAATTATGGTTATGTTTAGGGCTAGGTTTAGGATTGGGTTTAGGGCTAAGGTTAGCGTTAAGGCTAGGGTTAGGGTTAGGGTTAGTTTTAGGGCTAGGGTTAGGACTAGTGTTGTGTTAACATTTAGGACTATGACTAAGTCTAAGGCTATGGTTAATGTTACATGTAGGATTAGGGACAGGGTTAGTGTTAGGGTTCTGGTTTAGGTTCTTGTTAGGTTTATGGTTCAGGTTCGGGTAGGGTTAGGGTTAGGTTCGTGTTTGGGTTTGGGTTAGTGTTACTCTTCCTGTTTGGGTTCTGGTTAGGGTTAAGGTTCGAGTTCGGGTTCGGTTTCGGGTTAGTGTTAGGGTTAGGTTTAGGGTTAGGGTTCGGATCAGGGTTAGAGTTAGTGTTGGGGTTGGGGTTGGGGAGGAGTTGGGGTTGGGGTTAGAGTTAGGGTTGGGGATGTGGTTGGCATTGGGGTTAGGTTATGGTTAGAGTTAGGGCTAGGGCTAGGGTTAGGGTTAGTGTTAGGGTTAGGGCTAGGGTTTTGGTTGGGGTTGGGGTTGGGGTTGGGGTTAGGATTAGGGTTAGTGTTAGGGTTATGGCTAGGGCTAAGTTTACCTTTAGGTTTAGGGTTAAGGTTATGTCTAGGGATAGGGCTAGGGCTAGTGCTAGGTTTAGGCTTATGGCTAGGGCAAGGGTAGGTTTAGAGTTAGGGCTATGGCTTGGGAGAGGGCTAGGGCGAGAGTTAGAATTAGGGTTAGGGCTAGGTCTAGGGTTAGGGTATGGTTAGGGCTAGGGCTAGGGTTAGGTTTAGGTTTAGGGCTAGGTTTAGGGTTAGGGTAAGGGTTAGGGTTAGGACTAGGGCTTGGGCTAGTGCTAGGATTAGGGTTAGGGTTAGGGTTACCGTTAGGGCTAGGGTTAGGGTTAGGGTTACTGTTAGGGCTAGGGCTAGGTTTAGGGTTAGGGTTAGCATTAGCATTAGAGTAAGGGCTATGGTTAGGGTTAGGGTTAGGGTTATGTTTATGGCTAGGGCTAGGGTTATTGTTAGGGTTAGGGATAGTTCTAGGGCCAGGGTTTGGTTTAGTGTTAGGGTAAGGGCTAGGACTAGGGCTAGTGTTCGGTTTAGTGTTAGGGTTAGGGTTAGGGCTACGGTTAGGGTTAGAATTAGTGTTAGGTCTAGGGCTAGGGCTAGTACTAAGATTAGGTTTAGGGCTAGGGCTCTATTTAGGGTTAGGGCTAGAGTTAGGGATAGGGCTAGGGCTAGGGTTAGGTTAATGTTCGGGTTAGGGCTGGGGCTAGGGCTAGGGTTATTGTTAGGGTTAGGGGTAGGGCTAGGGCTTGGGTTAGGGTTCGGATTATGGTTATGGCTAGGTTAGGTTTAGTGTTAGGGTTAGGGTTAGGGCTAGCACTAGGGCTCGGGCTAGTGTTAGGGTTAGGATAGGGTCTACAGTTAGTGTTAAGGTTAGGGTTACGGCTAGGGCTAGGCCTAGGCCTAGTGCTAGGGTTATTGTTAGGGTTAGGGATAGTGCTAGGGCTAGGGTTATGGTTAGTGTTAGGGTTAGGGCTAGGGCTAGGGCTAGGGCTAGGGCTAGGGCTATGATTAGGGTTAGGGTTAGGGTTAAGGCTAGGGCTAGGGTTAGTGTTAGTGTTAGGGTTAGGTCCAGGGTTAGGGTTATGTTTAGTGTTAGGGCTAGGGTTGTGGTTGGGTTTTTGGTTTCAGTTGGGGTTGGGGTTTGGAACAGGGTTAGGGTTAGTGTTAGGGTTATGGCTACGGCTAGTGTTACCTTTAGGGTTAGGGTTAAGTTTATGTCTAGGGCTAGTGCTAGGTCTAGGGCTAGGGCTTGGGCGAGGGTTAGGGTTAGTTATAAGGCTAGGGCTAGGGTTAAGTTTAGGGTTAGTGTTAGGGTTAGTGTTAGGTTTAGGGCTAGGTTTAGGGTTATGGTTAGGGCTAGGTCCAGGCCTTGTGCTAAGTCTAGGGTTAGGCTTAGGGCTACGTCTAGGTTTAGGGTTAGTGTTAGGGTTAGGGTAGGGCTAGGGCTATGGCTAGGGTTAGGGTTAGGGTTAGGTTAAGGTTTACGGCTAGGGCTAGGATTAGGGTTAGGGTTAGGGCTAGGACTATATTTAGTATTAGGGTTAGTTTTAGGGTTAGGTGTAGGCTTAGGTTTAGGGTTAGTGTTAGATTTAAGGCTAGGTTTACGGTTAGGGTTGGGGTTAGGGCTAGAGCCAGGGCTTGTGCTAAGTCTAGGGTTAGGGTTCAGGCTAGGATTAGGGTATTTTTGGGGTTTGGTTTCGGGATGTGGTTGGGGTAATGTTTAGGGTTAGGATTAGGTTTATGGCTAGGTCTAGGGTTAGGGTTAGGGTTAGGGTTAGGGTTAGGGTTATGGCCATGGCTAGGGCTAGGTCTAGGGCTAGTTCTAGGGTTATTGTTAATGTTAGAGTTAGGGCTAGGGACGAGGTTATAGGGTTAGGGTTAGGGTTAGTGTTAGGGTTAGGGCTAGGGCTAGGGTTACGGTTAGGGTTAGGTTTAGGGCTAGGGCTAGGGCCTGGGCTAGGGTTAGAGTTTGGGTTAGTGTTAGGTCTAGGGTTAGGGTTAGGGTTAGTGCTAGTGCTAGGGCTATGGCCAGGATTAGGTTTAGTGTTAGGGCTAGGGTTAGTGTTATGGTTAGGTTTATGGCTAGGTCTAGGGCTAGGACTAATGCTAGGGCTAGTTCTAGGGTTATTGTTAATGTTAGAGTTAGGGCTAGGACGAGGTTATAGGGTTAGGGTTAGGGTTAGTGTTAGGGTTAGGGCTAGGGCTACGGTTACGGTTCGGTTTCCGGTTAGGGTTAGGGTTAGGTTCGTGTGCGGGTTTCGGTTAGTGTTACGTTTTGAGTTTGGGTTCGGGTTATGGTTAGGTTTAGGGTTAGGGTGAGGGTTAGGGTTCGGGTTCGGGTTCGGGTTAGGTTTAGGGTTCGGGTCGGGTTAGGGTTAGGTTTGGGGTTGGGGTTTGGGTTGGGGTGGAGTTGGGGTTGGGGTTATAGTTAGGGTTGGGGTTGGGGTTTGGGTTTGGGTTAGGGTTAGGGTTAGGGTTAGGGTTAGGGTTAGGGTAAGGGCTAGGGCTAGGGTTAGGGTTAGGGTTAGTGTTAGAGTTAGGGCTAGGGCTAGGGATATTCTAGGGTGAGGGTTAGGGTTAAATTTAGGGCTAGGGCTAGGTTTAAAGTTAGGGTTAGGGCTAGGGCTAGGGCTAGGGTTAGGGTTAGGGTTAGGGCTAGGTTCCAGTTTAGTGTTACGGTTAGGGTTAGGGCTAGGGCCAGGGCTAGTGCTAAGTCTAGGTTTAGGGTTAGGGCTAGGATTAGGGTTATTGTTGGGATCGTGGTTGTGGTTGGAGTTGTGGTAAGGGTTAGGATTAGGGTTAGGGTTAGGGCTAGGGCTAGGCTTAGGGTTAGGGTTAGGGTTATGGCTTCGTCTAGAGCTAGGTCTAGTCCTATGGTTAAGGATTGAGTTAGGGTTAGGACTAGGGTTATGGTTAGGGTTAGGCTTAGGGCTAGGGCTAGGGCTATGGTTATGGTTAGATTTAGGGCTAGGGTTAGTGTTAGGGTTAGGGTTATGACTTGTGCTAGGTCTAGGGTTATGGCTACGGTTTGGGTTAGTGTTAGGGCTAGGGCTAGGGTTAGGGCTATGGCTAGGGATAGGGTTAGGGCCAAGGCTATGATTAGGGTTAGTGTTCGGGTTAGGTTTATGGATAGGGCTAGGGTTAGGGTTACTGTTAGTGTTAGTGTTAGGTCTAGGGTTAGGTTTAGGTTTAGGGTTAGGGTTAGGGTTAGGGTTAGTGTTAGTGTTATGTTTAGGGATAGGTCTAGGGCAATGATCGGGCTAGGTTTAGGGTTAGGGTTAGGGTTAGGGGTAGGCTAGTGTTAGGGTTTAGGTTACGATTAGGGTAAGGGTTACAGCTAGGGCTAGGGTTAGTTTTAGGGTTAGGGTTAGGGTTAGGGCTACGTTTAGGGTTATTGTTAGGGTTAGGGCTAGGACTAGGACTAGGGCTAGGGTTAGGTGTAGGGCTAGGGCTATAATTATGTTAGAGTTAGGTTTAGGGCTAGGGCTAGGGTTAGGGTTAGGGTTAGGGGTAGGGCTAGGGCTAGTGTTAGGTTTAGGGTTAGTTCTAGGGCTAGTGGTAGGGCTAGGGTTTGTGTTAGGATTAGGTCTAGTGCTAGGGTTAGGGTTAGGGTTAGGGCTAGGCCTAGGGTATAGGTTTAATTTTAGGGCTAGGGTTAGGGTTAGGTCTAGGGCTAGGGCTAGGCCTAGGTTTAGGGTTAGGGTTAGGGTTAGTGCTAGGACTTGTGCTAGGTGTATGGTTAGGGTTAGGGTTAGGGTTAGGGTTAGGGTTAGGGTTAGGGTGAGGGCTAGGGTTGTATTAGGGTTAGGGTTATTGCTAGCGCTTTGGCTAGGTTTAGGGTTAGGTTTAGAGTTATGTTTAGGCTTAGGTTTAGGGTTAGGTTTAGGGTTAGGGTTATGTTTAGGGTTAGTTTTAGGGTTAGGGCTAAGGCTAGGGCTATTGCTAGGTTTAGATTTAGGGTTAGATTTATGGTTATTGCTAGGGTTAGGCCTAGGTTTAGAGTTATGTTTAGTGTTACGGCTAAGGTTAGTTTTATGTTTAGTGTTAGGGCTAGGGCTAGGGTTAGGTCTAGGGCTAGGGCTAGGGCTAGGGCTAGGGTTAAGATTTGGGCAAGTGTTAGGGCTAGGGTTAGGTTTAAGGTTAGGGCTAGGGCCAGGACTAGGGTTAGGGTTCGAATTAGGGTTAGGGCTAGGGCTAGGTTTCGGGTTAAGTTTTGGGCTAGGTCTAGTGTTAGGGTTAGGGCTAGGATTAGGTTTAAGTTTGGGGTCGGGGTTGGGGTAAGGGTTAGGGTTAGGTTTAGGGTTAGGTCTATGGCTTGGGCTATTGCTAGGTTTAGATTTAGGGTTAGATTTAGGGTTAGGGCTAGTTCTAGGGCTATTGCTAGGTTTAGATTTAGGGTTAGATTTAGTGTTAGGGCTAGGTCTAGGCCTAGGTTTTAAGTTAAGTTTAGTGTTACGGCTAAGGTTAGTTTTTGGTTTAGTGTTAGGGCTAGGGATTTAGGATTAGGGCTAAGGTTAGGGTTAGGTTTAGGGCTAGGGTTAGTGTTAGGTTTAGGGTTATTTCTTGGGCTAGGCCTAGGGCTAGGGTTATTGTTATGGTTAGTGATAGAGCTAGGGCTAGGGTTAGGGTTAGTGTTAGGGGTAGGGCTAAGGTGAGGGTTAGGGTTAGGGTAAGGGGTAGGGCTACATTTTGGGTTAGTTTTAGGGTTAGGGCTAGGGCTAGGTTTAGGGCTAGGGTTAGGGTTAGGGCTAGGATTAAGGTTAGGGTTGGGGTCCGGGTTGGGGTTTGGTTTGCTAAGGTTTAGTGTTAGGGTAGTGTTATGGCTAGGGCTATGGTTCACCTTGGGGTTAGTTTTAGTTCTCGGGTTAGGGCCAGGGCTAGGGCTAGGGTTATTGTTAGTGATAGGGACAGGGCTAGTAGTAGGGTTAGGGTTAGGTTTAGGGTTTGGGTTTGGGCTAGGGCTTGGGTTAGGTTTATGGTTAGGGATAGGGTTAGGGCTAGTGCTAGGGTTATGGTTTGGGTAAGGGTTAGGGCTAGGGTTAGTGTTAGGGCTAGGTCTAGCGCTAGGGCTAGGGCTAGGGCTAGGGTTAAGGTTTGGGCAAGTGTTAGGGCTAGGGTTAGGTTTAGGTTTAGGGCTAGGGCCAGGACTAGGGTTAGCGTTCAAATTAGGGTTAGGGCGAGGGCTAGGTTTAGGGTTAAGTTTAGGTCTAGGTCTAGTGTTAGGGTTAGTGCTAGGATTAGGTTTAAATTTGGGGTCGGGGTTGGGGTAAGGGTTAGGGTTAGGTTTAGGGTTAGGGCTAGGGCTAGGGCTATTGCTAGGTTTAGATTTAGGGTTAGATTTAGGGTTAGGGCTAGGGCTAGGCCTAGGTTTAGAGTTATGTTTAGTGTTACGGCTAAGGTTAGTTTTAGGTTTAGTGTTAGGGCTAGGGCTAGGGTTAGGGCTAAGGTTAGGGTTAGGTTTAGGGCTAGGGTTAGTGTTAGGTTTAGGGTTATTTCTTGGGCTAGGCCTAGGGCTAGGGTTATTGTTATGGTTAGTGATAGAGCTAGGTCTAGGGTTAGGGTTAGTGTTAGGGTTAGGGCTAAGGTGTGGGTTAGGGTTAGGGTAAGGGAATGGGCTACGTTTTGAGTTAGTGTTAGGGTTAGGTCTAGGGCTAGGTTTAGGGCTAGGGTTAGTGTTAGGGCTAGGATTAAGGTTAGGGTTGGGGTCCAGGTTGGGGTTCGGTTTGCTAAGGTTTAGTGTTAGGGTAGTGTTATGGCTAGGGCTACGGTTAGGCTTGGGGTTAGGTTTAGTGCTCGGGTTAGGGCCAGGGCTAAGGCTAGGGTTATTGTTAGTGACAGGGACAGGGCTAGTAGTAGGGTTAGGGTTAGGTTTAGGGTTTGGGTTTGGGCTAGGGCTTGGGTTAGGTTTATGGTTAGGGATAGGGTTAGGGCTAGTGCTAGGGTTATGGTTTGGGTAAGGGTTAGGGCTAGGGTTAGTGTTAGGGTTAGGGTTAGGGCTAGGTCTAGGGCTAGGGCTAGGGCTAGGGTTAAGGTTTGGGCAAGTGTTAGGGCTAGGGTTAGGTTTAGGTTTAGGGCTAGGGCCAGGACTAGGGTTAGGGTTTGAATTAGGGTTAGGGCTAGGGTTAGGTTTAGGGTTAAGTTTAGGGCTAGGTCTAGTGTTAGGGTTAGGGCTAGGATTAGGTTTAAGTTTGGGGTCGGGGTTGGGGTAAGGGTTAGGGTTAGGTTTAGGGTTAGGGCTAGGGCTAGGGCTAGGGTTAATTTTAGGGTTAGGGCTAGGGTTACGGCTAGGGTTAGGGTTAGTTTTAGGGTTAGGGCTAGGGCTAGGCCCAGGGCTAATGCTAGGTTTAGGTTAAGGGTTAGAGTTAGTGCAAGGGCTAGGGCTAGGTTTAGGGTTAGTTCTTGGGCCATTGTTAGGTTTAGGGATAGTGCTAGGGCTAGTGTTAGGATAAGGGTTAGGTTTACGTTAATGTCTACGGTTATGGTTATGGTTAACGTTGGGTTAGGGCTTGGGTTAGGGTTAAGGTTAGGTTTAGGGCTAGGGTTAGGTTTATGGATAGGTTTAGGGTTTGGGCTAGGGTTAGGGTTAGGTTTTGGGCTAGGGTTAGTTTTAGGGTTTGGTCTAGGGCTAGGACAAGGTCTAGGGTTAGGGTTAGTTCTTGGGCCATTGTTAGGTTTAGGGATAGTGCTAGGGCTAGTGTTAGGATAAGGGTTAGGTTTACATTAATGTCTACGTTTAGGGTTATGGTTAATGTTGGGTTAGGGCTTGGGTTAGGGTTAAGGTTAGGTTTTGGGCTAGGGTTAGGTTTATGGATAGGTTTAGGGTTTGGGCTAGGGTTAGGGTTAGGTTTTGGGTTAGGGTTAGGTTTTGGGCTAGGGTTAGTTTTAGGGTTTGGGCTAGGGCTAGGACTAGGTCTAGGGTTAGGGTTAGTGTTAGGATTAGGGTTAGAGTTAGGGTTAGGTCCAGGGTTAGGGTTAGGGTTAGGGGTAGGGTTAGGTTTAGGGTTGTTGTTGGGTTTGGGGTTACAGTTAGGGTTAGTGTTAGGGTTATGGCTAGGGCTAGGTTTACTGTTAGGTTTAGGGTTAGGGTTAGGGTTAGGGTTATGGCTAGGGCTAGGGCTATGGTTATGGTTAGGGTTAGGTTAGGGATACGGCTAGTGCTAGGATTAGGCCTAGGGTTAGGGTTAGCTTTAGCGTTAGGTTAGGGCTACAGTTAGGGTTAGGGTTAGGGCTAGGGCTAGGGTTAGGGCTAGAGCTAGGGTTAGGTTTAGCGTAAGGCTAGGATTAGTGTTAGAGTTAGTTCTTCGGCTCGGGTTAGATTAGGGTTAGGATTAGGACTAGGATTAGGGTTAGGGTTAGCGTTAGTTTTAGTGTTGGGTTTGGGGTTAGTGTTAGTGTTCGGGTTCAGGTTCGGGTTTGGGTTCTGGTTAGGGTTAGGTTTCTGGTTCGGATTGGGGTTTTGGTTTTTGTTAGGGTTAGTGTTCGGGTTCGGGTTTGTGTTCGGATTAGGGGTATGGTTAGTGTTAGGTTTAGGGTTATGGCTTTGGCTAGGGCTAGGGCTGGGCCTAAGGCTAGGGTTATTTTTATGGTTAGGGATAGGGCTAGTGCTAGGTTGAGGGTTAGTGTTTGGGCTAGGGCTAGGGCTAGGGTTAGGTTTAGGGTTAGCGTTAGGTCTACGGTAAGGGTTAGTATTAGGGCTAGTGATAGGATTAGGGTTAGGGCTAGGGCTATGATTAGGTTTAGGGTCTGTATTAAGGTTAAGGCTAGGGCTAGGTTTAGGGTAATTGTAGTTTTAGGGTTAGGCCTAGGGTTAGTGTTGGGGATGGGGTTAGGATTCGTGTTCAGGTTCGGGTTCAGGTTAGGGTTAGGTTTACGGTTAGGGTTTGGGTTCGGATTCGGGTTTTGGTTTTTGTTAGTGTTCTTGTTCGGGTTAGGGTTCTGGTTATGGTAAGAGTTAGGCTTAGTGTTCGCGTTTGGGTTAGGGTTAGGGGTAGGACTAGGTTTAGGGTTAGGTTTAGGGTTAGGGCTAGGGCTTGGGAGTAGGCTAGGGCTAGGGTTAGGGTTAGGTTTAGGGTTAGTGCTAGGGTTAGGGTTAGTGTTAGGGTTAGGGTTAGAGCTAGGGCTATGGTTAGAGCTAAGGTTATGGTTAGCTCTAGGTCTAGGTTTATGGCTAGGGTTTGGGTTAGGATTAGGGCTAGGGCTACGGTTAGTTTTAGGGTTAGGCCTAGGGATAGGTTTAGGGTTAGGTTTAGGGCTAGGGTTAGGTTTAGGTTTAGGGCTAGGGCTAGGACTAGGGCTAGGTTTAGTGTTAGGGTAAGGGTTAGGGTTAGGGCTAGGGCTTAGGCTAGAGCTCGAAATATGGTTAGGGTTGGGGTTAGGGTTAGGGTTATGGCTAGGGCTAGCATTAAAGTTAGGTTTAGGGCTATGTCCAGGGTTAGGGTTAGGTCTAAGGTTAGGGTTAGTGCTAGGATTAGGGTTAGGGTTGGGGTCGGGGTTGGGTTTGGGGTAAGGGTTAGGGTTAGGGTTAGTGTTATGTCTAGGGCTAGAGTTAGGTATGGGTTAGGGTTAGTGCTCGCGCTAGGGCTAGTGCTAGGGCTCCGGTTATTGTTAGGTTTAGGGACTGGGCTAGGGCTAGGGTTAGGGTTAGGATAAGGGTTTGGGTTAAGGCTAGGGCTAGGGTTAGGTTTATGTTTAGGGCTAGGGCTAGGGCTAGGGCTAGGGTTAGGGTTTGAGTAAGTGTTAGGGCTAGGGTTAGTGTTAGGTTTAGGGTTAGACCTAGGGCAAGGGTTAGGGCTAGGTTTAGTGTTAGGGTTAGGGTTAGGGCTAATATTAGGGCTAGGTCTAGGGTAAGGGTTAGGGTTAGGGTTATGGCTAGGGCTACCTCTAGGGCTAGGGTTATTGTTAGAGTTAGGGTTAGGCCTAGGGCAAGGGTTAGGGCTAGGTTTAGTGTTAGGGTTAGGGCTAAGATTAGGACTAGGGCTAGGGTAAGGGTTAGGGTTAAGGTTAGTGCTAGGGCTAGGTTTAGGGTTAGGTTTAGCTCTAGGTCTAATGTTAGGGTTAGGGCTAGGATTAGGGTTAGGGTTGGCGTCGGGATTGGGGTTGGGGTTGGGTAAGAGTTAGGGTTAGGGTTAAGGTTACGTCTAGGGCTAGGGTTAAGTTTAGGGTTAGGGCTAGTGTTATGGTTAGGGTTGGAGTTAGGGCTAGCACTAGGGCTAGGGTTAGGGTTAGGGTTGTTGTTGGGTTTGCGGTTGTGGTTAGGGTTAGGTTTAGTGTTAGTGTTATGGCTAGGGTTAGGGTTACTGTTAGGGTTAGTGTTAGGTTTATGGCTAGGGCTAGGGCTATGCATATAGTTAGTGTTAGGTTTATCGTTAGCGTTAGGGTTAGGGCTAGGGCTAGGGTTAGGGTTAGGGTTAGGGCTAGTGCTTGGGCTAGTGCTAGGGCTAGGGTTAACGTTAGGGCTAAGGCTATGATTAGGGTTAGGTCTAGGGTTACGTTTAGGGATAGGGCTAGGGTTCGTTTTGGGGTTGGAGTTAGGGTTCAGGTTCTGGTTCAGGTTTGTTTTAGGGTTAGGGTTCAGGTTCCGGTTAGTGTTAAGTTTCGGGTTAGGGTTAGGGTTAGGGTTCGGGTATTGGGTTAGGGTTGGGGTTACGGTTATTGTTCGGGTTCTGGTTCGTTTTAGGGTTAGGGTTGGGTTTGGTGTTGGGGTGGGGTTGGGGTGGGTTGGGTTTAGTGTTAGGGTTAGGGCTAGTGTTAGGGCTAGGACTAGGGTTAGGGTTAGGATTAGGGTTAGGTTTTGAGCTATGGCTAGGGTTAGAGTCAGGTTTATGTTTAGGTTTAGGGTTACGGTTAGGGATAGGGTTTAGGGTTATTGCTAGGACTAATGTTAGGGTTAGGTCTAGGGTTAGGGTTAGGGTTAGGGCTAGGACTAGGGTTAGGGTTAGGGTTAGGGTTAGGGCCAGAGCTTGGAAGAGGGCTAGGGCCAGGGTTAGGGTTAACATTAGGGCTAGGGTTAGGGTTAGTGTCAGGGTTAGGGTTAGAGCTAGGTTTAGGGTTAGTTCTAAGTTTATGGTTAGGTCTAGGTCTAGGGTTAGGGCTAGGGTTTGGGTTAGGATTAGGGCTAGGTCTAGGGTTAGGGTTAGGGATAGGGCTTGGGCTAGGACTAGGGTCAAGGTTAGGTTTAGGGTTCGGGTAGGTTAGGGTTAGTTTTGGGGTTGGGGTTTGGGTTGGGGTGGAGTTGTGGTTGGTTTTATATTAGGGTTGGGGTTGGGGTTTGGGTTGGGGTTAGGGTTAGGGTTAGGGCTAGGACTAGGCCTAGAGTTAGGGTTAGGGTAAGGCTTTGGGTTAGTTCTAGGGCTTGGGCTATTGCTAGAATAGGGTTATCGTTAGGTTTAGGGTTAGGTTTAGGGTTAAGGTTAGGGCTAGTGTTATTTTTAGGGTTAGGTTAGGGTTTGGACTTGGGTTAGGGCAAGGGTTAGGGTTAGGGTCAGTGTTATGGCTAGGGTTAGGATTAGGGTTGGGTTTAGGGTTAGGGTTCGGGCTAGGGCTAGGACTACGGTTATTTTTAGGGTTAGGGCAGTGCTAGTGCAAGGGTTATTCTTAGGATAAGGATTTGCGTTAGGGCTAGGGCTCGGGTTAGGGTTATGGTTAGGTCTAGGGCTAGGGTTAGGGTTAGGGTTAAGTTTAGTTTTAAGGTTACGGTGAGGGCTAGGGTTAGGTTTAGGGCTAGGTTTAGGGTTATGGTTACGGTTATTGTTAGTGTTAGGTTTAGGGTTAGTGCTAGGACTAGTGTTAGGGTTAGGTCTAGAGTTAGGTTTAGGGTTAGGGTTAGGGTTAGTGTTAGGGTTAGGGTTAGGCCTAGGGTTAGGGTTAGATCTAGGGCTAGGGTAAGGTTTAGCTTTAGTGTTATTGTTAGATCTACGGTTAGGGTTAGTGTCGGTTTAGGGCTAGGGCTAGGGCTTGGGTTAGGGCTATGGCTATGATTAGGATTAGGGTTAGGGTTAGGGCTAGGGTTAGGGCTAGGGCTAAGTGAAGGGTTAGGGTTAGGGTTAGGGCTATGTTTTGGGTTACGGTTATGGTTAGGGCTAGGCATAGGGACAGGGCCAGGGTTATGTTTATGGTTAGGGCTATGGCCAGGGCTTAGTCTAGCTTAAAGTTTAGGGTTAGAGTTAGGGCTAGTCCTGGGCTAGGGCTAGAGTTAGGGTTTGGTTTAGGGTTAGGGCTAGGGCTAGGGTTAGGTTTAGGGTTAGGGCTAGGGTTAGTGTTGGGTTTGTGTTTAGGGTTCGGGGTCGGGTTAGTGTTAGGGTTAGGGTTCAGGTTCGCCTTAGGTTTAGGTTAAAGGTTATTCTTGGGGTTGGGTGGAGTTGGGGTTGGTGTTAGAGATAGGGTTGGGGTTAGGGTTGGGGTTGGGCTTAGGGTTTTGGATAGGGCTAGTCTTAGAGCTAGCGTTAGGGTTAGGTTTAGGGCTATGGTTAGGGTTAGGGTTAGGTTTATTGCCATGGCTAGGGTTAAGGTTAGTGTTAGGGCTAGGGCCAGGGCTAGGGTTAGGTCTAGGTCTAGTGTTAGGGTTAGGGCTAGTAAAAGGTTAGGGTTGGGGTCGGGGTTGGGGTAAGGGTTAGGATTAGGGTTAAGGTACGGCTAGGACTAGGGTTAGGGTTAGGGTTAAGGCTAGGATTATGTTTAGGGTTATAGTTAGGTTTAGGGCTAGGTTTATTGTTAGTGTTAGGGATAGTGCTAGGGCTAGTGTTAGTTTTAGTATTAGGTTTCAGGCTAGGGCTAGCGCTATGGTTAGGATAAGGTTTAGGGTTAGGTTTAGGGCTACGGTTAGGGTTAGGGTTAACATTAGGTTTAGGGCTAGGCTTAGGGTGAAGGTTAAGGATAGGGCTATGATTAGGGTTAGGGTTAGCATTAGAGTTAGGGCCAGGGCTAGGGTTAGGCTTAGTGTTAGGTTTAGCGCTAGGGCCTGGGCTAGGGCTAGGGTTAGGGTGAAGATTATGGTTAGGTTTAGTGCTATGGCTAGGGTTAGGGTTAGGTTTAGGGCTAGGGCTATGGTTACGGTTAGTGTTAAGTTTAGGTTTAAGGTTAGGGTTAGGGCTAGGGTTAGGTTTAGGTCTAGGTTTAGGGTTATGATTAGGGTTAGGGTTAGGGCTAGGACTAGGTTAGGGTTAGGTCTAGAGTTAGGGTTAGGGTTAGGGTTAGGGTTAGGGCTAGGGTTAGGTTTAGGGTAGAACTAGGTTTAGTGTTAGATTTAGGTTTAGAGCTAGGGTTAGGTTTAGGGTTAGGGCTAAGGTTATGGTTAGGTCTAGGGCTATGGTTAGGGTAATGATTAGGGTTAGGGTTAGTGTTAGGTCTACAGATAAGAGAAGGGTTAGTGTTAGGGTTAGGGCTAGTGTTATGGTCAGGGTTATGGTTAGGGCTAGGCCTAGGCCTAGGGTTAGGTTTAGGGTTTGCGTTATTGTCAGGATTAGTTCTTCGGTTAGGGTTAGGGTTAGGTTTAGGACTAGGATTAGGGCTAGGGCTAGGTTTAGGGCTCTGGCTATGATTAGGGTTAGGGTTAGGGCTAGGGTTAGGGCTACGGCTAAGAGAAGGGTTATTTTTTGGGTTAGGGCTAGGGCTAGGTTCAGGTTTAGGGTTAGGTTTTGGGATAGGGTTAGGGCTAGGGTTAGTGTTATGGTTAGGCTTAGGCCTTGGGCAAGGGTTAGGGCTATGGTTAGAGTTAGGGCTAGGGCTTGGTCTAGGGCTAGGGTTAGGGTTAGGGTTAGGGCTAGGACTAAGTCTAGGGTTAGGGTTGGGATAAGGTTTAGGGTTAGGTCTAGGGCTTGGGCTAGTGCTAGTATTTTGGTTGTGGTTAGGGCTAGGGCTAGCTCTATGGTTAGGTTAGGGTTATTTCTAGGGCTTGGGCTAGGCCTATGAGAAGGGTTAGGGTTATGGTTAGGTCTAGGGTTATGGTTAGTGTTAGGGTTAGGGCTAGGGATAGGGATAGGCCTAGGTCTAGGGTTGGGTTTAGGGTTAGGGATAGGTCCAGGCCTAGAGCTAGGTTTAGGTTTAGGGGTATATAGGGCTAGGGCTAGGGCTAGGGCTAGGGCTAGGGTTAGTTTATTGTTAGGGCTAGGGTTAGGGTTAGAGTAATGGTTAGCGCTAGGTTTAGGATTGGGTTTATGGTACGGTTAGGTTTAGGGCTAGGGTCAGGTTTAGGGTTGGTGTCGGGGTTGGGTTTGGGGTTGAAGTTAGTGTTATGATTAGGGTTAGGGTTATGGCTAGTGCTAGGGCTAGGGCTCGGTCAAGGTTTATTGTTAGGTTTAGGGATAGTAAAAGGACTAGGGTTAGTGTTAGTGTTAGGGTTAGGGTTAGGGCTTGGGTTAGGTTTAGCGTTAGGGTTAGCGCTAGGGTTAGGGTTAGGGTTAGGGATAGGGTTAGGGTTAGGGTTAGGGTTAGGGCTAGGGTTAGGGTTAGGGTTAGGGATAGGGTTAGGGTTAGGGTTAGGGTTAGGGCTAGGGCTAGCGCTAGTGTTAGGGTTAGGGTTTGGGTTATAGCTAGGTCTTGGTCTAGGGCTATTGCTTGGGTTAGGGTTAGGTTAGGGCTCGGGCTATTTTTAGTGTTAGGGTTACGGTTAGGGTTAGGGCTAGCGCTAGGTTTAGGGTTAGGGTTAGGGCTCTGTTTACGGTCATGGTTATCTTTAGGACTAGGTTTATGATTGGGGTTAGGGCTAGGGTTAGGTTTAGGGCTAGCGTTAGGGTTAGGGTTAGGGCTAGGGCTAGGGTTAGGTTTAGGGCTAGTGTTGTGTTTACAGGACTATCACTAAGTCTAAGGCTATGGTTAAGGTTAGGTGTAGGATTATGGTCAGGGTTAGTGTTACTGTTCGTGTTGGGTACGGTTTATGGTTAGGGTTCGTGTTCGGGTCAGGTTTATGGTTAGGGTTTGCTTTCGGGTTCGTGTTAGGGTTCGTGTTAGGGTTAGGGTTAGGTTTAGGGTTAGGGTTCGGGTTTGGGTTAGGGTTAGGGTTAGGGATCGGTTTCGGGTTCGGGTTGGGGTTGGAGTTGGGGTTGGGGTTGGAGTGGGGTTGGTGTTGGCGTTAGAGTTAGGTTTGGAGTGGGGATGGGATTGGGTTCAGGGTTAGGGTTAGGGCTAGGGTTAGGGTTAGGGCTAGCGTTAGCGTTAGGGTTAGGGCTAGGGCTAGGGCTAGGTCTAGGGTTAGGGTTAGGGTTAGGGTTAAGTTTAGAGTTAGGGTCAGGGCTAGGGCTAGGGTTAGGGTTAGGACTAGGGCTAGGGTTAGCTTTAGGGTTAGAACTAGGGCTGCGTTTAGTTTTAGGTTTAGGGCTAGGTCCAGGTATAGTCCTAGGTCTAGGGTTAGGGTTAGGGCTAGGATTAGGGTAGGGTTTGGGTCGGGCTTGGGTTTGGGTTGGGGAAAGGTTTGGGGTTAGTGTTAGGGTTATGGCCTGGGCTAGGGTTAGGGTTATGGTTAGGGTTAGGGCTAGGGCTAGGGCTAGGGCTAGGGTTAGGGCTAGGTTTAGTGTTAGGGCTAAGTTTATGGTTAGGTCTACTGCTAAGGTTAGGGCTAGGGTTTGGGTTAGGATTAGTGCTAGCATTAGGGTTCAGGTTAGGGTTAGGGCTAGGGATTGGGATAGGATTAGGTTTAGGGCTAGGGTTAGGGTTAGGGTTAGGGCTAGGACTAGGGCTAGGGTTAGGGTTGGGTTAAGGATTAGGGTTAGGGCTAGGGCTTGGGCTAGTGCTCTTATTAGGTTTAATGTTAGGGCTAGTGTTATGATTAGGGTTATTGTTAGGGCTAGGGCTAGTGCTAGGGTTAGGTTTAGGGTTTGCATTAGTGTTAGGGTTAGTTCTATGCTTAGGGTTAGGGTTAGGGCTAGGGCTAGGTCTAGGGCTAGGGTTAGGGTAAGGCTATGATTAGGGTTAGGGTTACGGTTAGTGTTAGGGTTAGTGTTAGGGCTAGGGTTAGGTTTAGGCTTAAGGCCTGGGATAGCTCTAGGGTTAGGTTTAGGGATAGCGCCTGTGCTTGGGCTAGGCCTAGGAGAAGGTTAGGGTTAGGGTTAAGGCTAGGGTTATGGTTAGTGTTAGAGTTAGGGCTAGGGATAGGGCTAGGGCTAGGGTTAGGTTTAGGGTTAGAGCTAGGGCCAGGGCTAGAGCTAGGTTTAGGTTTAGGGGTAGAGTAAGGGCTAGGGTTAGGGCTATGCTAGGGTTAGTGTTATGGTTAGGGTTAGGGCTAGGACTAAGTCTAGGGTTAGGGTTGGGATAAGGTTTAGGGTTAGGTCTAGGGCTTGGGCTAGTGCTAGTATTTTGGTTGTGGTTAGGGCTAGGGCTAGCTCTATGGTTAGGTTAGGGTTATTTCTAGGGCTTGGGCTAGGCCTATGAGAAGGGTTAGGGTTATGGTTAGGTCTAGGGTTATGGTTAGTGTTAGGGTTAGGGCTAGGGATAGGGATAGGCCTAGGTCTAGGGTTGGGTTTAGGGTTAGGGATAGGTCCAGGCCTAGAGCTAGGTTTAGGTTTAGGGGTATATAGGGCTAGGGCTAGGGCTAGGGCTAGGGCTAGGGTTAGTTTATTGTTAGGGCTAGGGTTAGGGTTAGAGTAATGGTTAGCGCTAGGTTTAGGATTGGGTTTATGGTACGGTTAGGTTTAGGGCTAGGGTCAGGTTTAGGGTTGGTGTCGGGGTTGGGTTTGGGGTTGAAGTTAGTGTTATGATTAGGGTTAGGGTTATGGCTAGTGCTAGGGCTAGGGCTCGGTCAAGGTTTATTGTTAGGTTTAGGGATAGTAAAAGGACTAGGGTTAGTGTTAGTGTTAGGGTTAGGGTTAGGGCTTGGGTTAGGTTTAGCGTTAGGGTTAGCGCTAGGGTTAGGGTTAGGGTTAGGGATAGGGTTAGGGTTAGGGTTAGGGTTAGGGCTAGGGTTAGGGTTAGGGTTAGGGATAGGGTTAGGGTTAGGGTTAGGGTTAGGGCTAGGGCTAGCGCTAGTGTTAGGGTTAGGGTTTGGGTTATAGCTAGGTCTTGGTCTAGGGCTATTGCTTGGGTTAGGGTTAGGTTAGGGCTCGGGCTATTTTTAGTGTTAGGGTTACGGTTAGGGTTAGGGCTAGCGCTAGGTTTAGGGTTAGGGTTAGGGCTCTGTTTACGGTCATGGTTATCTTTAGGACTAGGTTTATGATTGGGGTTAGGGCTAGGGTTAGGTTTAGGGCTAGCGTTAGGGTTAGGGTTAGGGCTAGGGCTAGGGTTAGGTTTAGGGCTAGTGTTGTGTTTACAGGACTATCACTAAGTCTAAGGCTATGGTTAAGGTTAGGTGTAGGATTATGGTCAGGGTTAGTGTTACTGTTCGTGTTGGGTACGGTTTATGGTTAGGGTTCGTGTTCGGGTCAGGTTTATGGTTAGGGTTTGCTTTCGGGTTCGTGTTAGGGTTCGTGTTAGGGTTAGGGTTAGGTTTAGGGTTAGGGTTCGGGTTTGGGTTAGGGTTAGGGTTAGGGATCGGTTTCGGGTTCGGGTTGGGGTTGGAGTTGGGGTTGGGGTTGGAGTGGGGTTGGTGTTGGCGTTAGAGTTAGGTTTGGAGTGGGGATGGGATTGGGTTCAGGGTTAGGGTTAGGGCTAGGGTTAGGGTTAGGGCTAGCGTTAGCGTTAGGGTTAGGGCTAGGGCTAGGGCTAGGTCTAGGGTTAGGGTTAGGGTTAGGGTTAAGTTTAGAGTTAGGGTCAGGGCTAGGGCTAGGGTTAGGGTTAGGACTAGGGCTAGGGTTAGCTTTAGGGTTAGAACTAGGGCTACGTTTAGTTTTAGGTTTAGGGCTAGGTCCAGGTATAGTCCTAGGTCTAGGGTTAGGGTTAGGGCTAGGATTAGGGTAGGGTTTGGGTCGGGCTTGGGTTTGGGTTGGGGAAAGGTTTGGGGTTAGTGTTAGGGTTATGGCCTGGGCTAGGGTTAGGGTTATGGTTAGGGTTAGGGCTAGGGCTAGGGCTAGGGCTAGGGTTAGGGCTAGGTTTAGTGTTAGGGCTAAGTTTATGGTTAGGTCTACTGCTAAGGTTAGGGCTAGGGTTTGGGTTAGGATTAGTGCTAGCATTAGGGTTCAGGTTAGGGTTAGGGCTAGGGATTGGGATAGGATTAGGTTTAGGGCTAGGGTTAGGGTTAGGGTTAGGGCTAGGACTAGGGCTAGGGTTAGGGTTGGGTTAAGGATTAGGGTTAGGGCTAGGGCTTGGGCTAGTGCTCTTATTAGGTTTAATGTTAGGGCTAGTGTTATGATTAGGGTTATTGTTAGGGCTAGGGCTAGTGCTAGGGTTAGGTTTAGGGTTTGCATTAGTGTTAGGGTTAGTTCTATGCTTAGGGTTAGGGTTAGGGCTAGGGCTAGGTCTAGGGCTAGGGTTAGGGTAAGGCTATGATTAGGGTTAGGGTTACGGTTAGTGTTAGGGTTAGTGTTAGGGCTAGGGTTAGGTTTAGGCTTAAGGCCTGGGATAGCTCTAGGGTTAGGTTTAGGGATAGCGCCTGTGCTTGGGCTAGGCCTAGGAGAAGGTTAGGGTTAGGGTTAAGGCTAGGGTTATGGTTAGTGTTAGAGTTAGGGCTAGGGATAGGGCTAGGGCTAGGGTTAGGTTTAGGGTTAGAGCTAGGGCCAGGGCTAGAGCTAGGTTTAGGTTTAGGGGTAGAGTAAGGGCTAGGGTTAGGGCTATGCTAGGGTTAGTGTTATGGTTAGGGTTAGGGCTTGGGCTAAGGCTAGGGTTATGGTTATGGTTAGGGCTACTTTTAGGGTTAGGGTAATGGTTGGGGCTAGGTTTAGGATTGATTTAAGGGCCATGGTTAGGTTTAGGGCTAGGGTTAGGGTTAGGGTTGGGGTCGGGGTTGGGGTTGGGGTTGGAGTTAGGGTTATGATTAGGGTTATGGTTATGGCTAGGGCTAGGGCTAGGGCTAGGTCTTGGTTTATTGTTAGGTTTAGGGACAGTGCTAGGGCTAGGGTTAGGGTTAGTGTTAGGCTTAGGTTTAGGGCTTGGGATAGGGTTAGGGTTAGGGTTAGTGCAAGGATTAGGGTTAGGGCTGGGGTTAGGGTTAGGATTAGTGTTCGGGTTTGGGTTAGGTCTAATTCTAGGTTATGGCTATTGCTTGGGTTAGGGTTAGGTTAGAGCTAGGGCTATTGTTAGGGTTATGGTTAGGCTTATGGCTAGGGCTAGGGTTAGGTTTAGGGTAAGGGTTAGGGCTAGGTTTACGGTTATGGTTATTGTTAGGGCTAGGTTCATGATTGGGGTTAGGGCTAGGGTTAGGGTTAGGGCTAGCGTTAGGGTTAGGGTTAGAGTTAGGGTTAGGGCTAGGGCTAGGGTTAGGTTTAGGGCTAGTGTTGTGTTCACAGTTAGTACTATCACTAAGTCTAAGGCTATGGTTAAGTTAGGTGTAGAATTATGGTCAGTGTTAGGGTTAGGATTTGTGTTCGGGTTCGGTTTATCGTTAGGGTTCGTGTTCGGATTCGGTTTATGGTTAGGGTTCGCTTTTGGTTTCGGTTTCAGGTTAGGGTTAGGTTTATGGTTAGGGTTCGGGTTTGTGTTAGGGTTAGGGATCATGTTCAGGTTCAGGTTAGGGTTAGGGTTGGGGTTGGGGTTGGGCTGGTGTTAGGGCTGGCGTTAGAGTTGAGGTTGGGGTTGGGGTTGGGTTTAGGGTTAGGCTTAGGGCTAGGGTTGGGGCTAGGGCTAGAGTTAGAGTTAGCGTTAGGGCCTGGGCTAGAGTTAGGGTTAGGTTTAGTGTTAGGGTTATGGCTAGTCTTAGGTTAGGGTTAGGTTTAGGGTTAGGGCTACAGTTAGGGTTAGAGTTACGGTTAGGGCTAGGGCTAAGTTTAGGGCTAGGGTAAGGGTTAGGGCTAGGGCTATTATTAGGGTTAGGGTTAGGGTTAGGTTTAGGGCTATGGCTAGAGTTAGGTTTAGGGTAATGGTTAGGGCTAGGGTTATGGTTAGTGTTAGGGTTAGGGCTAGGGCTAGGGCTAGTATTAGGTTTAGGTTTTGGTTAGGTCTAGAGCTTTTGTTAGGGATAGGGTTAGGGTCACGGTTAAGGCTTGGTTAGGGTTAGGGCTAGTGTTAGGGTTAGGGTTATGTTAGGGTTGGGGTCGGGGTTGGGGTTGAGGTTTGGGTAAGGGTTAGGGTTAGGGTTAGTGTTATGGCTAGAGCTTGGGTTAGGGTTGGGTTTAGGGTTAATGTTAGGGCTAGGGCTAGGGCTAGGCTAGCGCTAGGTTTAGAGTTACTTTGACGGCTAGGGCTAGGGCTAGGCCTATGGCTAGGGTCAGGGTTTGGGTTTGGGTTAGGGCTAGGGTTAGTGTTAGGTTTAGGTTTAAGCCTAGGGCAAGGGTTAGGGCTATGGTTAGGGTAACTGTTAGGGTTAGGGCTGGGGGTACGGCTAGGGTTAGGGTTAAGGTTAGGGCTAGGGATTGTTTAGGGTTAGGATTAGGGCTATGTCCTTTGTTAGGGTTAGGGCTAGGATTAGGGTTAGCGTTGGGGCCAGGGCTAGGGCTAGTATTAGGATTAGGGTTAGAGATAGGGCTAGGGCTAGGGCTAGGGTTAGGGTTAAGGCTAGTGTTATTGTAGTGTTAGGGATAGTGCTAGGGCTAGTGTTAGGTTTAGTGTTAGTGTTATGGATAGGGCCAGGGTTATGGTTAGGATAAGGGATAGGTTTAGGTTTATGGCTATGGTTAGGGTTAAGGTTAGGGTAAGGGCTAGGGTTAGGGCTAGGTTTATGGTTAGGTTTAGGGTTAGGGCTAGGGCTAGGGTTAGGGTTAGGGCTAAGGCTATGATTAGGGTTTGTGTTAGTGTTAGGGCTAGGGTTAGGGCTAGGGTTATGGTTAGGTTTAGAGTTAGGGCTAGAGCTAGGTTAGGGCTAGGGCTAGGTTTAGGGTTAGGGCTAAGGCTATGATTAGGGTTAGGGTTAGGGTTAGGGTTAGGGCTAGGGTTAGGGCTAAGGCTATGATTAGGGTTATGATTAGGGTTAGGGTTAGGTTTAGCGTTAGTGTTTGGGCTAGGGAGAGTGATAGGGCTAGTGTTATTGTTATTGTTATGTATAATGCTAGCGCTTGTGTTAGGTTTCCTTTTGGGGTTAGGGTTAGGGCTAGGGCTATGGTTAGGATAAGGGTTACGGTTAGGTTAGAGCTAGGGCTATTGTTAGGGTTAGGGATAGGGATAGGGCTAGGGTTACAGTTTGGTTTAGGGTTAGGGCTAGGGGTAGGGCTAGGGCTAGGGTTACAGTTAGGGCTAGGGTTATTGTTAGTGTTAGGGATAGTGCTTTCCTAGGGTTAGGTTTCGTGTGAGGGTTAGGGCTATGACTAGGGCTATGGTTAGGTTAAGGTTTAGGGTTAGGTTAGAGCTAGGGCTATTGTTAGATTTAGGGATAGGACTAGGGCAAGGGTTAGGGTTAGGGTTAGGGTTTGGTTTAGGGCTAGGGCTAGGTTTATGGTTATGCTTAGGGTTAGGGCTTGGGCTAGGGCTAGGGTAGGGTTAGGGTTAGGGTTAGGTTTAGGGTTAGGGCTACCTTTAGGGTTAGGGTTATGGTTAGGGCTAGGGCTAAGTTTAGGCCTAGGGTTAGGGTCAGGGCTGGGCTACTATTAGGGTTAGGGTTATGGTTAGGTTTAGGGCTATGGCTCGGGTTAGGTTTAGGGTTATGGTTAGGGCTAGGGTTATGGTTAGCATTAGGGTTAGGGCTAGGGCTAGGGCTAGTAATAGGTTTAGGTTTTGGTTAGGTCTAGAGCTATTGTTAGGGATAGGGTTAGGGTTACGGTTAAGGCTAGGGCTAGGGCTAGGGTTATTGTTAAGGTTAGGGATAAGCTAGGGCTAGTGCTAGGGTTAGAGTTATTTTTAGGGCTAGGGCTAGGGCTAGGCGTATGGCTAGGGTTAGGGTTTGGGTTCGGGTTAGGGATAGGGTTAGTGTTAGGTTTAGGGTTAGGCCTAGGGCAAGTGTTAGGGCTAGGGTTAGGGTTACTGTTAGGGTTAGGAATGGGGGTACTGCTAGGGTTACGTTTAGGGTTAAGGTTAGGGCTAGGGCTTGTTTAGGGTTAGGTTTTGGGCTAGGTCTAGTGTTAGGGTTAGAGCTAGGATTAGTATTAATGTTGGGGTCGGGATTGGGGTTGGGGTTGTGGTAAGGGTAATGATTAGGATTAGGGTTAGGGTTACGGCAAGGGCTAGGGTTTTGGTAAGGGTTACGTCTAGGGTTATGGTTGTGCTTAGGGTTAGGGTTTGGGTTAGTTTCAGGGTTAGGGTTAGGGCTAGGGCCAGGGCTAGGGCTAGTATTAGGATTAGGGTTAGAGTTAGGGCTAGGGCTAGGGCTAGGGTTAGGGTTAAGGCAAGTGTTATTGTTAGTGTTAGGGATAGTGCTTGGGCTAGTGTTAGGTTTAGCTTTAGTGTTAGGGATAGGGATAGGGCTATGGTTAGGTTAAGGGATAGGGTTAGGTTTATGGCTATGGTTAGCGTTAGGGTTAAGGTTAGGGTAAGGGCTAGGATTAGGGTTAGGGTTAGGGCTAGGGTTATTGTTATGTTTAGGGTTACGGCTAGGTCTAGGTTAGGGCTAGGGCTAGGGTTAGGGTTAGGGCTAAGGCTATAATTAGTTTTAAGGATAGGGTTAGGGCTAGGGTTACGGTTAGGGCTAGGGTTATTGTTTGTGTTAGGGATAGTGCTAGGGCTAGGATTAGGTTTCGTGTTAGGATTAGGGCTAGGGTTAGTGCTATGGTTAGTATAAGGGTTAGGGTTAGGTTAGAGCTAGGGCTACTATTTGAGTTAGGGATAGGACTAGGGCTAGTGTTAGGGTTAGGGTTAGGGTTTGGCTTAGGACTATGGCTAGGGTTATGGTTATGCTTAGGGTTAGGGCTTGGGCTGGGGTATGGATAGGGTTAGGCTTACGGTTAGGGTTACGGTTAAGGCTAGGGCTAGGGTTAGGGCTAGTGTTAGTGTTAGGGTTAGGGTTAAAGTTGGGGTTGGGTTTGGGGTTGAGGTTGGGGTAAGGGTTAGGGTTAGGGTTAGTTTTATGGCTAGAGCTAGGGTTAGGGTTGGGTTTAGGGTTAGTGTTAGGGCTAGGGCTAGGGCTAGTGTTATTGTTAAGGTTAGGGATAGGGCTAGGGCTAGTGCTTGGTTTAGGGTTATTTTAGGGCTATGGCTATGGCTAGGCGTATGGCTAGGGTTAGGGTTTGGGTTCGGGTTAGGGCTTGGGTTAGTGTTAGGTTTAGGGTTAGGCCTAGGGCAAGGTTTCGGGCTAGGGTTAGGGTTACTGTTAGGTTTAGGGCTTGGGGTAGGGCTAGGTTTAGGGATAGGTTTAAGGTTAGGGCTAGGGATATTTTAGGGTAGGGCTAGGATTATTTTTAGGGTTGGGGTCGGGATTGGGGTTGGGTTTGGGGTAAGGGTTAGGATTAGGATTAGGGTTAGGGTTACTGCTAGGGCTAGGGTTAGGTTATGGGTTACGGCTAAGGTTATGGATATGGTTAGGGTTAGGGTTAGTTTTAGGGTTAGTTTCAGGGCTAGGGTTAGAGCTAGTGCCAGGGCTAGGGCCAGTATTAGGGTTAGGTTTAGTGTTAGATTTAGGGTTAGGGCTAGGTCTTCGGTTAGGATAAGGGGTAGGGTTAGGTTTATGGCTACGGTTAGGGTTAGGGTTAAGGTTAGGGTAAGAACTAGAGTTAGGGATAGGTTTAGCGCTAGGGTTATGGTTAGGTTTAGGTTTAGGGCTAGGGTAGGTTAGGGCTAGGGCTAGGGTTAGGGTTAGGGCTAAGACTATGATTAGGTTTAGGGTTAGGGTTAGGTCTAGATCTAGGGCAAGGGCTAGGGTTAGGGTTAGGGTTAGGGTTAGTGCTAGGGTTAGGGTTAGGTTTAGGCTAGGGCTAGGGCTAGGGCTAGGGCTAGGGTTAAGGTTAGGTCTAGGGCTAGAGGTAGGGTTATGATTATATTTAGGGTTAGGGCTAAAGCTTGGGATACCATTAGAGTTAGGGCTAGGGTTAGGGTTAAGTTAAGGGTTATTGTTCGGGCTAGGTTTAGGTTTGGGTTTAGGAGTATGGTTAGGGTTAGGTCTAGTGTTAGGGAAAGGGTTGGGGTAATTTTTGGGGTTGGCATTGTGGTTAGGGTTAGTATTAGGTTTAGGGTTTTGGCTGGTGCTAGGGTTCGGGATAGAGCTATGGCCAGGATTCGGGTTAGGGTTAGGGTTAGGGCTAGGGTTATTTTTAGGGTTAGGATTAGTGCTAGAGCAAGGGTTAGGGCTAGGGTTAGGGTTAGGGTTAGGATTAGGGCTAGGGCTAGGGTTAGGGTTAGGGCTAGGCCTAGGGTTAGTGTTAGGTTTAGGGCTAGGACTAGAGTTATGGTTAGGTTTGGGGTTAGTGTTAGGGCTAGGGTTAGGGTTAGGGCTAGGGTTAGGGTTAGGGTTGTTTTCGGGTTAGGGTTGGGGTTGCGGTTAGGATTAGAGTTAGTGTTAGGGTTATGGCTAGGGCTAGGGTTACTGTTAGGGTTAGTGTTTGGGTTATGGCTATGGCTAGTGCTAGGGTTAGGGCTAGGGCTATGGTTAGGGTTAGGGTTAGTGATAGGGCTAGTGTTAGATTTAGGGTTAGGGTTACGATTAGGGCTAGGGTTAGGTTAAGGGTTAGGGTTAGGGTTAGGCTTAGGGCTTGTTATAGGGTTAGGGTTAGGGTTAGGGTTAGGGTTAGGTTTAGGGCAAGGTTACGGCTAGGGATAGGGTTATTTTTAGGGTTAGGTCTAGGGCTAGTGCCAGGGCTAAGGTTTGGGTTAGAATTAGGGCTAGGGCTAGGGTTAGGGTTAGGTCTTGGGCCAGGGATAGGGCTAGGTGTAGGTTTAGAGTGAGAGTTAGGGTTAGGGCTATGGCTAGTGCTAGGGCTTGCGTTAGGGTTAGGTTCAGGGATAGGGCTTGGGAGAGGGCTAGGGCTAGGTTTAGGGTTAGGGCTAGTGTTAGTGCTAGTCCTAGGGTTAGGGTTAGGGTTAGGTTTAGGGCTAGGGTTACGGCTAGGGATAGGGTTAGGTTTAGGTCTAGGTCTAGGGCTAGGGCTAGGCTATTGGTTAGAATTAGGGCTAGAGCTAGGGTTAGGGTTAGGGTTAGGACTAGGTCTAGGGCTATGGCTAGGGTTAAGTTTAGGGTTTAGGGGTAGGGGTAGGGTTAGGGCTAGGGTTAGGTTTAGGTTTAGGTTTAGGGCTAGGGTTAGGGTTAGGGTTAGGGCTAGGCCTAGGGTTAGTGTTAGGTTTAGGGCTAGGACTAGAGTTATGGTTAGGTTTGGGGTTAGTGTTAGGGCTAGGGTTAGGGTTAGGGCTAGGGTTAGGGTTAGGGTTGTTTTCGGGTTAGGGTTGGGGTTGCGGTTAGGATTAGAGTTAGTGTTAGGGTTATGGCTAGGGCTAGGGTTACTGTTAGGGTTAGTGTTTGGGTTATGGCTATGGCTAGTGCTATGGTTAGGGCTAGGGCTATGGTTAGGGTTAGGGTTAGTGATAGGGCTAGTGTTAGATTTAAGGTTAGGGTTACGATTAGGGCTAGGGTTAGGTTAAGGGTTAGGGTTAGGGTTAGGCTTAGGGCTTGTTATAGGGTTAGGGTTAGGGTTAGGGTTAGGGTTAGGTTTAGGGCAAGGTTACGGCTAGGGATAGGGTTATTTTTAGGGTTAGGTCTAGGGCTAGTGCCAGGGCTAAGGTTTGGGTTAGAATTAGGGCTAGGGCTAGGGTTAGGGTTAGGTCTTGGGCCAGGGATAGGGCTAGGTGTAGGTTTAGAGTGAGAGTTAGGGTTAGGGCTATGGCTAGTGCTAGGGCTTGCGTTAGGGTTAGGTTCAGGGATAGGGCTTGGGAGAGGGCTAGGGCTAGGTTTAGGGTTAGGGCTAGTGTTAGTGCTAGTCCTAGGGTTAGGGTTAGGGTTAGGTTTAGGGCTAGGGTTACGGCTAGGGATAGGGTTAGGTTTAGGTCTAGGTCTAGGGCTAGGGCTAGGCTATTGGTTAGAATTAGGGCTAGAGCTAGGGTTAGGGTTAGGGTTAGGACTAGGTCTAGGGCTATGGCTAGGGTTAAGTTTAGGGTTTAGGGGTAGGGGTAGGGTTAGGGCTAGGGTTAGGTTTAGGTTTAGGTTTAGGGCTAGGGTTAGGGTTAAGGTTATGGTTAGGGCAACATTTAGGATTGGGGTTAGGGTTATGGTTAGGGTTAGGGCTAGTGTTAGGGATAGGATTGGGGTCGGGTTTCGGGTTGGCGTTGGGGTGAGCGTTAGGATTAAGGTTAGGGTTATGTCTGGTGCTAGGTTTCGGGATAGAGCTAGGGTTAGGATTAGGGTTAGGGTTAGGGTTAGGTCTAGGGTTATTGTTAGGGTTAGGAATAGTGCTAGAGCAAGGGTTCTGGCTAGGGTTCGGGTTAGGGTTAGGATTAGGGCTAGGGCTATGGCTAGGGTTAGGGTTAGGGTTAGTACTAGGGCTAGGGTTAGCTTTAGGTTTAGGGCTGGACTAGGGATATGGTTTGGGTTAGATTTAGTGTTAGGGCTAGCGTTAGGTTTAGGGCTAGGGTTAGCGCTAGGGTTAGGGTTTGGGTTGTTTTCGCGTTGTGTTGGGGCTGGGGTTAGGGTTAGAGATAGTGTTAGGGTTATGGCTAGGGCTAGGGTTACTGTTAGGGTTAGGGTTAGGGTTATCGCTAGGGCTAGGGCTTGGTTTAGAGTTAGGGCTAAGGTTAGGTTTAGGTTTAGTGATAGGGCTAGTGCTCGGGTTAGGGTTAGGGTTATGGTTAGGGCTAGGGTTAGGTTTAGGGTTAGGGATAGGTCTTGGGTGAGGGCTAAGTTAGGTTTAAGGTTAGGGTTAGGCTTAGGTCTAGTGCTAGGGTTAGGGTTAGGGTTAGGTAGGGCAAGGGTTACGGCTAGGGATAGGGTTATTTTTAGGGTTAGGTCTAGGGCTAGTGTCGGGGCTAGGGTTTGGGTTAGAATTAGGGCTAGGTCTAGGGTTAGGGTTAGGGTTAAGGCCAGGGTTAGGTTTAGGTTTAGCTTTAGGGCTAGGGTTAGTGTTAGGGTTAGGGTTAGGGCTAGGCCTAGGGCTAGGTTTAGTGTTAGGGTTAGTGTTATATTTAGGGCTAGGTCTTGGGCTAGTGCTATGGTTACTGTTAGGGTTAGGGTTAGGGTTAGGGCTAGGGTTAGGGCTTGGGGTAGGTTTAGGTTTACGGTTAGGTTTAGGGCTAGGTCTAGAGCTAGGGTTAGGTTTAGTGTTAGGGCTACGGCTAGGGCTAGGTTTAGGTTTACTGTTAGGGCTAGGGTTACGGTTATGGTTACGGTTAGGGCTAGGGCTAGGGCTAGGCCTAGGGTTAGGTTTATGGCTGGGGCTAGGGTTAGGTTTAGCGCTAGGGCCAGGTGTAGGGCTAGGTGTAGGTTTATAGTTAGTGTTAGGTTAAGGGGTACGGCTAGTGCTAGGGCTAGTTTTAGCATTAGGTTTAGGGTTAGGGCTTGGGAGAGGTCTAGGGCTAGGTTTAGGGTCAGGGTTAGTGTTAGTGCTAGTGCTAGGGTTAGGGTTAGGTTTAGGTTTAGGGATAGGTTTAAGGCTAGGGCTAGGGTTAGGGTTAGGGTTATCGTCAGCTCTAGGTTTTTGATTGGTGTTAGGACTATGGTTAGGGTTAGGGCTTGTGTTAGGGATAGTGTTGGAGTCGTGTTTGGGGTTAGCGATGGGGTTAGGGTTAGGATTAGGGTTAGTGTTATGGCTGGTGCTAGGGTTAGGGATAGGGCTAGTGATAGGGTTAGGTTTAGGATTAGGGTTAGGGCTTTGGTTATTTTTAGGGTTAGGAATAGTGCTGGGCTAGCGTTATGGTTAGGGGTATGGTTAGAGGTACGGTTAGTGTTAGGGTTAGGGCTAGGGTTAGGTTTAGTGTTAGGGCTAGGATTAGGCTTAGGTCTTGGGTAGGGCTAGGTTTAAGTTTAGGATCAGGGTTAGGGCTTTGGTTAATTTTAGGGTTGGAAATAGTGCTAGGGCTAGGGTTAGGGGTAGGGGTAGGGTTAGAGCTAAGGTTAGTGTTAGGGTTAGGGCTAGGGTTAGGGTTAGGTTTAGGACTAGTGTTAGGGTAAGGGTTTTGGCTTGGATTAGGGCTAGGTTTAAGGTTAGGGTTAGGGCTAGGGCTATAGCTAGGGTTAGGTTTTTGGTTAGGGCTAGGGCTAGGTTTAGGGTTAGAGTTAGGGTTATTGCTAGGGCTAAGGATAGGTTAGGGATATGGATTGTGATAGGGCTATGGTTAGGTTTAGGGTTGGGGATAGGGCTAGCGCTAGAGCTAGGTTTAGTGTTATGGTTACGGTTAGGGCTAGGGCTAGGATTACGGTTAGGGATAGGGCTTAGGAGAGGGCTAGGTCTAGGTTAAGTTTAGGGTTAGGGCTAGGGCTAGGGTTAGGTTTATGGTTAGGTTTAGGGCAAGGTTTATGGCCAGGGTTAGGTTTAGGTTTAGGGTTACATCTAGGACTAGTGCTAGGGCTAGGTTTTGGGTTAGAATTAGGGCTATGGCTAGGGTTAGGGTTAGGGTTATGGCTAGGGCTAGGGTTAGGGTTAGCGATAGGGCTTGGGTGAGGGCTAAGGCTAGGTTTAGGGCTAGGGCTAGTGCTCGGGTTATGGTTAGGTTTAGTGTTAATTTTAGTGCTAGTGCTTGGTCTAGTGCTAGGGTTAGGTTTAGTCTTAGGGTTAGGGTTAGGTTCAGTGCTAGGGCTATGGCTGGGGCTAGGGTTAGGGTTAGGGTTGTGGCTAGAGCTTGGTTTAGGGTTATGTGTAGGGTTAGGCCTAGGGTTCGGTTTACTGTTAGGGCTAGGTCTAGGGTTTGGGTTAGGGTAAGGGTTATGGTTAGGGCTAGGTTTAAGATTGGGGTTAGGACTATGGTTAGGGTTAGTGTTAGGGATAGGGTTTGGGTAGTTTTTGGGTTTGGCATTGGGGTTAGAGTTAGGATTAGGGTTAGGGTTATGTCTGGTGCTATGGTTGGGGATACAGGTAGGGCTAGTATTAGGGTTAGCATTTGGGTTAGGGCTAGGGTTCTTGTTTTGGTTAGTAATAGTGCTAGAGCAAGTGTTAGGGCTAGGGTTTGGGTTAGGTTTAGGATAAGGGCTAGAGCTAAGGCTAGGGTTAGGTTTAGGTTTAGGGTTATTTCTAGGGCTAGGGCTAGGGTTAGGTTTAGGGTTCTTGTTGGGTTAGGGTTGGGGTTGGGGTTAGGTTAGAGGTAGTGTTAGGGTTATCGCTAGGGCTAGGGTTACTGTTAGGCTTAGGGTTAGGGTTATGGCTAGGGCTAGGCCTAGGGCTAGGACTAAGGCAATGTTTAGGATTAGATTTGTTATAGGGCTAAGCCTAGGGTTAGGGTTATGGTAACAGTTAGGGCTAGGGTTAGGGTTAGGGTTAGGGTTAGGGTTAGGGTTAGGGTTAGGGATAGGTCTTGGGAGAGGGCTAGGTCTAGGTTTAGGGTTAGGGTTAGGCTTAGGGCTAGTGCTAGGGTTAGGGTTATGGTTAGGGTTAGGGTTAGGTTTAGGGCAAGGGTTACGGCTAGGGATAGAGTTATTTTTAGGGTTATGTCTAGGGCTAGTGCCAGGGCTAGGGTTTGGGTTAGAATTAGGGCTAGGGCTAGGGTTAGGGTTAGGGTTAGGGCTCGGTTAGGGCTTGGGTTAGGGCTAGGTTTAGGGTTAGGTTTAGGGCTAGGGCTATAGCTAGGGTTAAGTTTAGGGTTAGGGCTACGGCTGGGCTAGGCCTAGGGTTAGGTTTAGGGCTGGGGCTAGGGTTAGGGTTAGGGCTAGGGCCAGGGATAGGGCTAGGTGTAGGTTTATAGTGAGGGTTAGTGTTATGGCTACGGCTAGTGCTAGGGCTAGTGTTATGGTTAGGTTTAGGGATAGGGCTTGGGAGAGGGCTAGGGCTAGGTTTAGGGTTAGGGTTAGTGTTAGGGCTAGTGCTAGGATTAGGGTTAGGGTTAGGTTTAGGGGTAGGGTTATGGCTAGGGGTATGGTTAGGGTTAGGGTTAGGTCTAGGGCTAGGGCTAGGGCTAGGGTATGGGTTAGAATTAGGGCTAGAGCTTGGGTTAGGGTTAGGGTTAGGGCTAGGGATAGGGTTTAGTTAGGGCTAGGGCTAGGGTTACGGTTAGGGTTAGGGCTAAGGCTAGGGCTAGGGTTAGGTTTAGTGTGTGGGGTAGGGGTAGGGTTAGGGCTAGGGTTAGGTTTAGGGTTGGGTCTAGGGTTAGTGTTAAGGTTATGGTTAGGGCAAATTTTAGGATTGGCTTTAGGGTTATGGTTAGGGTTAGGGCTCATGTTAAGGATAGGATTTGGGTCATGTTTCGGGTTGGTGTTGGGATTATCTTTAGGGTTAAGGTTAGGGTTATGGCTGGTGCTAGGGTTAGGGATAGTTCTAGGTCTAGGGTAAGGGTTAGGGTTAGGGTAAGGGCTAGGGTTATTGTTATTTTTAGGAATAGTCCTAGGGCTAGGGTTAGGGGTAGGGGTAGGGTTAGGGCTATGGTCAGTGTTAGGGTTAGGGCTGGGCTAGGAATATTGCTAGTGTTTTGGTTCGAATTAGGGCTAGGGCTAGGGCTAGGTTTACGGTTAGGGTTAGGGCTAGCGCTAGGGTTAGTGCTAAGTTTAGGTTTAGGGTTAGGGTTAATTTTAGGGCTAGGGCTTCGGCTATGGTAGGGTTAGTTTTAGGGTTAGGATTAGAGTTAGAGCTAGGGTTAAGTTTATGGTTAGGTCTAGGTCTAGGGAAAGGGCTAGGGTTCGGGTTAGCGTTAGGGTTAAGGCTAGAGCTAGGGTTAGTGTTAGGTTTAGTTTTAGGGCTAGGGCTTGAGTTACGGTTATGGTTAGGGCTTGGCTTATGTTTAGGTTTAGGGTTATCGTTAGGGCTAGGTTTAGGATTGGGTTTAGTGCTAGGGTTAGGGTTAGGGCTAGGTTTAGGATTAGGATTGGGGTCGGGTTTGTGGTTGTGTTTGTGATTAGGGTTAGGATTAGGGTTAGGGTTATGGCTGGTCCTAGGGTTTGGCTTGGGGTCATGTCTAGGTCTAGAGCTGGGGCTAGTTTTAGGGTTAGGGATAGGGATAATGCTATGGCTCTGGTTAGGGTTAGTGTTAGGGTTAGGGCTAGGGCTAGGACTATGTTTGGGGTTAGGGTTAGGGTCTGTTTTAGGGCTACGGTCAGGGTTATGGTTATGGTTATGGCTAGGGCTACGGCAAAGGCTAGGGTTATGGTTAGGGCTAGGCCTATGTTTAGTGTTAGGGATAGGGTTAGGGTTAGGGCTAGGTGTAGGGGTAGGGTTAGGGTTAGGGCTAGGGTTAGGGTTAGGGTTAGGGTTAGTGTTAGGGTTAGGTCTAAGGCTAGGGCTAGGGCTAGGGCTAGGGTTAGGGTTAGGTTAGGGCTAGGGCTATGGTTAGTGTTAGTGTTAGGGTTAGGGTTAGGGCTAGGGCTAGGGCCAGGGATAGGGTTAGGTTTTGGGTTAGGGTTTGGGCTAGGGCTAGTACTAGGGCTAGGGTTAAGGTTAGGGTTAGGGCTAGTACTATGGTTACGGTCAGGGCTAGGTCTAGGGCTAGGGTTTGGTTTAGTGTTACGTTTAGGTCTAGGTGTTGGGTTAGTGCTGTGGTTACTCTTAGGGTTAGGGTTAGGGCTAGGGTTTGGGCTTGGGTTAGGGCGAGGTTTAGGGTCAGGTTTAGGGCTAGGGCTAGAGCTAGTGTTAGGTATAGGGTTAGGGCTATGGCTAGGGCTAGGGTTAGGCTTAGGTTTAGGGATAGGGCTTGGGAGAGTGCTATGTCTAGGTTTAGGGTTAGGGTTAGGCTTAGGGCTAGTGCTAGGGTTAGGGTTAGGGTTAGGGTTAGGGTTAGGGTTAGGGTTAGTGTTAGGTTTAGGGCAAGGGTTACTTCTAGGTATTGGATTTTTTTTAGGGTTAGGTCTAGGGCTACTGCCAGGTCTATGGTTTGGGTTAGAATTAGGGCTAGGGGTGGGGTAAGTGTTAGGGTTAGGGCTAGGTTTAGGGTTAGGTTTAGGTTTAGGGCTAGGGTTAGGGTTAGGGTTAGGGCTAGGGCTTGGCCTAGGGTTAGGGTTAGGGTTAGTGTTACGTTTAGGGCTAGGGTTTGGGCTAGTGCTTTGGTTACTCTTAGGGTTAGGGTTAGGTTTAGGGCTACGGCTAGGGCTAGGTTTTGGTTTAGTGTTAGGGTTATGGTTACGGTTATGTTTAGGGTTAGGGCTAGGGCTAGGGCTAGGTCTAGGCCTAGGGTTAGGTTTAGGACTAGGGCTAGTGTTAGGGTTAGGGCTAGGGCTAGGGCTAGGTCTAGGCCTAGGGTTAGGTTTAGGACTAGGGCTAGTGTTAGGGTTAGGGCTAGGGCCAGTGATAGGGCTAGGTGTAGGTTGAGAGTGAGGGTTAGTGTTAGGGCTATGCCTAGTGCTAGAGCTAGGGTTAGGGTTAGGTTTAGGGATAGGGCTTGGGAGAGGGCTAGGGCTAGGTTTAGTGTTAGGGTTAGTGTTAGGGCTAGTGCTAGGGTTAGGGTTAGTGTTAGGTTTAGGGGTAGGGTTACGGCTAGGGATAGGGTTAGGGTTAGGTTTAGGGCTAGAGCTAGGGGTAGCGTATGGTTTAGAATTAGGGCTAGAGCTAGGGTTAGGTTTAGGGTTAGGGCTAGGGCTAGGGTTTAATTAGGGCTAGGGCTAGTGTTAGGGTTACGGTTAGGGCTAGGTCTAGGGCTAGTGTTAGGGTTAGGTTTAGGGTTAAGGTTAGCGCTAGGGCTAGGGCTAGCATTAGGTTTAGGGTTAGGGCTAGGGATAGGGCTAGGTCTAGGGCTAGGGTTAGCTTTAGGGCTAGGGCTAGGTTTAGGGTTAGGGCTAGGTTCAGGGATAGGGCTAGGTGTAGGTTTAGAGTGAGGGTTAGGGTTATGGCTAGGGCTAGTGCTAGGGCTAGTGTTAGGGTTAGGGTTAGGGATAGGACTAGGTGTAGGGTCATGGCTAGGGCTAGCATTAGGTTTATGGTTAGGGCTTGGGTTAGGGTTATGGTTATTGTCAGGGCTAGGTTTAGGTTTGGGGTTAGGGCTAGGATTACGGTTATGTTTATGGTTATGGTTAGGGCAAGTTAAGGATTGGGGTTAGGGTTAATATTTGGTTAGGGTTAGGGCTAATATTAATTTTATGGTTATGGTTTGGGCAAGTTTAGGATTGGAGTTAGAGTTAATATTTGGTTTAGGTCTAGTGTTGTGTTAACAGTTAGGACTATGACTAAATCTAAGGATATGGTTAAATTTAGGTGTAGGAATTTGGTCAGGGTTAGGGTTAGGGTTCGCGTTCGGTTTCGGATTCAGGTTGGTTTAGGGTTAGGGTTAGGGCTAAGCTATGGCTAGCTCTGGGGCTAGGTTTACGGGTAGTTTCAGGGTTATGGCTAGGGCTAGGGCTAGGGCTAGGTTTAGGGTAGGGCTAAGTCTAGGGTTAGGGCTAGGGCTAGGGCTAGGGCTGGGGTTAGGGATAGGTCTATGATTAGGGTTAGGGTTAGGGCTAGGGTTAGGGTTAGGGCTTGGGCTAGGGTTGTTGTTAGGGTTAGGGCTAGGGCCAGGGCTAGGGTCAGGGTTAGGGTTATGGCTAGGGTTAGAGCTAGGTATAGGGCTAGGGCTGGGTTTAGGGATAGGGCTATGATTAGGGTTAGGTTTAGGGCTAGGGTTAGAGCTAGGGCTAGGTTTAGGGTTAGGGTTAGGTTTAGGGCTAGGGGTAGGGGTAGGGGTAAGGTTAGGTCTAAGGCTAGGGCTAGGGTTAGGTTAGGGCTAGGGCTATGGTTAGTGTTAGGGTTAGGTTTAGGTTTAGGGCTAGTGCTAGAACCAGGCATATGGTTAGGTTTAGGGTTAGGGTTAGGGCTAGGGCTAGTGTAGGGTTAGGTTTAGGTTTAGGGCTATGGCTAGAGTTACAGTTAAGTTTAGGGCTAGGGTTAGGGTTAGGGTTAGGGTTATCGTCAGGGCTAGGTTTAGGATTGGTGTTAGGACTATGGTTAGGGTTAGGGCTTGTGTTAGGGATAGTGTTGGGGTCATGTTTGGGGTTGGCGTTGGGATTATGGTTAGGATTAGGGTGAGGGTTAAGGCTGGTGCTAGAGTTAGGGATAGGGCTAGGATTACGGTTAGGGCTAGGGCTAGGGCTAGGGCTGGGGTTAGGGATAGGTCTATGATTAGTTTTAGGGTTAGGGTAGGGTTAGGGCTAGGGCTAGGGCTAGGGTTGTTGTTAGGGTTAGGCTTGGGCCAGGGCTAGGGCCAGTGTTAGGGTTAGTACTAGGGTTAGGGCTAGCGCTAGGGCTAGGGCTGGGGTTAGGGATAGGATTATGATCAGGGTTAGGGTTAGGGCTAGGGTTAGAGCTAGGGCTAGGTTTAGGGTTAGGGTTAGGTTTAGGGCTAGGGTTAGGTTTAGGGTTCAGTTTAGGGTTAGGGTTATGGTAGGGCTTATCTAGGTTTAGGGTTAGGGTTAGAGTTAGGGCTAGGGCTAGGTTTAGTGTTAGTGTTAGTGTTATGGCTAGGGCTAGGATTACTGTTAGCGTTAGGATTATGGTTATGGCTGGGGCTAGGTCTAGGTTTAGGAATAGGGCTAGTGTTAGGGTTAGGGTTATGGTTGTTGTTTGGGGTTGGGAATGGTGTTGTGTTTAGGTTTGGAGTTAGTGTTAGGGTTACGCCTAGGGCTAGGGTTTCTGTTAGGGTTAGTGTTAGGGCTATGGCTTGGGCTAGGTCTAGTGCTAGGGCTGGGGCTATTGTTAGTGTTAGAGTTAGGGATAGGGCTAGGGCTTGGTTAGGTTTCGAGTTAGGGTTAGGGCTAGCGTTAGGGTTAGGTTTAGAGATAGTGCTTGGGAGAGTGCTAGGGTATTTTAAGTGTTAGGGTTAGTGTTAGAGCTAGTGCTAGGGTTAGTATTAGGGTTAGGTCTAGGGCTAGGGCTAGGGTATGGGTTAGAATTAGGGCTAGAGCTGGGGTTAGGGTTAGTGTTAGGGGTAGGGCTATTTTTTAGTTAGGGATAGGGCTAGGGTTAGGGTTAGGGTCATGGCTAGGGCTCATGCTAGGACTAGGGTTATTTTTAGGGTTTAGGATAATGCTATGGCTATGGTTAGGGTTAGTGTTTGGGTTAGGGCAGGGCTAGGGCTATGGTTAGGGTTAGGTTTAGGGTTAGTTTTAGGGCTACGGTCATGTTTATTTTTATGGTTAGGGCTAGGGCTAGGGCTCCGGCAATGGCTAGGGTTAGGGTTAGGGCTAGGGCTATGATTAGGGTTAGTGTTAGGGCTAGGCCTAGGGGTAGGGGTAGGGTTAGGGCTAGGCGTAGGGGTAGGGGTAGGGTTAGGTCTAAGGCTAGGGCTAGGTCTAGGGCTATGGCTAGGGTTAGGTTAGGGCTAGGGCTATGGTTAGTGTTAGGGTTAGGTTTAGGGTTAGGGCTAGTGCTAAAACCAGGCGTATGGTTAGGTTTAGTGTTAGGGTTAGGGCTAGGGCTAGTGTAGGGTTAGGTTTAGGTTTAGGGCTATGGCTAGAGTTACAGTTAAGTTTAGGGCTAGGGTTAGGGTTAGGGTTAGGATTATCGTCAGGGCTAGGTTTAGGATTGGTGTTAGGACTATGGTTAGGGTTAGGGCTTGTGTTAGGGATAGTGTTGGGGTTGTGTTTGGGGATGGCGTTGGGGTTAGAATTAGGATTAGCATTAGGGTTATGGCTGGTGCTAGGGTTAGGGATAGTGCTAGGATTACGGTTAGGTTTAGGGCTAGGGTTAGGGTTATGTTTATGGTTAGTGCTAGGTTTAGATATGGGTTTAGGGCTAGTGTTAGGGTTAGGGCTAGCGTTAGGGTAAGGGTTAGGGCTAAGATTACGGTTATGGTTATGGTTAGGGCAAGTTTAGGATTGGGGTTAGGGTTAATGTTAGGTTTATGGCTAGTGTTGTGTTTACAGTTAGGACTATGACTAAATCTAAGGCTATGGTTAAGTTTGGTGTACGATCATGATCAAAGTTAGGGTTAGGGTTCGCGTTCGGGTTCGGATTCAGGTTTGGTTTAGGGTTAGGGTTAGGGCTAAGCTATGTCTAGGTCTAGGGCTAGGTTTAGGGGTAGGTTTAGGGTTATGGCTATGGCTAGGGCTAGGACTAGGGTTAGGGCTAGGGCTAGGGCTAGGGCTAGGGCTGGGGTTAGGGATAGGTCTATGATTAGGTTTAGGGTTAGGGTAGGGTTAGGGCTAGGGCTAGGGCTAGGGTTGTTGTTAGGTTTAGGGCTTGGGCCAGGGCTAGGGTCAGGGTTAGGGTTAGTACTAGGGTTAGGGCTAGCGCTAGGGCTAGGGCTGGGGTTAGGGATAGGGCTAGGGCTAGGGTTAGGGTTAGGGCTAAGGCTAGGGTTAGAGCTAGGGCTAGGTTTAGGGTTAGGGTTAGGTTTAGGTCTAGGGTTAGGTTTACGGTTAGGGTTGGGGTTAGGGTCAGGTTTAGGGTTAGGTTTTGGGTAGGGCTAGACTAGGTTTAAGGTTAGGGTTAGAGTTAGGGCTAGGGCTAGGTTTAGTGTTAGTGTTAGTGTTATGGCTAGGGCTAGGATTACTGTTAGCGTTAGGATTATTGTTATGGCTAGGGCTAGGGTTAGGCATACGGTTAGGAATAGGTCTAGGGTTAGGGTTAGGGTTAGGGCTAGGGTTAGGGTTAGGGTTAGGGTTAGGGTTATTGTTTGTGGTTGGGAATAGGGTTGTGTTTAGGGTTAGAGTTAGAGTTAGGCTTACGCCTAGGGGTAGGGTTTCTGTTAGGGTTAGTTTTAGGGTTATGGCTAGGGCTAGGTCTAGTTCTAGGGCTAGGTCTATTGTTAGGGTTAGGGTTAGGGATAGGGCTAGGGCTAGGTTTAGGGTTAGATTTAGGGTTATTGCTAGGGTTAGGTTTAGGTTTAGGGATAGGGCTTGGGAGTGGGCTAGGGTTAGGTTTAGGGTTAGGGTTAGTTTTCGGGCTAGTGCTAGGGTTAGGGTTAGGGTTATTTTTAGGGAAAGGGTTACGGCTAGGGATAGGGTTAGTGTTAGGGTTAGGTCTAGGGCTAGGGCTAGAGCTAGGTTATGGGTTAGAATTAGGGCTAGAGCTAGGGTTAGGGTTATGGTTAGTGCTAAGGCTAGGGTTTAGTTAGGGCTAGGGCTAGGGTTAGGGTTAGGTTGAGGGCTAGGGCTAGGGTTAGGTTTAGGGTTAGGGTTATGGTTAGGGTTAGCGGTAGGGGTAGGGTTAGGTCTAGGGTTAGGTTTAGGGCTAGGGCTAGGGTTAGGGTTAAGGTTATGGTTAGGGCAAGATTTAGGATTGGGTTTAGGGTTTGGTTAGTGTTAGGGCTAGTGTTAGGTATAGGTTTTGGGTCGGGTTTCAGGTTGGCCTGGGGTTAGCTTTAGGATTAAGTTTAGGGTTATCGCTGGTGCTAGGGTTAGGGATAGGTCTAGGTCATTGTTAGGGTTAGGGTTAGGGTTAGGGTTAGGGCTTGGGTTATTGTTATATTTAGGAATAGTGCTAGGTCTATGGTTAGGGTTAGTGGTAGTGTTAGGGCTATGCTTAGTGTTAGGGTTAAGTCCTGGCTAGGGCTATGGCTAGTGTTTTGGTTCAAATTAGGGCTAGGTCTAGGGTTACGGTTAGGTTTAGGTTTAGGGCTAGGGCTAGGGATTAGTTAGGCTAGGGCTAGGGTTAGGGTTAGGGCAATGACTAGGCCTAGGGTTAGGTTTAGTGTTAGGGTTAATTTAGGGCTAGGGCTTGGGCTAGTGCTCGGGTTAATTTTACGGTTAGGATTAGGGTTAGAGCTAGGGTTAAAGTTAGGTTTAGGTCTAGGTCTAGGGATAGGGGTAGGGTTTGGTTTAGCGTTTGGGTAGGGCTAGAGCTAGGGTTACGGTTATGGTTATGGGTTGGGTTAGCATTAGGATTAGGGTTATCGTTAGGGCTAGGTTTAGGATTGGATTTAGGGCTATGGTTAGGGTTACGGCTATGGTTAGGATTAGGATTCGGGTCGTGGTAGCGGTTGGGGTTGGGGTTAGGGTCAGAATTAGGGTTAGTGTTATGGCGGTGCTAGGGTTTGGGTTAGGGTTAGGGTCATGGCTAGGGCTAGGGATATGGTTTGGGTTAGGTCTAGGGCCAGGTCTAGGGCTAGCTTTAGGTTTAGAATTAGGGTTAGGGTTAGGGCTAGTGCTAGTGTTAGGGCTACGGTTAGGGTTAGGTTTAGGGATAGTGCTAGGGGCAGGGTTAGGGGTAGGGATAGGATATGGGTTATGGTTAGGGCTACGGTTAGGGTTGTGGTTATGGTTAGGGCTAGGTTTAGTTTTGGGGTTAGGGCTAGGGTTTGGGTGAGGGCTAGTGTTGGCTTTAGGGTTAGGGCTAGGATTACGGTTATTGTTATGGTTAGGGCAAGTTTAGGATTGGGGTTAGAGCTAGTGTTAGTGTTAGGGCTAGTGTTAGGGCTAGGGTTAGGTTTAGGGCTAGTGTTGTTTTAACAGCTAAAACTATGACTAAGTCTAAGGTGTGGTTAATTTAGTTGTAGGATTATGGTCAGGGTGAGGGTTATGGTTTGGGTTTGGGTTCGGATTCGATTTCGGTTTAGGGTTAGGGTTAGGGCTAAGCTACTGCTAGGTCTTGAGCTAGGTTTGGGGGTAGGTTTTGGGTTAAGGCTCGGGCTAGGGCTAGTGTTAGGGTAAGGGTTAGGTCTAGGGTTATGGCTATGGTTAGGGTTAGGGTTAGGGTTAGGGTTAGGGTTAGGGTTAGGGCCAAAACTAGATTTAGGGTTAGGGTTAGGTTTAGGGTTAGGGCTGGTGTTAGGGATAGGGCTATGATTAGTGTTAGGGTTAGGGCTAGGATTAGGGCTAGGGCTAGGTCTAGGGCTGGGGTTAGGGATAGGGCTATGTTTAGGGTTAGGGTTAGGGCTAGGGTTAGGGCTAGGGCTAGGTTTAGGGTTAGGGTTAGGGCTAGGGTTAGCGTTAGGTTTAGTTTTAGGTTTAGGGTTAGGGCTAGACTAGGTTTAGTGTTAGGGTTAGAGTTAGGACTAGGGCTTGGGCTAGGGTTAGTGTTAGGTATAGGGTTAGGGTTTTGGTTAGGGCTAGGGTTACGGTCAGGTTTTACGTTATCGTTAGGGCTAGGTTTAGGATTGGGGTTAGGGCTACGGTTAGGGGAAGGACTAGTGTTGGGGTTAGCGTTGAGGTCAGGTTTGGGTTTGGTGTTGGGTTTAGGGTTAGATTTTGGGTTAGGGTTATGCCTGATGCTAGGGTTAGGGTTAGGGTTAGAGTCATGGCTAGGGCTAGGGCTAGGGCTAGGTTTATGGTTAGGGTTAGGGATAGTGCTAGGGCTAGGTTTAGGGTTAGTGTTAGGGTTAGGGCTAAGGCTAGGGCTATGGTTAGGTTTAGGGTTAGGGTTAGCTTTAGGGCTATGGTTAGGGTTATGGTTATGGTTAGGGGTAGGTCTAGGGCTAGGGCTAGGGCTAGGGTATGGGTTAGAATTAGGGCTAGACCTGGGGTTAGGGTTACTGTTAGGGTTATGGCTACAGTTTAGTTAGGGCTAGGGCTAGGGTTAGGGTTAGGGTTAGGGTTAGGGGTATGGCTAGGTCTAGGGTTAAGGTTAGGGGTAGAGGTAGGGGTAGGGGTAGGGGTAGGGCTAGGGTTAGGTTTCAGGTTAGGGCTAGGTTTTGGGTTAAGGTTATGGTTAAGGCAAGGTTGAGGATTGGGATTAGGGGTATGGTTATGTTTAGGGCTTGTGTTAGGGATAGGGTTGGTGTCTGGTTTCGGGTTGGCATTGGGGTTAGGGTTAGTATTTTTTTTTTTTTTTATAGGCAGAGTGGACAGTGAGAGAGAGAGACAGAGAGAAAGGTCTTCCTTTTGCCGTTGGTTCACCCTCCAATGGCCGCCGCGGCCGGCGCGCTGCGGCCGGCGCACCGCGCTCGTCCGATGGCAGGAGCCAGGAGCCAGGTGCTTTTCCTGGTCTCCCCGTGGGGTGCAGGGCCCAAGCACCTGGGCCATCCTCCACTGCACTCCTGGGCCACAGCAGAGGGCTGGCCTGGAAGAGGGGCAACCGGGACAGAATCCGGTGCCCCGACCGGGACTAGAACCCGGTGTGCCGGCGCCGCAAGGCGGAGGATTAGCCTGTTGAGCCACGGCGCCGGCCAAGGGTTAGTATTAGGGTTAGGGTTATGGCTGGGTCTAGGGTTAGGGATAGGTCTAGGTCTAGGATTCGGGTTAGGGTTAGGGTTAGGGCTAGGGTTATTGTTATGTTTAGAAAATGTGCTAGGGCTAGGGTTAGGGTTAGGGGTAGGGTTAGTTCTATGGTTAGGGTTAAGGTTAGGGCTGGGCTAGGGTTTGGGCTAGGGTTTGGGTTAGATTTAGGGCTAGGGCTAGGGTTACGGTTATGGTTAGGGCTAGGGCTTGGGTTTAGTTAGGCTAGGGCTTGGGTTAGGGTTAGGGTTAGTACTAGGGTTAGTTTTATGGTTAGGGTTAGGGTTAGAGCTAGGGTTAGGTTTAGGTTTAGGGCTAGGTCTAGGGATAGGGCTAGGGTTAGTGTTAGCTTTTGGGTTAGGGCTAGAGCTAAGGTTAGTGTTAGGTTTAGGTTTTGGGCTAGGGCTAGGGTTAGGTTTAGGGTTAGGGCTTGGGGTAGGGTTAGTGTTAGGGTTAGGGTGAGGATTGGGGTCGGGGTTGGGGTTGGGGTTGTGGTTGGCGTTAGGGTTAGGATTAAGGTTAGGATTATTGCTGTTGCTAGATTTGCGTTAGGGTTTTGGTCATGTTGTGGGCTCGGGCTAGGGCTAGGATTAGGCATATGGTTAGGAATAGGGATAGGGTTAGGGTTAGCGTTAGGGTTAGGGTTAGGGCTAGTGTTAGGGTTAGGGTTAGGGTTGTTGTTGTGGTTGGGAATGGGGTTGTGTTTAGGGTTAGAGTTAGTGTTAGTGTTAAGCCTAGGGCTAGGGTGTCTGTTAGGGATAGTGTTAGGGTTATGGCTAGGGCTAAGTCTAGTGCTAGGGCTAGGGCTATTGTTAGGGTTAGGGTTACGGATAGGGCTAGGGTAGGTTTAGTGTTAGGGTTAGTGTTAGGGCTAGTGCTAGGGTTAGTGTTATGGTTAGGGGTAGTTCTATGGATAGGGCTAAGGCTAGGATATGGCTTAGAATTAGGGCTAGAGCTGGGGTTAGGGTTAGTGTTAGGGTTATGGCTAGGGTTTAGTTAGGGCTAGGGCTAGGGTTAGGATTAGGGTTAGGGCTAGGGCTAGGGCTAAGTTTAGGGGTAGGGGTAGGAGTAGTGTTAGGGCTAGGGTTAGGTTTAAGGTTAGGACTAGGTTTAGGGTTAAGGTTATGGTTAAGGTAAGGTTTAGGATTGGGGTTAGGGCTATGGTAAGGTTTTGGGCTTGTGTTAGGGATAGGGTTGGTGTCTGCTTTTGGGTTGGCGTTGGGGTTAGGGTTAGGACTAGGGTTAGGGTTATGGCTGGGTCTAGGGTTAGGGATAGGTCTAGGTCTATGATTCGGGTTAGGGTTAGTTTTAGGGCTAGGGTTATTGTTATGTTTGGAAAATGTACTAGTGCTAGGGTTAGGGTTAGGGTTAGGGTTAGGGTTAGTTCTATGGTTAGGGTTAGGGTTAGGGCTGGGCTAGTGTTTGGGTTAGAATTAGGGCTAGGGCTAGGGTTACGGTTATGGTTAGGGCTAGGGCTAGGGTTTAGTTAGGCTAGGGCTAGGGTTAGGATTAGGGTAGGGCTAGGGCTAGAACTAGGGTTAGTTTTAGGGTTGGGGTTAGGATAAGAGCTAGGGTTAGGGTTAGGTTTAGGGCTAGGTCTAGGGATAGTGCTAGGGTTAGGGTTAGCGTTTGGGTTAGGGCTAGATCTAGGGTTAGTGTTAGGTTTAGGTTTTGGGCTAGGGCTAGGTTTAGGTTTAGGTTAGGGCTTGGGTTAGGGTTAGTGTTAGGGTTATCGTTAGGGCTAGGTTAAGATTGGGTTTCGGGCTATGGTTATGGTTAGGGCTAGGGTTAGGGTGAGAATTGGGGTCGGGGTTGGGGTTGGGTTTATGGTTGGGGTTAGGGTTAGGATTAGGGTTAGGGTTATTGCTGTTGCTAGATTTTGGGTTAGGGTTAGGGTCATGTCTAGGGCTCATGCTAGGACTAGGGTTATTGTGATGGTTTGGGACAATGCTACGGCTAATGTTAGGTTTAGTGTTAGGGTTAAGGCTAGGGCTAGGACTATGGTTAGGGTTAGGTTTAGTGTTAGTTTTAGGGCTACGGTCAGGTTTATAGTTATGGTTATGGTTAGGGCTAGGGCTGCGACAATGTCTAGGGTTAGGGTTAGGACTAGGGCTATGATTAGGGTTAGTGTTAGGGCTAGGTCTAGGGGTAGGGTTAGGGTTAGAGCTAGGGGTAGGGGTAGGTTTAGGGTTAGGTCTAAATCTAGGGCTAGGTCTAGGGCTATGGCTAGTGTTTGGATAGGGCTAGGGCTATGGTTAGTGTTAGGGTTAGGTTTAGTGTTATGGCTAGTCCTAAAACCAGGCATATGTTTAGGTTTAGGGTTAGGGTTAGGGCTAGGGCTCAGGCTATGGTTAGGTTTAGGTTTAGGGCTATGGCTAGAGTTACAGTTAAGTTTAGGGCTAGGGTTAGGGTTAGGGTTAGGGTTATCATCAGGGCTAGGTTTAGGATTGGTGTTAGGACTATGGTTAGGGTTAGGGCTTGTGTTAGGGATAGTGTTGGGGTCGTGTTTGGGGTTAGCATTGAGGTTAGGGTTAGGATTAGAGTTAGTGTTATGGCTGGTGCTAGGGTTAGGGATAGGGCTAGGATTATGGTTAGGGTTAGGGTTATGTTTATGGTTAGAGCTAGGTTTAGGTTTGGGTTTAGGGCTAGTGTTAGGGTTAGGGCTAGTGTTAGGGTAAGGGTTAAGGCTAAGATTACGGTTATGGTAATGGTTAGGGCAAGTTTAGGATTGGGTTTAGGGTTAATGTTAGGTTTATGGCTAGTGTTGTGTTTACAGTTAGCACTATGACTAAATCTAAGGCTATGGTTAAGTTTTGGTGTACGATCATGGTCAGTGTTAGGGTTAGGGTTCGCGTTCGGGTTCGGATTCTGGTTTGGTTTAGAGTTAGGGTTAGGGCTAAGCTATGTCTAGGTCTAGGGCTAGGTTTAGGGGTAGGTTTAGGGTTATGGCTATGGCTAGGGCTAGGACTAGGGTTAGGGCTAGGGCTAGGGCTAGGGCTGGGGTTAGGGATAGGTCTATGATTAGGTTTAGAGTTAGGGTAGGGTTAGGGCTAGGGCTAGGGCTGGGGTTGTTGTTAGGGTTAGGGCTTGGGCCAGGGCTAGGGTCAGGGTTAGGGTTAGTGCTAGTGTTAGGCTAGCGCTAGGGCTAGGGCTGGGGTTAGGGAAATGGCTATGATTAGTGTTAGGTTTAGTGCTAGGTTTAGAGCTAGGGCTAGGTTTAGGGTTAGGGTTAGGTTTAGGGTTAGGGTTAGGTTTAGGGTTAGGGTTAGGGTAGGGCTTGACTAGGTTTAGGGTTAGGGTTAGAATTATGGCTAGGGCTAGGTTTAGTGTTAGTGTTATGGTTATGGCTAGGGCTAGGATTACTGTTAGCTTTAGGATTATGGTTATGGCTAGGGCTAGGGCTAGGGTTAGGCATAGGGTTAAGAATAGAGCTATGGTTAGAGTTAGGGCTATGGCTAGGGTTATGGTTACGTTTAGGGTTGTTGTTGGGGTTGGGAATGGGGTTGTGTTTAGGGTTAGAGTTAGTGTTAGGGTTACGCCTAGGGCTAGGGTTTCTGTTAGGATTAGTGTTAGGGTTATGTCTAGGGCTAGGTCTAGTGCTAGGGCTAGGGCTATTTTTAGGGTTAGCGTTAGGAATAGGGCTAGGGCTAGGTTTAGGGTTAGAGTTTGGGTTAGGGCTAGGGCTAGGTTAGGTTTAGGGATAGGGCTTGGGAGAGGGCTAGGGCTAGATTTAGGGTTAGGGTTAGGTTTAGGGTTAGGTTTAGGGATAGGGTTACGGCTAGGGATAGGGTTAGTGTTAGGGTTAGGTCTAGGGCTAGGGCTAGAGCTAGGGTATGGGTTAGAATTAGGGCTAGAGCTAGGGTTAGGGTTATGGTTAGTGCTAGGGCTAGGGTTTAGTTAGGGCTAGGGCTAGGGTTAGGGTTAGGTTTAGGGCTAGGTCTAGGGTTAGGGTTAGGCTTAGGGTTATGGTTAGGGTTAGCGGTAGGGGTAGGGTTAGGTCTAGGGTTAGGTTTAGGGTTAAGGCTAGGGTTAGGGTTAAGGTTATGGTTATGGTTAGGGCAAGATTTAGGATTGGGTTTAGGGTTATAGTTAGGGTTAGGGCTAATGTTAGGTATAGGTTTGGCGTCGGGTTTCAGGTTGGCGTGGGGTTAGTGTTAGGATTAAGGTTAAGGTTATTGCTGGTGCTAGGGTTAGGGATAGGTCTAGGTCTAGGGTTAGGATTAGGGTTACGGTTAGGGCTAGGGTTATTGTTATATTTAGGAATAGTGCTAGGGCTAGGGTTAGGGTAGGAGTAGGGTTAGGGCTATGGTTAGTGTTAGGGTTAGGGCCAGGCTAGGGCTAGGGCTAGTGTTTGGGTTTGAATTAGGGCTAGGGCTAGAGTTACGGTTAGGTTTAGTGCTAGGGCTAGGGTTAGGGTTAGGGTTAGGTCTATGGCTAGGGCTAGGGTTGGGTTTAAGGTTAAGGTTAAGTTTAGGGCTAGGGCTTGGGCTAGTGCTCGGGTTAGTTTTACGGTTAGGATTAGGGTTAGAGCTAGGGTTAAGGTCAGGTTTAGTCTAGGTCTAGGGATTGGGCTAGGGTTCGGGTTAGGGTTCGGGTTAGGGTTAGGGTTAGGGTTAGGGCTAGGGTTATGGCTGGTTCTAGGGTTAGGGTTATGTTTAGGTTTATGGCTAGGGCTAGGGCTAGAGCTAGTGTTATTCTTAGGGTTAGGGATAGTGCTAGGGCTAGGGTTAGGGTTGGTGTTAGGGTTAGGGCTAGGGCTAGTGCTAGGGCTCGGGCTAGGTTTAGGATTATGGCTAGGGTTAGGATTAGGGTTCGGTCTAGGGCTAGTGCTAAGGCTAGTGTTTAGGTTAGGATTAGAGTTAGGGCTATTGTTAACGTTAGGTTTAGGGCAATGTTTAGGGTTTGGGTTAGGTTTAGGACTAGGGTAAGCTTTAGGGTTATGGTTATGGTTAGGTCTATATTTAGGATTGGGGTTAGTGCTAGGGTTAGGTTTAGGGTTAGGGTTAGGCTTAGGGTCAGCGCTAGGGCTTGGGAGAGGGGTAGGGCGAGGTTTAGGTTTAGGGTTAGGGTTAGGGCTATGGTTAGGGTTAGGGTTAGCGTTAGGTTTAGGTTTAGGGCTAGTGCTACGTTAGGTTTAGGGTCAGGGCTAGGGCTTGGGAGAGGGATAGGTCTAGGGTTTGGGTTAGGGTTAGGGTTAGGTTTATGGTTATGGTTAGGTATATGTTTAGGATTGGACCTGGGGATAGGGTTAGTGTTAGGGCTAGGGTTAGGGTTAGGATTATGGCTTGAGTAGGACTAATGTTAGGGTTAGGTTTAGGGTTATGGTTAAGATTTTTTCAGGGTTATGGCTGGTGCTAGGTTTAGGGTTAGGGTTAAGGTTATGGCTAGGCCTAGGGCTAGGGCTAGGTTATTGTTAGTGTTAGGGATAGTGCTAGGGCTAAAGTTAATGTTAGTGTTAGGGTTAGGGCTAGGGCTAGGGCTAGGGTTAGTTTTAGGGTTAGGGTTAGGTCTAGGGTTTTTGGTTAGGTTTAGGGTTAGGGCTAGGTCTAGGGGTAGGTCTAGGTTTAGATTTAGGGTTAGGGCTAGGGTTACGGTTATGGTTATGGTTAGGGCTAGGTTTAGGTTTGGGGTTAGGGCTATCTTTTGGGTTATTGTTATGGCTAGGGCTAAGGTTACTGTTAGGGTTAAGTTTAGGTTTATGTCTAGGGCTAGGGTTAGGGTTAGGTTTAGGGTTAGGGCTAGGTCTAGGGCTTGTTCTAAGGTTAGATTAGGGTTAGGGCTAGGGTTAAGGTTATGGTTATGGTTAGTGCTAGGTTTACGATTGATGTTAGGGCTAGCATTAGGGTTAGGTCTTTGCTTAGGGTTATGGCTAGGGCTAGGGTTAGGGTTAGGGTTAGGTTTAGGTTTATGGCTAGGACTAGGGCTGAAGCTAGGGTTAGGGTTAAGGTTAGGTTTAATGTTAGGGCTAGGGTTAGGGTTAGGATTAGGGCTAGGGTAAGGGCCAGGGTTATTGTTAGTGTTAGGGATAGTGCTAGGGCTAGTGCTAAGGTTAGTGTTAGGGTTAGGGCTAGAGTTAGGGCTACGGTTAGGGTTAGGGTTAGGATTAGGGTTAGGGTTAGGGTTAAGGTTAGTGTTAGGGTTAGGGTTAGGGCTAGGGCTAGGTTTAAATTTAGGGTCAGCGCTAGGGCTTGATAGAGGGGTAGGCTAGGGTTAGGTTTAGGGTTAGGGTTAGGGATAGGGCTAGGTTCAGGGTTAGGGTTAGTGTTAGGGCTAGGGTTAGGTTTAGGGTTAGTGTTAGGTTTAGGGTTATGGCTAGGGCCATGTTTAGGGTTAGGTTTAGGGTTAGGGATAGGGCTTGGTGTACGGTTAGGTTTAGGGTCAGGGTTAGGATTAGGACTAGGGCTAGTGTTAAATTTAGGGTCTGCGCTAGGTCTTGTGAGAGGGGTAGGGCTTGGGTTAGGTTTAGGGTTAGGGTTAGGGATAGGGCTAGGGTTAGGGTTAGGGTTAGGTATAGGGCTTGGTCTATGGTTAGGGTTAGGGTTAGTGTTAGGTTTAGGGTCAGCGCTAGGGCTTGGCTAGGGTTAGGGCTAGGTTTAGGGTTAGGGTTAGGGCTAGGGCTATGGATAGGCTTGGGTTAGGGTTAGGGTTAGGATTAGGGTTATGGTTATCGTTAGGACTAAGTTTTGGATTGGTGTTAGGGCTACGGTTAGGGTTAGTGTAATGGCTAGGGTAGGACTAGTGTTAGGGTTAGGTTTAGGGTTAGGGTTTGGGTTAGGTTTAGGGTTATGGATTGTGTTATGGTTAGTGTTAGGGTTAGGCCTAGTGCTAGGGCTAGGTGTAGGTTTAGGGTTAGGTTTAGGGTTAGGGCTAGGGTTAAGGTTAGGGTTATGGCTAGGGTAGGGATAGGGTTAGGGTTAGGATTAGGGTTAGGGTTAGGTTTAGCTTTAGGCTTATGTCTGGTGCTAACGTTATGGTTAGGGTTAGCGTTATGGCTAGGTTTAGGGCTAGGGATAGGGTTATTGTTACTGTTCGTATTAGTGCTAGGGCTATGGTTAGGGTTAGTGTTATGGTTTGGGATAGGGCTAGGGTTAAGGTTATGGTTAGGGTTAGGTTTAGGGTTATGGTTATGGTTAGGTCTATGTTTAGGATTGGGTTTAGAGCTAGTGTTAGGGTTAGGCTAGGTTTAGGTTTAGGGTTTGGGCTAGGTTTAAGGTTAGGGTTAATGTTAGGGCTAGGTTTAGGGTTAGGGCTAGGTCTATGGTTAGGGTTAGCTTTAGGGCTAGGTTTAGGGTTAGGGCTACCATTTGGATTAGGGTTAGGTCTAGGGCTAGGGCTAAGGCTAGTGTTTAGGTTAGGATTAGCGTTAGGGCTTTTGTTAGGGTTAGGTTTGAGGCTATGGCTAGTGTTTACCTTAGATTTAGGGCTAGGCTTAGGTTTAGGGTTATGGCTAAGGCTAAGACAGGGTTTAGGTTTAAGGTTACGTTTAGGTTTAGGGCTAGGGCTTGGGCCAGGGTTAAGTTTAGGGTAAGGGTTGGGTTAGGGGTTGTGGTTGGGGTCGGGTTGTGGTTGGGGTTAGAGTTAGGGTTGGGGTTTGGTTAGGGGTTGGGTTTAGGCTTAGTGTTAGGGCTAGGGCTATGGTTAGCGTTAGGTTTAGAATTAGGTTTAGGGTTAGTGCTAGGGTTAGGGTTAGGTTTAGGTTTAGGTCTAGGGTTAGGTTTAGGGCTAGGTTTAGGGTTAGGGCTACCATTTGGATTAGGGTTAGGTCTAGAGCTAGGGCTAAGGCTAGTGTTTAGGTTAGGATTAGCGTTAGGGCTTTTGTTAGTGTTAGTTTTAGGGCTATGGCTAGGGTTGGTTTAGGTTTAGGGCTAGGGTTAGGTTTAGGGTTATGGCTAGGGCTAAGACAGGTTTTAGGTTTAAGGTTAGGGTTAGGGTTAGGGTAGGGTTGGGTTAGGGGTTGTGGTTGGGGTGGGGTTGTGGTTGGGGTTAGAGTTAGTGTTGGGGTTTGGGTAGGGGTTGGGTTTAGGCTTAGGATTAGGGCTAGTGCTATGGTTAGAGTTAGGTTAGAGTTAGGTTTAGGGTTAGTGCTAGGGTTAGGGGTAGGGTTAGGTTTAGGTCTAGGATTTGGTTTAGGGTTAGTGTTAGGGTTAGGGTTAGGGCTAGAGTTAGGTTTAGGGTTAGGGCTAGGGTTTGGGAGAGGGATAGGTTAAGGTTTAGGGTTAGGGCTAGGATTAAGGGTAGGAGTAATGTTAGGGTTAGGGTTAGGGTTAGGGTTAAGGTTATGGTTAGCACTAGGTTGAGGGTTAGGGTTTGGGCTAGGGCTAGATTTGGGGTAGGTTTTGGGCTAGGGTTATTGCTAGGTCTAGGGCTAGTGTTGGGGTAAGGTTAGGGCTAGGGCTAGTGCTAGGGTTAGGGTTAGGGTTAGTGTTAGGGTTAGGTTTATGGCTAGGGCTAGGACTAGGGTTAGGGTTATGGTTAGGGTTAGGGATAGGGCTCGGGCTACGGTTATGGTTATGGTGAGTGTTAGGGTTAGGGTTAGGGTTAGGGCAAGGGCTAGGCTTAGGGTTAGGGTCAGGTCTAGGGTTTGATTGACGGCTCAGGCTAGGTTTAGGTTTAGGGTTAGTGTTAGGGCTAGGTCTAGGTTTAGGGTTAGGGTTAGGGTTAGGTTTAGTGCTAGGGTTAGGGCTAGGATTAGGGTAAGCATTAGGTCTAGGGCTAAGGCTAGGTCTAGGGTTTGGGTTAGGATTAGGGTGAGGGCTATGACTAGGGTTAAGCTTAGGTGTAGGGTTAGTGGCAGAGCTAGAGCTAGTGTTAGGGTTAGTGTTAGGGTTAGAGTTAGGGTTAGGGTTAGGTTTAGGGCTAGGTCCAGGTCTAGGGCGAGGTTAGGGTTAGGGTTTAGAGTTAGGGCTAGGGTTATGGCTCATGTAGGACTAGGGTTAGGGTTAGGTTTAGGGTTAGGATTAGGGTTAGGTTTAGTGTTATGGCTGGTGCTAGGGTTAGGGTTAGGTTTAGGGATATGGCTAGAGCTGGGGCTAGGGCTATGTTATTGTTAGGTTTAGGGATAGTGCTAGGGCTAGGGTTACGGTTAGTGTTAGGGTTAGGGCTAAGGCTAGGGCTAGCGTTAGGGTTAGGATTAGGGTTAGGGCTAGTGTTAGGGTTAGGGTTAGGTTTACGGTTAGGGCTAGGTCTAGGCCTAGGTCTAGGGTTATTGTTAGGGTTAGGGCTAGGGTTACTGTTATGGTTATGGTAAGGGCTAGGTTTAGGATTGGGTTTAGGGCTAGCATTAGTGTTAGGGCTAGGGTTAGTGTAATGGTTAGGGTTAGGTTTATGGCTAGGGCTAGGGTTACTGTTAGGGTTAGGTTTAGGTTATGGGTAGGGCTTGGGCTGGGGCTCGGGTTAGGGTTAAGGTTAGGTTTAGTGTTAGGGCTAGGGATAGGGTTAGGGCTAGGACTAGGGCTAGGGTTAGTGTTAGGTTAGGGATAGTGCTAGTTCTAGGGCTACAATTAGTGTTCGGGTGAGGGCAAGGGCTAGGGCTAGGGTTAGGTTTAGGTTCAGCGCTATGGCTTGGGAGAGGGGTAGGGTTAGCCTTAGGGTTAGGGTTAGGGTTAGGGATATGGCTAGGGTTAGGTTTAGGGTTAGTGTTAGGTTTAGGGCTATGGTTATGGTTATGGTTAGGTCAAAGTTTAGGATTGGGGTTAGGGCTAGGGTTAGGGTTAGGGTTAGGGTTATGGCTAGGGTACCACTAGGGTTAGGGTTAGGTTTAGGGTTAGGGTTAGGGTTAGGTTTAGTGTTATGGCTGGTGCTAGGGTTAGGGTTAGGTTTAGGGATATGGCTAGGGCTAGGGCTAGGGTTATTGTTAGTGTTAGGGATAGTTCTAGGGCTAGGGTTAGGGTTAGTGTTAGGTTAGGGCTTGGTCTAGGGCTATGGTTAGGGCTAGTTTTAGGGTTAGGGCTACGGTTAGTGTTAGGGCTAGTGTTAGGGTTAAGATTAGTGTTAGGTTTAGGGTTAGTGTTAGGTTTAGGGTTACGATTAGGGCTATGTTTAGGGTTAGGGTTAGGTTAGGGATAGGGTTTGGGCTACGATTAGTGTTAGTGTTAGGGTTAGGGTTAAGGCTAGGGTTAGGTTTAGGGTCAGCGCTAGGTCTTGAATAGGGCTAGGGGTAAGGCTAGGGCTAGGGTTAGGGTTAGGTCAGGGATAGGGATAGGGTTAAGTTTAGGTTTAGGTTTAGGGTTATGGTTATGGTTAGGTCTATGTTTAGGATTGGGGTTAGGGCTAGGTTTAGGTTTAGGGCTAGGTTTAGGGTTAGGGTTAGGGTTAGGCTTAGGGTTAGGGTTAGTGTTAGCGCTAGGGTTAGGGTTAGGGTTAGTGTTAGGGTTAGGGTTACGTCTAGGCCTACGTTTAGGTTTAGGGTTAGTTTAGGGAGAGGGCTTGGGCTACAGTTAGGGATTGGTTTAGGGATAGGTCTAGGCCCGGTTTATGTTTATGTTCAGCGCTAGGGCTTGGGAGTAGGCTAGGGCTAGCGTTAGTGTTAGGGTTAGGGATAGGGCTAGGGTTAGGGTTAGGGTTAGGTTTAGGGTTATGTTTATGGTTAGGTCTAAGTTTTTGATTGGGGTTAGGGCTAGGGTTAGGGTTAGAGCTAGGGTTAGGGTTAGGGTTAAGGCTAGGTTTAAGATTAGGGTTAATGTTAGGGCTAGGGTTAGGGTTAGAGTTAGGGTTAGGGTTAGGGTTAAGGTTATGGTTATGGTTAGGGCTAGGTTTAGGATTGGGGTTAGGTCTAGCATTAGGGTTAGGGCTAGGGTTAGGGTTAGTGTTAGGTTTAGGGCTAGGGCTAGGGCTAGTGTTAGGGTTAGGGTTAGTGTTAGGTTTAGGGCTAGGGCTATGGCTAGTGTTAGGGTTAGGTTTAGGGTTAGGGTTAGGTTTAGGGCTAGGGCTAGGGCTAAGGTTAGGGTTAGGGTTAGGGTTAGGTTTAGGGCTAGGGCCAGGACTAGGGCTAGGTTTAGGTTTAGGGTTAGAGTTAGGGCTAGTCTACGTCTTGGGCTAGGTTTAGGGTTAGGTTTAGGGCTAGGTTTAGTGTGGCTAGGTTTAGTGGTAGGGTTAAGGTTAGGATTAGGTCTAGGGCTATGGCTATGGCTAGGGCTAAGTTTAGGGTTATGGTTCGGTTTAAGGCTAGGATTAAGGTTAGGTTTAGGGTTAGGTCTATGGTTAGGTTTAGGGCTAGGGTTAGGGTTAGAGTTAGGTCTATGTTTAGGATTGGGGTTAGGGCTAGGGTTAGGGTTAGTGTTATGGCTAGGGTAGGACTTGGGTTAGGGTTCGGTTTAGGGTTAGGGTTAATGTTAGGTTTAGGGTTATGGTTATGGTTATGGTTAGGTCTATGTTTAGGATTGGGGTTAGGCCTGGTTTAGGTTTAGGGCTAGGTTTAGGGTTAGTGTTAGGGTTAGGGTTAGGGTTAGTGTTAGGGTTAGGGTTACGTCTAGGCCTACGTTTAGGTTTAGGGTTAGTTTAGAAATAGGGCTTGGTCTACAGTTAGGGATTTGTTTAGGGATAGGTCTAGGCCTGGTTTATGTTTAGGTTCAGCGCTAGGGCTTTTTAGTAGGCTAGGGCTAGCATTAGTGTTAGGATTAGGGATAGGGCTAGGGTTTGGGTTAGGGTTAGGTTTAGGGTTATGTTTATGGTTAGGTCTAAGTTTTTGATTGGGGTTAGGGCTAGGGTTAGGGTTAGAGCTAGGGTTAGGGTTAGGGTTAAGGCTAGGTTTAAGATGAGGGTTAATGTTAGGGCTAGGGTTAGGGCTAGGGCTAGGGCTAGGGTTAGGTTTAGGGTTAGGGCTAGGTCAAGGGCTAGGTATAGGTTTAGAGTTAGGGTTATGGTTAGGGTTATCTTTATGGTTATCGTTAGGGCTAGGTTTAGATTGGGGTTAGGTCTAGCATTAGGGTTAGGGCTAGGGTTAGGGTTAGTGTTAGGTTTAGGGCTAGGGCTAGTGTTAGGGTTAGGGTTAGGGTTAGGTTTAGGGCTAGGGCTAGGGTTAGGGTTAGGGTTAGGTTTAGCGTTAGATTTAAGGTTAGGGTTAGGGTTAGGTTTAGGGCTAGGGCCAGGGCTAGGGCTAGGTTTAGGGTTAGGGTTAGAGTTAGGGCTAGGTCTAGGTCTTGGGCTAGGTTTTGGGTTAGGTTTAGGGCTAGGTTTAGTGTAGTGGTAGGGTTAAGGTTAGAGTTAGGTCTAAGGCTATGGCTAGGGCTAGGGCTAAGTTTAGGGTTAGGGTTTGGGTTAAGGCTAGGATTAGGGTTAGGTTTAGTGTTAGGTCTATGATTAGGTTTAGGGCTAGGTTTAGTGTTAGTGTTAGGTCTATGTTTAGGATTGGGGTTAGGGCTGGGATTAGGGTTAGTGTTATGGCTAGGGTAGGACTAGGGTTAGGGTTTGGTTTAGGGTTAGGGTTAATGTTAGGTTTAGGGTTATGGCTGCTGCTGGACTTAGGGTTAGGGTTAGGGTTCTGGCTAGGGCCAGGGCTAGGGCTAGGATTATTGTTAGGGTTAGGGATAGTTTTAGGGCTAGGGTTAGGGTTAGTGTTAGGGAATGGATGGGCTAGGGTTAGGGTTAGGGTTAGGGTAGGTCTACAGTTAGGTTTAGGGCTAGTGTTATGGTTAGGGTTAGGGTTATGGTACAGCTAGGGCTACGTTTAGGTTTATGGTTAGGTTATGGATAGGGCTTGGGCTACGTTTACGGTTAGGGTTAGGGTTAGGTTTAGGGCTAGGCATAGGGTTAGGTTTAGGGTCGGCGCTAGGGCTGGGAGAGGTGTAGGGCTAGATTTTGCATTAGGGTTAAAGTTAGGGTTAAGTTTAGGTTTACGGCTAAGGCTAGGGTTAGTGTTAGGTTTAGGTTTATGGTTATGGTTATGGTTAGGTCTATGTTTAGGATTGAGGTTAGGTCTAGGTTTAGCTTTTGGGCTAGGGTTAGGTTTAGGGTTATGGCTAGGGTAGGGTTAGGGTTAGTGTTAGGTTTATGGTTAGGGTTAGGGTTAGGTTTAGGGTTATGGTTATGGTTAGGTCTATGTTTAGGATTGGGGTTAGGTCTAGGTTTAGCTTTTGGGCTAGGGTTAGGTTTAGGGTTATGGCTAGGGTAGGGTTAGGGTTAGTGTTAGGTTTAGGGTTAGGGTTAGGTTTAGGGTTATGGTTATGGTTAGGTCTATATTTAGGATTGGGGTTAGGTCTATGTTTAGCTTTTGGGCTAGGGTTAGGTTTAGGGTTATGGCTAGGGTATTGTTAGGGTTAATGTTAGGTTTAGGGTTAGCGTTAGGGTTAGGTTTAGGGTTATGGCTGGTGCTAGGGTTAGGGTTAGGTTTAGGGTTATGGCTAGGGCTAGGGCTATGTCTAGAGTTATTTTTAGGGTTAGGAATAGTTCTATGGCTAGGGTTATGTTAGTGTTATGGTTAGGCCTAGTGCTAGGGCTAGGGTTAGGGTTAGGGTTAGGTTTAGGGATAGGACCAGGGTTAGGGTTAGGTTTAGGGTTAGGGCTACGGTTAGGGATAGAGCTAGTGTTAGGGTTAGGGTTAGTGTTAGGTTAGTGTTAGTGTTAGGTTTACGTCTAGGGCTACGTTTATGTTTAGGGTTATGTTAGGGATATGGCTTGGGCTACGGTTAAGGTTAGGGTTAGGGTTAATTTTAGGGTCAGTGCTAGGGCTTGGGAGAGGGGTAGGGCTAGGGTTAGGGTTAGGGTTAGACTAGCGTTAGTGCTAGGGCTAGGGTTAGGGTTAGTGTTAGGGTTAGGGCTAGGGCTAGGGTTAGGGTTAGGATTAGGGTTAGGGCTAGGGTTAGGGTTAGAGTTAGGTTTACGGTTAGGGCTAGGTCTAGGGCTAGATCTCGGGTTAGAGTTAAGGTTAGGGCTAGTGTTACGGTTTTGGTTATGGTTAGGGCTAAGTTTAGGATTGGGTTAATGCTAGCATTAGGGTTAGGGTTATGGGTAGGGCTAGGGTTACTGTTAGGATTAGGTTTAGGTTTATGGCTAGGGCTTTGGCTGGGGCTAGGGTTAGGGTTAAGGTTAGGTTTAGTGTTAGGGCTAGGGTTAGGGTTAGGGTTAGGGCTAGGAATAGGGCTAGGGTTATTGTTAGGTTATGGATAGTGCTAGTTCTAGGGCTAGACTTAGTGTTAGGGTGAGGGCTAGGGCTAGGGCTAGGGTTAGGTTTATGTTCAGTGCTATGGCTTGGGAGAGGGGTAGGGCTAGCGTCAGGATTATGGTTAGGGTTAGGGAGAAGACTAGGGTTTGTGTTAGGGTTAGGTTTAGGGTTATGGTTATGGTTAGGTCTATGTTTAGAATTGGGGTTAGGGCTAGGGTAGGACTAGGGTTAGGGTTAGGTTTAAGGTTAGGGTTAGGGTTAGGGTTAGGTTTAGTGTTATGGCTGGTGCTAGGGTTAGGGTTAGGGTTAGGGTTATGGCTTGGGCTAGGGCTAGGGCTAGGGTTATTGTTAGGGTTAGGGATAGTGCTAGGGCTAGGGTTAGGGTTAGTGTTAGGTTAGGGCTTGGGCTAGGGCTATGGTTAGGGTTAGGGTTAGGGTTAGGGCTACGGTTAGTGTTAGGGCTAGGGTTAGGGTTAAGATTAGTGTTAGGTTTAGGGTTAGTGTTAGGTTTAGGGTTATGACTAGGGCTATGTTTAGGGTTAGGGTTAGGTTAGGGATAGGGTTTGGGCTACGGTTAGTGTTAGTGTTAGGGATAGGGGTAGGGCTAGGGTTAGGTTTAGGGTCAGCGCTAGGTCTTGGGATAGGGGTAGGGCTAGGGTTAGGGTTAGGGTCAGGGATAGGCATAGGTTTAAGTTTAGGTTTAGGTTTAGGGTTAGGGTTATGGTTATGGTTATGGTTATGGTTATGGTTAGGTCTATGTTTAGGATTGGAGTTAGGGCTAGGTTTAGGTTTAGGGCTAGGTTTAGGGTTAGGGTTAGGTTTAGGGCTAGGGTTAGGGTTAGGGTTAGTGTTAGCGCTAGGGTTAGGGTTAGGGTTAGTGTTAGGCTTAGTGTTACGTCTAGGCCTACGTTTAGGTTTAGGATTAATTTAGGGATAGGGCTTGGGCTACAGTTAGGGATTGGTTCAGGGATAGGTCTAGGCCTGATTTATGTTTATGTTCAGCGCTAGGGCTTGGGAGTAGGCTAGGGCTAGCGTTAGTGTTAGGGTTAGGGATAGGGCTAGGGTTAGTTTTAGGGTTAGGTTTAGGGTTATGTTTATGGTTAGGTCTAAGTTTTTGATTGGGGTTAGGGCTAGGGTTAGGGTTAGAGCTAGGGTTAGGGTTAGGGTTACGGCTAGGTTTAAGATGAGGGTTAATGTTAGGGCTAGGTTTAGGGATAGGGCTAGGGATAGGGTTAGGTTTAGGGTTAGGGCTAGGTCAAGGGCTAGGTATAGGGTTTGAGTTAGGGTTAGGGTTAGGGTTATGGTTATGGTTAGGGCTAGGTTTAGGATTGGGGTTAGGTCTAGCATTAGGGTTAGGGCTTGGGTTAGGGTTAGGGTTAGGGTTAGGTTTAGGGCTAGGGCTAGGGCTAGGGCTAGGTTTAGGGTTAGGGTTAGAGTTAGGGTTAGGTCTACGTCTTGGGCTAGGTTTAGGGTTAGGTTTAGGGCTAGGTTTAGTGTAGTGGTAGGGTTAAGGTTAGGATTAGTCTAGGGCTATGGCTAGGGCTAGGGCTAAGTTTAGGGTTAGGGTTCGGTTTAAGGCTAGGATTAGGGTAAGGTTTAGGGTTAGGTCTATGGTTAGGTTTAGGGCTAGGGTTAGGGTTAGGGTTAGGTCTATGTTTAGGATTGGGGTTAGGGCTAGGGTTAGGGTTAGTGTTATGGCTAGGGTAGGACTAGGGTTAGGGTTCAGTTTAGGGTTAGGGTTAATGTTAGGTTTAGGGTTATGGTTAGGTCTATGTTTAGGATTGGTGTTAGGCCTGGTTTAGGGTTAGGGCTAGGTTTAGGTTTGGGTTAGGGTTAGGGCTAGGGTTAGGGTTAGTGTTAGCGCTAGGGTTAGGGTTAGGGTTAGTGTTAGGGTTAGGGTTACGTCTAGGCCTACGTTTAGGTTTAGCGTTAGTTTTGGGGTTAGGGCTTGGGCTACAGTTAGGGATTGGTTTAGGGATAGGTCTAGGCCTGGTTTATGTTTAGGTTCAGCGCTAGGGCTTGGGAGTACGCTAGGGCTAGTGTTCGTGTTAGGGTTAGGGATAGGGCTAGGGTTAGGGTTAGGGTTAGGTTTAGGGTTATGTTTATGGTTAGGTCTACGTTTTTGATTGGGGTTAGGGCTAGGGTTAGGGTTAGAGCTAGGGTTAGGGTTAGGGTTATGGCTAGGGGTAGGGTTAGGGTTAGGGTTAGGGCTAGGGCTAGGGCTAGGTTTAGGTTTATGTTTAGGGCTAGGTGATAGGGCCAGGGCTAGGGCTAGAGTTAGGGTTTGGGTTAGGGTTAGGTCTATGGCTAGGGTTAGGGTTAGGGTTATGTCTTGCATAATGGTTCAGGATAGGGTTAGGGTAATGGTTAGTATTTGGGTAGGGCTAGGGTTAGTGTTAGGGTTAGGGTTAATTTTAGGGTCATTGGTAGGGCTTGGGTGAGGGTTATTGCTAGGGTTAGGGTTAGGGTTAAGTTTAGGGTTATGGTTAGGTCCATGTTTAGGATTGGGGTTTGGGCTAGGGTTAGGGTTAGGGCTAGGGTTAGGGTTAGGGTTATGACTAGTGTAGGACTAGGGTTAGGGTTAGGCTTAGGGTTAGGGTTATGGTTAGGTTTAGGGTTATGGCTGCTGCTAGGTTTAGGGTTAGGTTTAGGGATATGGCTAGGGCTAGGGCTAGGGCTAGGGTTATTGTTAGGGTTAGGGATAGTGCTAGGGCGGAGGGTTAGGGTTAGTGTTAGGGTTAGGGCTAGCGTTAGTGTTAGGGCTAGGGTTAGGGTTAGGGTTACGGTTAGGGTTAGTGCTAGGGTTACGGTTAGGGTTAGGGTTATGGTTATGTTTACAGCTAGGGCTACGTTTAGGTTTATGGTTATGTTATGGATCGGGCTTGGGCTACGGTACGGTTAGGGTTAGGGTTAGGGTTAGTGCTAGGCCTAGGGTTAGGTATAGGGTCAGCGCTATGGCTGGGAGAGGGGTAGTGCTAGGTTTAGGGTTAGAGTTAAGGTTAGGGTTAAAGTTAGGTTTAGGGATAGGGCTAGGGTTAGGGTTAGGTTTAGGGTTATGGCTGGGGCTAGTGTTACTGTTAGGTTTAGGGTTAAGTTCATGTCTAGGGCTAGGGCTAGGGTTATTTTTAAGGTTAGGGATAGTGCTAGGCCGAGGGTTAGGGTTAGTGTTAGGGTAGGGCTTGGATTAGGGTTAGGGTTAGGGTTAGGGTTAGGGTTAGGGTTAGGGTTAGGGCTACGACTCGGGCTACGTTTAGGGTTAGGTTTAGGTTAGGGATAGGGTTTGGGCTACGGTTCGTGCTAGTTTAGGTTTAGCATTAGGGTTAGGGCTAGGGCTAGTGTTAGGGTCAGCGCTAAGTCTTGGGATAGGGGTAGGGCTAGGGATAGGGTTAGGGATAGGGTTAGGGATAGGGCTAGGGTTAGGTTTAGGGTTATGGTCATGTTTATGGTCTATGTTTAAAATTGGGGTTAGGGCTAGGGTTAGGGTTAGGGCTAAGTTTAGGGTTAGGTTTAGGGCTAGGTTTAGGATTAGGTTTAGGGTTAGGGCTACGGTTAGTGCTAGGGCTAGGGTTAGGGTTAGGGTTAGTGTTAGGACTAGGGTTAGGGTTAGGGTTATTGTTAGGGTTAGGGTTACGTCTAGGCCTACGTTTAGGGTTAGGGTTAGTTTAGGGATTGGGCTTGGGCTACAGTTAGGGATAGGTTTAGGGTTTGGTCTAGGGCTAGGGTTGTGTTTAGGCTCAGCGCTAGGGCTTGGGAGTGGGCTAGGTCTAGGGTTAGGGTTAGGGTTAGGGATAAGGCTAGGGTTAGGTTAGGGTTAGGGTTAGGTTTAGGGTTATGGTTATGGTTAGGTCTAAGTTTAGGATTGGGGTTAGAACTAGTGTTACGTGTAGGGCTAGAGCTAGGGCTAGGGTTATTATTAGGGTTAGGGATAGGGCTAGGTCTGGTTTTAGGGTTTGGGTTATTGTTAGGGCTATGGTTAGGTTTAGGGTTAGGGTTAGGGTTAGGGCTACGGTTAGGGTTAGGGCTAGGGTTAGTGTTAGCGTTCGCGTTATGGCTAGGGCTAAGATAGGTCTAGCACTAGGGCTTGGGGTAGGGCTAGGGTTATTATTAGGTAAGGATAGTGCTAGGGCTAGGGTTAGGGTTAGTGTTAGGGTTTTGCTAGTGCTAGTGCTAGGGTCAGGTTTAGGGTTTAGGTTATGGTTAGGGCTATGACTAGGGTTATTTTTAGGGTTAGGGCTAGAGCTAGAGCTAGGGCTAGTGTTATGGTTAAGGTTTGGGCTAGGGCTAGATCTAGGGCTAGGGTTAGGGTTAGGGTTAGGGCTAGGTCCAGGCCTAGGGCTAGGTTTAGGGTTAGGGTTAGGGTTAGAGTTAGGGCTAGGGCTAGGTCTTGGGCTAGGGTTAGGGTTAGGTTTAGGGCTAGGTTTAGTGTAGGGGTAGGGTTAAGGTTAGGGTTAGGTCTAGGGCTATGGCTAGGGCTAGGGCTAAGTTTATGGTTAGGGTTCGGGTTAAGGCTAGGGTTAAGGTTAGGGTTAGGGCTATGGTTAGGTTTAGGGCTAGGGTTAGGGTTAGGGTTAGGTCTATGTTTAGGGTTAGGGTTAGAGTTAGGGTTATGGTTAGGGTTAGTGCTAGGGTTACAGTTAGGGTTAGGGTTATGGTTATGTTTACAGCTAGGGCTACGTTTAGGTTTATGGTTATGTTATGGATCGGGCTTGGGCTATGGTACGGTTAGGGTTAGGGTTAGGGTTAGTGCTAGGCCTAGGGTTAGGTATAGGGTCAGCGCTATGGCTGGGAGAGGGGTAGTGCTAGGTTTAGGGTTAGGGTTAAGGTTAGGGTTAAAGTTAGGTTTAGGGATAGGGCTAGGGTGAGGGTTAGGTTTAGGGTTATGGCTGGGGCTAGTGTTACTGTTAGGGTTAGGGTTAAGTTCATGTCTAGGGCTAGGGCTAGGGTTATTTTTAGTGTTAGGGATAGTGCTAGGCCGTGGGTTAGGGTTAGTGTTAGGGTAGGGCTTGGATTAGGGTTAGGGTTAGGGTTAGGGTTAGGGTTAGGGCTACAGTTAGAGTTAGGGCTAGTGTTAGGGTTAAGGTTAGTGTTAGGGTTAGGGTTAGGGTTAGTGTTAGGTTTAGGGTTACGACTCGGGCTACGTTTAGGGTTAGGTTTAGGTTAGGGATAGGGTTTGGGCTACGGTTCGTGCTAGTTTAGGTTTAGCATTAGGGTTAGGGCTAGGGCTAGAGTTAGGGTCAGCGCTAGGTCTTGGGATAGGGGTAGGGCTAGGGTTAGGGTTAGGGTTAGGGTTAGGGATAGGGCTAGGGTTAAGTTTAGGGTTAGGGTTAGGTTTAGGGTTATGGTCATGTTTATGGTTAGGTCTATGTTTAAAATTGGGGTTAGGGCTAGGGTTAGGGTTAGGGCTAGGTTTAGGGTTAGGTTTAGGGCTAGGTTTAGGGTTTGGTTTAGGGTTAGGGCTACGGTTAGTGCTAGGGCTAGGGTTAGTGTTAGGGTTAGTGTTAGGACTAGGGTTAGGGTTAGGGTTATTGTTAGGGTTAGGGTTACGTCTAGGCCTACGTTTAGGGTTAGGGTTAGTTTAGGGATTGGGCTTGGGCTACAGTTAGGGATAGGTTTAGGGTTTGGTCTAGGGCTAGGGTTGTGTTTAGGCTCAGCGCTAGGGCTTGGGAGTGGGCTAGGTCTAGGGTTAGGGTTAGGGTTAGGGATAAGGCTAGGGTTAGGTTAGGGTTAGGGTTAGGTTTAGGGTTATGGTTATGGTTAGGTCTAAGTTTAGGATTGGGGTTAGGGCTAGTGTTACGTTTAGGGCTAGAGCTAGGGCTAGGGTTATTATTAGGGTTAGGGATAGGGCTAGGTCTGGTTTTAGGGTTTGGGTTATTGTTAGGGCTATGGTTAGGTTTAGGGTTAGGGTTAGGGTTAGGGTTAGGGCTACGGTTAGGGTTAGGGCTAGGGTTAGTGTTAGCGTTCGCGTTATGGCTAGGGCTAAGATAGGTCTAGCGCTAGGGCTTGGGGTAGGGCTAGGGTTATTATTAGGTAAGGATAGTGCTAGGGCTAGGGTTAGGGTTAGTGTTAGGGTTTTGCTAGGGCTAGTGCTAGGGTCAGGTTTAGGGTTTAGGTTATGGTTAGGGCTATGACTAGGGTTATTTTTAGGGTTAGGGCTAGAGCTAGAGCTAGGGCTAGTGTTATGGTTAAGGTTTGGGCTAGGGCTAGATCTAGGGCTAGGGTTAGGGTTAGGGTTAGGGCTAGGTCCAGGCCTAGGGCTAGGTTTAGGGTTAGGGTTAGGGTTGGAGTTAGGGCTAGGGCTAGGTCTTGGGCTAGGGTTAGGGTTAGGTTTAGGGCTAGGTTTAGTGTAGGGGTAGGGTTAAGGTTAGGGTTAGGTCTAGGGCTATGGCTAGGGCTAGGGCTAAGTTTATGGTTAGGGTTCGGGTTAAGGCTAGGGTTAAGGTTAGGGTTAGGGCTATGGTTAGGTTTAGGGCTAGGGTTAGGGTTAGGGTTAGGTCTATGTTTAGGGTTAGGGTTAGAGTTAGGGTTATGGTTAGGGTTAGTGCTAGGGTTACGGTTAGGGTTAGGGTTATGGTTATGTTTACAGCTAGGGCTACGTTTAGGTTTATGGTTATGTTATGGATCGGGCTTGGGCTACGGTACGGTTAGGGTTAGGGTTAGGGTTAGTGCTAGGCCTAGGGTTAGGTATAGGGTCAGCGCTAGGGCTGGGAGAGGGGTAGTGCTAGGTTTAGGGTTAGGGTTAAGGTTAGGGTTAAAGTTAGGTTTAGGGATAGGGCTAGGGTTAGGGTTAGGTTTAGGGTTATGGCTACGGTTAGGGTTAGAGCTAGTGTTAGTGTTAGGGTTAGTGTTAGGTTAGTGTTAGTGTTAGGGTTACGTCTAGGGCTACGTTTATGTTTAGGGTTATGTTAGGGATATGGCTTGGGCTACGGTTAGGGTTAGGGTTAGGGTTAATTTTAGGGCCAGTGCTAGGGCTTGGGAGAGGGGTAGGGCTAGGGTTAGGGTTAGGGTTAGACTAGCGTTAGTGCTAGGGCTAGGGTTAGGGTTAGTGTTAGGGTTAGGGCTAGGGCTAGGGCTAGGGTTAGGGTTAGGATTAGGGTTAGGGCTAGGGTTAGGGTTAGAGTTAGGTTTACGGTTAGGGCTAGGTCTAGGGCTAGATCTCGGGTTAGAGTTAAGGTTAGGGCTAGTGTTACAGTTTTGGTTATGGTTAGGGCTAAGTTTAGGATTGGGTTAATGCTAGCATTAGGGTTAGGGTTATGGGTAGGGCTAGGGTTACTGTTAGGATTAGGTTTAGGTTTATGGCTAGGGCTTTGGCTGGGGCTAGGGTTAGGGTTAAGGTTAGGTTTAGTGTTAGGGCTAGGGTTAGGGTTAGGGTTAGGGCTAGGAATAGGGCTAGGAATAGGGCTAGGGTTATTGTTAGGTTATGGATAGTGCTAGTTCTAGGGCTAGACTTAGTGTTAGGGTGAGGGCTAGGGCTAGGGCTAGGGTTAGGTTTATGTTCAGTGCTATGGCTTGGGAGAGGGGTAGGGCTAGCGTCAGGATTATGGTTAGGGTTAGGGAGAAGACTAGGGTTTGTGTTAGGGTTAGGTTTAGGGTTATGGTTATGGTTAGGTCTATGTTTAGAATTGGGGTTAGGGCTAGGGTAGGACTAGGGTTAGGGTTAGGTTTAAGGTTAGGGTTAGGGTTAGGGTTAGGTTTAGTGTTATGGCTGGTGCTAGGGTTAGGGTTAGGGTTAGGGTTATGGCTTGGGCTAGGGCTAGGGCTAGGGTTATTGTTAGGGTTAGGGATAGTGCTAGGGCTAGGGTTAGGGTTAGTGTTAGGTTAGGGCTTGGGCTAGGGCTATGGTTAGGGTTAGGGTTAGGGTTAGGGCTACGGTTAGTGTTAGGGCTAGGGTTAGGGTTAAGATTAGTGTTAGGTTTAGGGTTAGTGTTAGGTTTAGGGTTATGACTAGGGCTATGTTTAGGGTTAGGGTTAGGTTAGGGATAGGGTTTGGGCTACGGTTAGTGTTAGTGTTAGGGTTAGGGTTAGGGCTAGGGTTAGGTTTAGGGTCAGCGCTAGGTCTTGGGCTAGGGGTAGGGCTAGGGTTACGGTTAGGGTCAGGGATAGGGATAGGTTTAAGTTTAGGTTTAGGTTTAGGTTTAGGGTTATGGTTAGGTCTATGTTTAGGATTGGGGTTAGGGCTAGGTTTAGGTTTAGGGCTAGGTTTAGGGTTAGGGTTAGGTTTAGTGCTAGGGTTAGGGTTAGGGTTAGTGTTAGCGCTAGGGTTAGAGTTAGGGTTAGTGTTAGGCTTAGTGTTACGTCTAGGCCTACGTTTAGGTTTAGGATTAATTTAGGGATAGGGCTGGGGCTACAGTTAGGGATTGGTTTAGGGATAGGTCTAGGCCTGGTTTATGTTTATGTTCAGCACTAGGGCTTGGGAGTAGGCTAGGGCTAGCGTTAGTGTTAGGGTTAGGGATAGGGCTAGGGTTAGGGTTAGGGTTAGGTTTAGGGTTATGTTTATGGTTAGGTCTAAGTTTTTGATTGGGGTTAGGGCTAGGGTTAGGGTTAGAGCTAGGGTTAGGGTTAGGGTTACGGCTAGGTTTAAGATGAGGGTTAATGTTAGGGCTAGGTTTAGGGATAGGGCTAGGGATAGGGTTAGGTTTAGGGTTAGGGCTAGGTCAAGGGCTAGGTATAGGGTTTGAGTTAGGGTTAGGGTTAGGGTTATGGTTATGGTTAGGGCTAGGTTTAGGATTGGGGTTAGGTCTAGCATTAGGGTTAGGGCTTGGGTTAGGGTTAGGGTTAGGGTTAGGTTTAGGGCTAGGGCTAGGGCTAGGGCTAGGTTTAGGGTTAGGGTTAGAGTTCGGGCTAGGTCTACATCTTGGGCTAGGTTTAGGGTTAGGTTTAGGGCTAGGTTTAGTGTAGTGGTAGGGTTAAGGTTAGGATTAGTCTAGGGCTATGGCTAGGGCTAGGGCTAAGTTTAGGGTTAGGGTGCGGTTTAAGGCTAGGATTAGGGTAAGGTTTAGGGTTAGGTCTATGGTTAGGTTTAGGGCTAGGGTTAGGGTTAGGGTTAGGTCTATGTTTAGGATTGGGGTTAGGGCTAGGGTTAGGGTTAGTGTTATGGCTAGGGTAGGACTAGGGTTAGGGTTCAGTTTAGGGTTAGGGTTAATGTTAGGTTTAGGGTTATGGTTAGGTCTATGTTTAGGATTGGTGTTAGGCCTGGTTTAGGTTTAGGGCTAGGTTTAGGTTTGGGTTAGGGTTAGGGCTAGGGTTATGGTTAGTGTTAGCGCTAGGGTTAGGGTTAGGGTTAGTGTTAGGGTTAGGGTTACGTCTAGGCCTATGTTTAGGTTTAGGGTTAGTTTTGGGGTTAGGGCTTGGGCTACAGTTAGGGATTGGTTTAGGGATAGGTCTAGGCCTGGTTTATGTTTAGGTTCAGCGCTAGGGCTTGGGAGTACGCTAGGGCTAGCGTTCGTGTTAGGGTTAGGGATAGGGCTAGGGTTAGGGTTAGGGTTAGGTTTAGGGTTATGTTTATGGTTAGGTCTACGTTTTTGATTGGGGTTAGGGCTAGGGTTAGGGTTAGAGCTAGGGTTAGGGTTAGGGTTATGGCTAGTTTTAAGATTAGGTTTAATGTTATGGCTAGGGTTAGGGATAGGGCTAGGGCTAGGGCTAGGGCTATGGCTAGGGTTATTGTTAGGGTTAGGGATATGGCTAGGGGTAGGGTTAGGGTTAGGGTTAGGGCTAGGTCTTGGATTAGGGTTAGGGTTAGGGTTAGGGTTAGGGTTAGGGTTAGGGCTACAGTTAGAGTTAGGGCTAGTGTTAGGGTTCAGGTTAGTGTTAGGGTTAGGGTTAGGGTTAAGGTTAGTGTTAGGGTTAGGGTTAGGGTTAGTGTTAGGTTTAGGGTTACGACTCGGGCTACGTTTAGGGTTAGGTTTAGGTTAGGGATAGGGTTTGGGCTACGGTTCGTGCTAGTTTAGGTTTAGCATTAGGGTTAGGGCTAGGGCTAGTGTTAGGGTCAGCGCTAGGTCTTGGGATAGGGTTAGGGATAGGGTTAGGGATAGGGCTAGGGTTAAGTTTAGGGTTAGGGTTAGGTTTAGGGTTATGGTCATGTTTATGGTCTATGTTTAAAATTGGGGTTAGGGCTAGGGTTTGGGTTAGGGCTAGGTTTAGGGTTAGGTTTAGGGCCAGGTTTAGGGTTAGGTTTAGGGTTAGGGCTACGGTTAGTGCTAGGGCTAGGGTTAGGGTTAGGGTTAGTGTTAGGACTAGGGTTAGGGTTAGGTTTATTGTTAGGGTTAGGGTTACGTCTAGGCCTACATTTAGGGTTAGCGTTAGTTTAGGGATTGGGATTGGGCTACAGTTAGGGATAGGTTTAGGGTTTGGTCTAGGGCTAGGGTTGTGTTTAGGCTCAGCGCTAGGGCTTGGGAGTGGGCTAGGTCTAGGGTTAGGGTTAGGGTTAGGGATAAGGCTAGGGTTAGGTTAGGGTTAGGGTTAGGTTTAGGGTTATGGTTATGGTTAGGTCTAAGTTTAGGATTGGGGTTAGGGCTAGTGTTACGTTTAGGGCTAGAGCTAGGGCTAGGGTTATTATTAGGGTTAGGGATAGGGCTAGGTCTGGTTTTAGGGTTTGGGTTATTGTTAGGGCTATGGTTAGGTTTAGGGTTAGGGTTAGGGTTAGGGTTAGGGCTACGGTTAGGGTTAGGGCTAGGGTTAGTGTTAGCGTTCGCGTTATGGCTAGGGCTAAGACAGGTCTAGCGCTAGGGCTTGGGGTAGGGCTAGGGTTATTATTAGGTAAGGATAGTGCTAGGGCTAGGGTTAGGGTTAGTGTTAGGGTTTTGCTAGGGCTAGTGCTAGGGTCAGGTTTAGGGTTTAGGTTATGGTTAGGGCTATGACTAGGGTTATTTTTAGGGTTAGGGCTAGAGCTAGAGCTAGGGCTAGTGTTATGGTTAAGGTTTGGGCTAGGGCTAGATCTAGGGCTAGGGTTAGGGTTAGGGTTAGGGCTAGGTCCAGGCCTAGGGCTAGGTTTAGGGTTAGGGTTAGGGTTGGAGTTAGGGCTAGGGCTAGGTCTTGGGCTAGGGTTAGGGTTAGGTTTAGGGCTAGGTTTAGTGTAGGGGTAGGGTTAAGGTTAGGGTTAGGTCTAGGGCTATGGCTAGGGCTAGGGCTAAGTTTATGGTTAGGGTTCGGGTTAAGGCTAGGGTTAAGGTTAGGGTTAGGGCTATGGTTAGGTTTAGGGCTAGGGTTAGGGTTAGGGTTAGGTCTATGTTTAGGGTTAGGGTTAGAGTTAGGGTTATGGTTAGGGTTAGTGCTAGGGTTACGGTTAGGGTTAGGGTTATGGTTATGTTTACAGCTAGGGCTACGTTTAGGTTTATGGTTATGTTATGGATCGGGCTTGGGCTACGGTACGGTTAGGGTTAGGGTTAGGGTTAGTGCTAGGCCTAGGGTTAGGTATAGGGTCAGCGCTATGGCTGGGAGAGGGGTAGTGCTAGGTTTAGGGTTAGGGTTAAGGTTAGGGTTAAAGTTAGGTTTAGGGATAGGGCTAGGGTTAGGGTTAGGTTTAGGGTTATGGCTGGGGCTAGTGTTACTGTTAGGGTTAGGGTTAAGTTCATGTCTAGGGCTAGGGCTAGGGTTATTTTTAGTGTTAGGGATAGTGCTAGGCCGTGGGTTAGGGTTAGTGTTAGGGTAGGGCTTGGATTAGGGTTAGGGTTAGGGTTAGGGTTAGGGTTAGGGTTAGGGTTAGGGTTAGGGTTAGGGCTACAGTTAGAGTTAGGTCAAGTGTTAGGGTTAAGGTTAGTGTTAGGGTTAGGGTTAGGGTTAGGGTTAGGGTTAGGGTTAGTGTTAGGTTTAGGGTTACGACTCGGGCTACGTTTAGGGTTAGGTTTAGGTTAGGGATAGGGTTTGGGCTACAGTTCGTGCTAGTTTAGGTTTAGCATTAGGGTTGGGCTAGGGCTAGTGTTAGGGTCAGCGCTAGGTCTTGGGATAGGGTTAGGGCTAGGGTTAGGGTTAGGGATAGGGTTAGGGATAGGGCTAGGGTTAAGTTTAGGGTTAGGGTTAGGTTTAGGGTTATGGTCATGTTTATGGTTAGGTCTATGTTTAAAATTGGGGTTAGGGCTAGGGTTAGGGTTAGGGCTAGGTTTAGGGTTAGGTTTAGGGCCAGGTTTAGGGTTTGGTTTAGGGTTAGGGCTACGGTTAGTGCTAGGGCTAGGGTTAGTGTTAGGGTTAGTGTTAGGACTAGGGTTAGGTTTAGGGTTATTGTTCGGTTTAGGGTTACGTCTAGGCCTACGTTTAGGGTTAGGGTTAGTTTAGGGATTGGGCTTGGGCTACAGTTAGGGATAGGTTTAGGGTTTGGTCTAGGGCTAGGGTTGTGTTTAGGCTCAGCGCTAGGGCTTGGGAGTGGGCTAGGTCTAGGGTTAGGGTTAGGGTTAGGGATAAGGCTAGGGTTAGGTTAGGGTTAGGGTTAGGTTTAGGGTTATGGTTATGGTTAGGTCTAAGTTTAGGATTGGGGTTAGGGCTAGTGTTACGTTTAGGGCTAGAGCTAGGGCTAGGGTTATTATTAGGGTTAGGGATAGGGCTAGGTCTGGTTTTAGGGTTTGGGTTATTGTTAGGGCTATGGTTAGGTTTAGGGTTAGGGTTAGGGTTAGGGTTAGGGCTACGGTTAGGGTTAGGGCTAGGGTTAGTGTTAGCGTTCGCGTTATGGCTAGGGCTAAGATAGGTCTAGCGCTAGGGCTTGGGGTAGGGCTAGGGTTATTATTAGGTAAGGATAGTGCTAGGGCTAGGGTTAGGGTTAGTGTTAGGGTTTTGCTAGGGCTAGTGCTAGGGTCAGGTTTAGGGTTTAGGTTATGGTTAGGGCTATGACTAGGGTTATTTTTAGGGTTAGGGCTAGAGCTAGAGCTAGGGCTAGTGTTATGGTTAAGGTTTGGGCTAGGGCTAGATCTAGGGCTAGGGTTAGGGTTAGGGTTAGGGCTAGGTCCAGGCCTAGGGCTAGGTTTAGGGTTAGGGTTAGGGTTGGAGTTAGGGCTAGGGCTAGGTCTTGGGCTAGGGTTAGGGTTAGGTTTAGGGCTAGGTTTAGTGTAGGGGTAGGGTTAAGGTTAGGGTTAGGTCTAGGGCTATGGCTAGGGCTAGGGCTAAGTTTATGGTTAGGGTTCGGGTTAAGGCTAGGGTTAAGGTTAGGGTTAGGGCTATGGTTAGGTTTAGGGCTAGGGTTAGGGTTAGGGTTAGGTCTATGTTTAGGGTTAGGGTTAGAGTTAGGGTTATGGTTAGGGTTAGTGCTAGGGTTACGGTTAGGGTTAGGGTTATGGTTATGTTTACAGCTAGGGCTACGTTTAGGTTTATGGTTATGTTATGGATCGGGCTTGGGCTACGGTACGGTTAGGGTTAGGGTTAGGGTTAGTGCTAGGCCTAGGGTTAGGTATAGGGTCAGCGCTATGGCTGGGAGAGGGGTAGTGCTAGGTTTAGGGTTAGGGTTAAGGTTAGGGTTAAAGTTAGGTTTAGGGATAGGGCTAGGGTTAGGGTTAGGTTTAGGGTTATGGCTACGGTTAGGGTTAGAGCTAGTGTTAGTGTTAGGGTTAGTGTTAGGTTAGTGTTAGTGTTAGGGTTACGTCTAGGGCTACGTTTATGTTTAGGGTTATGTTAGGGATATGGCTTGGGCTACGGTTAGGGTTAGGGTTAGGGTTAATTTTAGGGTCAGTGCTAGGGCTTGGGAGAGGGGTAGGGCTAGGGTTAGGGTTAGGGTTAGACTAGCGTTAGTGCTAGGGCTAGGGTTAGGGTTAGTGTTAGGGTTAGGGCTAGGGCTAGGGCTAGGGTTAGGGTTAGGATTAGGGTTAGGGCTAGGGTTAGGGTTAGAGTTAGGTTTACGGTTAGGGCTAGGTCTAGGGCTAGATCTCGGGTTAGAGTTAAGGTTAGGGCTAGTGTTACGGTTTTGGTTATGGTTAGGGCTAAGTTTAGGATTGGGTTAATGCTAGCATTAGGGTTAGGGTTATGGGTAGGGCTAGGGTTACTGTTAGGATTAGGTTTAGGTTTATGGCTAGGGCTTTGGCTGGGGCTAGGGTTAGGGTTAAGGTTAGGTTTAGTGTTAGGGCTAGGGTTAGGGTTAGGGTTAGGGCTAGGAATAGGGCTAGGAATAGGGCTAGGGTTATTGTTAGGTTATGGATAGTGCTAGTTCTAGGGCTAGACTTAGTGTTAGGGTGAGGGCTAGGGCTAGGGCTAGGGTTAGGTTTATGTTCAGTGCTATGGCTTGGGAGAGGGGTAGGGCTAGCGTCAGGATTATGGTTAGGGTTAGGGAGAAGACTAGGGTTTGTGTTAGGGTTAGGTTTAGGGTTATGGTTATGGTTAGGTCTATGTTTAGAATTGGGGTTAGGGCTAGGGTAGGACTAGGGTTAGGGTTAGGTTTAAGGTTAGGGTTAGGGTTAGGGTTAGGTTTAGTGTTATGGCTGGTGCTAGGGTTAGGGTTAGGGTTAGGGTTATGGCTTGGGCTAGGGCTAGGGCTAGGGTTATTGTTAGGGTTAGGGATAGTGCTAGGGCTAGGGTTAGGGTTAGTGTTAGGTTAGGGCTTGGGCTAGGGCTATGGTTAGGGTTAGGGTTAGGGTTAGGGCTACGGTTAGTGTTAGGGCTAGGGTTAGGGTTAAGATTAGTGTTAGGTTTAGGGTTAGTGTTAGGTTTAGGGTTATGACTAGGGCTATGTTTAGGGTTAGGGTTAGGTTAGGGATAGGGTTTGGGCTACGGTCAGTGTTAGTGTTAGGGTTAGGGTTAGGGCTAGGGTTAGGTTTAGGGTCAGCGCTAGGTCTTGGGATAGGGGTAGGGCTAGGGTTAGGGTTAGGGTCAGGGATAGGGATAGGTTTAAGTTTAGGTTTAGGTTTAGGTTTAGGGTTATGGTTATGGTTATTGTTAGGTCTATGTTTAGGATTGGGGTTAGGGCTAGGTTTAGGTTTAGGGCTAGGTTTAGGGTTAGGGTTAGGTTTAGGGCTAGGGTTAGGGTTAGGGTTAGGGTTAGTGTTAGCGCTAGGGTTAGGGTTAGGGTTAGTGTTAGGCTTAGTGTTACTTCTAGGCCTACGTTTAGGTTTAGGATTAATTTAGGGATAGGGCTTGGGCTACAGTTAGGGATTGGTTTAGTGATAGGTCTAGGCCTGTTTTATGTTTATGTTCAGCGCTAGGGCTTGGGAGTAGGCTAGGGCTAGCGTTAGTGTTAGGGTTAGGGATAGGGCTAGGGTTAGGGTTAGGGTTAGGTTTAGGGTTATGTTTATGGTTAGGTCTAAGTTTTTGATTGGGGTTAGGGCTAGGGTTAGGGTTAGAGCTAGGGTTAGGGTTAGGGTTACGGCTAGGTTTAAGATGAGGGTTAATGTTAGGGCTAGGTTTAGGGATAGGGCTAGGGATAGGGTTAGGTTTAGGGTTAGGGCTAGGTCAAGGGCTAGGTATAGGGTTTGAGTTAGGGTTAGGGTTAGGGTTATGGTTATGGTTAGGGCTAGGTTTAGGATTGGGGTTAGGTCTAGCATTAGGGTTAGGGCTTGGGTTAGGGTTAGGGTTAGGGTTAGGTTTAGGGCTAGGGCTAGGGCTAGGGCTAGGTTTAGGGTTAGGGTCAGAGTTAGGGCTAGGTCTACGTCTTGGGCTAGGTTTAGGGTTAGGTTTAGGGCTAGGTTTAGTGTAGTGGTAGGGTTAAGGTTAGGATTAGTCTAGGGCTATGGCTAGGGCTAGGGCTAAGTTTAGGGTTAGGGTGCGGTTTAAGGCTAGGATTAGGGTAAGGTTTAGGGTTAGGTCTATGGTTAGGTTTAGGGCTAGGGTTAGGGTTAGGGTTAGGTCTATGTTTAGGATTGGGGTTAGGGCTAGGGTTAGGGTTAGTGTTATGGCTAGGGTAGGACTAGGGTTAGGGTTCAGTTTAGGGTTAGGGTTAATGTTAGGTTTAGGGTTATGGTTAGGTCTATGTTTAGGATTGGTGTTAGGCCTGGTTTAGGTTTAGGGCTAGGTTTAGGTTTGGGTTAGGGTTAGGGCTAGGGTTATGGTTAGTGTTAGAGCTAGGGTTAGGGTTAGGGTTAGTGTTAGGGTTAGGGTTACGTCTAGGCCTACGTTTAGGTTTAGGGTTAGTTTTGGGGTTAGGGCTTGGGCTACAGTTAGGGATTGGTTTAGGGATAGGTCTAGGCCTGGTTTATGTTTAGGTTCAGCGCTAGGGCTTGGGAGTAGGCTAGGGCTAGCGTTCGTGTTAGGGTTAGGGATAGGGCTAGGGTTAGGGTTAGGGTTAGGTTTATGGTTATGTTCATGGTTAGGTCTACGTTTTTGATTGGGGTTAGGGCTAGGGTTAGGGTTAGAGCTAGGGTTAGGGTTAGGGTTATGGCTAGGTTTAAGATTAGGGTTAATGTTAGGGCTAGGGTTAGGGCTAGGGCTAGGGCTAGGGCTAGGGCTATGGCTAGGGTTATTGTTAGGGATAGGGATATGGCTAGGGGTAGGGTTAGGGTTAGGGTTAGGGCTAGGGCTAGGGCTAGGTTTAGGGTTACGGTTAGGGTTAGTGCTAGGGTTATGGTTAGAGTTAGGGTTATGGTTATGTTTACAGCTAGGGCTACGTTTAGCTTTATGGTTATGTTATGGATCGCGCTTGGGCTACGGTACGGTTAGGGTTAGGGTTAGGGTTAGTGCTAGGCCTAGGGTTAGGTATAGGGTCAGCGCTAGGGCTGGGAGAGGGGTAGTGCTAGGTTTAGGGTTAGGGTTAAGGTTAGGATTAAAGTTAGGTTTAGGGATAGGGCTAGGGTTAGGGTTAGGTTTAGGGTTATGGCTGGGGCTAGTGTTACTGTTAGGGTTAGGGTTAAGTTCATGTCTAGGGCTAGGGCTAGGGTTATTTTTAGGGTTATGGATAGTGCTAGGCCGAGGGTTAGGGTTAGTGTTAGGGTAGGGCTTGGATTAGGGTTAGGGTTAGGGTTAGGGTTAGGGCTACAGTTAGAGTTAGGGCTAGTGTTAGGGTTAAGGTTAGTGTTAGGGTTACGGTTAGGGTTAGTGTTAGGTTTAGGGTTACGACTCGGGCTACGTTTAGGGTTAGGTTTAGGTTAGGGATAGGGTTTGGGCTACGGTTCGTGCTAGTTTAGGTTTAGCATTAGGGTTAGGGCTAGGGCTAGTGTTAGGGTCAGCGCTAGGTCTTGGGATGGGGTAGGGCTAGGGTTAGGGTTAGGGATAGGGTTAGGGATAGGGCTAGGGTTAGGTTTAGGGTTATGGTCATGTTTATGGTCTATGTTTAAAATTGGGGTTAAGGCTAGGGTTAGGGTTAGGGCTAGGTTTAGGGTTAGGTTTAGGGCTAGGTTTAGGGTTAGGTTTAGGGTTAGGGCTACGGTTAGTGCTAGGGCTAGGGTTAGGGTTAGGGTTAGTGTTAGGACTAGGGTTAGGGTTAGGGTTATTGTTAGAGTTAGGGTTACGTCTAGGCCTACGTTTAGGGTTAGGGTTAGTTTAGGGATTGGGCTTGGGTTAGGGTTAGGGATAAGGCTAGGTTTAGGTTAGGGTTATGGTTATGGTTAGGTCTAAGTTTAGGATTGGGGTTAGGGCTAGTGTTACGTTTAGGGCTCGAGCTAGGGCTAGGGTTATTATTAGGGTTAGGGATATGGCTAGGTCTGGTTTTAGGGTTTGGGTTATTGTTAGGGCTATGGTTAGGTTTAGGGTTAGGGTTAGGGTTAGGGTTAGGGCTACGGTTAGGGTTAGGGCTAGGGTTAGTGTTAGCGTTCGCGTTATGGCTAGGGCTAAGATAGGTCTAGCGCTAGGGCTTGGGGTAGGGCTAGGGTTATTATTAGGTAAGGATAGTGCTAGGGCTAGGGTTAGGGTTAGTGTTAGGGTTTTGCTAGGTCTAGTGCTAGGGTCAGGTTTAGGGTTTAGGTTATGGTTAGGGCTATGACTAGGGTTATTTTTAGGGTTAGGGCTAGAGCTAGAGCTAGGGCTAGTGTTATGGTTAAGGTTTGGGCTAGGGCTAGATCTAGGGCTAGGGTTAGGGTTAGGGTTAGGGCTAGGTCCAGGCCTAGGGCTAGGTTTAGGGTTAGGGTTAGGGTTAGAGTTAGGGCTAGGGCTAGGTCTTGGGCTAGGGTTAGGGTTAGGTTTAGGGCTAGGTTTAGTGTAGGGGTAGGGTTAAGGTTAGGGTTAGGTCTAGGGCTATGGCTAGGGCTAGGGCTAAGTTTATGGTTAGGGTTCGGGTTAAGGCTAGGGTTAAGGTTAGGGTTAGGGCTATGGTTAGGTTTAGGGCTAGGGTTAGGGTTAGGGTTAGGTCTATGTTTAGGGTTAGGGTTAGAGTTAGGGTAACGGTTAGGGTTAGTGCTACGGTTACGGTTAGGGTTAGGGTTAGGGTTAGTGCTAGGCCTAGGGTTAGGTATAGGGTCAGCGCTATGGCTGGGAGAGGGGTAGTGCTAGGTTTAGGGTTAGGGTTAAGGTTAGGGTTAAAGTTAGGTTTAGGGATAGGGCTAGGGTTAGGGTTAGGTTTAGGGTTATGGCTGGGGCTAGTGTTACTGTTAGGGTTAGGGTTAAGTTCATGTCTAGGGCTAGGGCTAGGGCTAGGGCTTGGGCGAGGTTTAGGTTTAGGGATAGAGCTAGGGCTAGGGTTAGGGTTAGGGTTAGGGTTAGGGTTAGGTTTAGGGTTAGGGCTAGGGCTAGGGTTAGGGTTAGGGTTAGACTAGCGTTAGTGCTAGGGCTATGGTTAGTGTTAGGGTTAGGGTTAGGGTTAGGTCTATGTTTAGGATTGGGGTTAGGGCTAAGTTTAGCATTGGGGCTAAAGTTAGGTTCAGGGTTATGGCTCGTTCTATGGGTTAGGGTTAGTTTTAGGGTTATGGCTAGGGCTAGGTCTAGGGCTAGGGTTATTGTTAAGATTAGGAATAGTGCTAGGTCTAGGGTTAGGGTTAGTGTTATGGTTAGGCCTAGTGCTAGGGATAGGGTTAGGGTTAGGGTTAGGGTTAGGTTTAGGGGTAGGGTTACGGCTAGGGCTAGGGTTAGGGTTAGGTTAGGTCTAGGTCTAGGGCTAGGGCTAGGGTATGGGTTAGAATTAGGGCTAGAGCTACGGTTAGGGTTAGGGTTAAGGCTTTAGCTAGGGTTTAGTTAGGGCTAGGGCTAGGGTTAGGTTTAGGGCTAATGCTAGGGCTAGGGTTAGGGTTCGGGTTAGGGGTAGGGATAGGGCTAAGGTTAGGTTTAGGGTTAGGTCTAGGGTTAGGGTTAAGGTTATGGTTAGGGTAAGTTTTAGGATTGGATTTAGGGTTATGGTTAGAGTTAGGGCTCGTGTTAAGGATAGGATTGTTTCGTGTTTCGGGTTGGCGTTGGGGTTAGCTTTAGGATTAAGGTTAGGGTTATGGCTGGTGCTAGGGTTAGGGATAGGTCTAGGTCTAGGGTAAGGGTTAGGGTTAGGGTTAGGGCTCGCGTTATTGTTATGTTTAGGAATAGTGCTAGGGCTAGGGTTAGAGGTAGGGGTAGGGTTAGGGCTATGGATAGTGTTAGGGTTAGGGCTGGGCTAGGGCTATGGCTAGTGTTTTGGTTCGAATTAGGGCTAGGGCTAGGGTTACGGTTAGGGTTAGGGCTAGGGCTAGGGTTTAGTTAGGCTAGGGCTAGGGTTAGGGTTAGGGTTAGGGCTAGGGCTAGTGCTAGGTTTAGGTTTAGGGTTAGGGTTAATTTTAGGGCTAGTGCTTCGGCTATGGTAGGGTTAGTTTTAGGGTTAGGATTAGAGTTAGAGCTAGGGTTAAGTTTGGGGTTAGGTCTAGGTCTAGGTAAAGGGCTAGGGTTCGGGTTAGCGTTAGGGTTAAAGCCAGAGCTCGGGTTAGTGTTAAGTTTAGTTTTAGGGCTAGGGCTAGAGTTACGGTTATGGTTAGGGCGTGGCTTAGGTTAGGTATAGGGTTATCATTAGGGCTAGGGTTTAAGATTGGGTTTAGTGCTAGGGTTAGGGTTAGGGCTAGGTTTAGGATTAGGATTGGGGTCGGGGTTGTGGTTGTGTTTGGGATTAGGGTTAGGATTAGGGTTAGGGATATGGCTTGTCTTAGGTTTTGGCATGGGGTCATGCCTAGGTCTAGGGCTGGGGCTAGTTTTAGGGTTAGGGATAAGGATAATGCTATGGCTCTGGTTAGGGTTAGTGTTAGGGTTAGGGCTAGGGCTAGGACTATGTTTGGGGTTAGGGTTAGGGTCTGTTTTAGGGCTACGGTCAGGGTTATGGTTATGGTTAGGGCTAGGACTAAGGCTATGGCAAAGGCTAGGGTTAGGGTTAGGGCTAGCCCTATGATTAGTGTTAGTGTTAGGGTTAGGGCTAGGTATAAGGGTTGGTTTAGTGTTAGGGCTGGGGCTAGGGTTAGGGTTAGGGTTAGGTTAGGGTTAGGGCTATGGTTAGTGTTAGTGTTAGGGTTATGCTAGGTCTAGGGCCAGGGATAGGGTTAGGTTTTGGGTTAGGGTTTGGGCTAGGGCTAGGGCTAGGGTTAAGTTTAGGGGTAGGGCTAGTGCTAGGGTTACGGTTAGGGCTAGGCCTAGAGCTAGGGTTAGGTTTAGTGTTACATTTAGGTCTAGGTGTTGGGCTAGTGCTGTAGTTACTCTTAGGGTAGGGTTAGGGCTAGGGATTGGGCTTGGGTTAGGGCGAGGTTTAGGGTCATGTTTAGGGCTAGGGCTAGACTAGGGTTAGGTATAAGGTTAGGGTTACAGCTAGGGCTAGGGCTAGGGTTAGGGGTAGGTTTAGGGATAGGGCTTGGGAGAGGGCTATGTCTAGGTTTAGGGTTAGGGTTAGGCTTAGGGCTAGTGCTAGGGTTAGGGTTAGGGTTAGGGTTAGGGTTAGGGTTAGGGCAAGGGTTACGGCTAGGAATTGGATTTTTTTAGGGTTAGGTCTAGGGCTAGTGCCAGGTCTATGGTTTGGGTTAGGGTTAGGGCTAGGGTTAGGGTTAGGTTTAGGTTTAGGGCTAGGGTTAGGGCTAGGGTTAGGGTTAGGGTTAGGGCTAGGGCTTGGGCTAGGGTTAGGGTTAGGGTTAGTGTTACGTTTTGGGCTAGGGTTTGGGCTAGTGCTGTGGTTACTCTTAGGGTTAGGGTTAAGTTTAGGGCTATGGCTAGGGCTAGGTTTAGGTTTAGTGTTAGGGTTACGGTTACGGTTATGTTTAGTGTTAGGGCTAGGGCTAGGTCTAGGCCTAGGGTTAGGTTTAGGACTTGACTAGTGTTAGGGTTAGGGCTAGGGACAGTGATAGGGCTAGGTGTAGGTTGAGAGTCAGCGTTAGTGTTAGGGCTATTGCTAGTGCTAGGAATAGGGTTAGGTTTAGGTTTAGGGCTAGAGCTAGGGCTAGCATATGGTTTAGAATTAGCTAGAGCTATGGTTAGGGTTAGGGTAGGGCTAGGGCTAGGGTTTAGTTAGGGCTAGGGCTAGTGTTAGGGTTAGGGCTAGGGCTAGGGCTAGGTTTAGTTTTAAGTTTAGGGCTAATGCTAGGGTTACGGTTAGGGCTAGGGCTAGGGCTAGGGTTAGGGTTAGGTTTAGGGCTAGGGTTAGCTTTAGGGCTAGGGCTAGGTTTAGGGTTAGGGCTAGGTTCACGGATAGGGCTAGGTGTAGGTTTAGAGTGAGGGTTAGGGTTAGGTTTAGGGGTAGGGTTACGCCTAGGGATAGGGTTAGGTTTAGGTTTAGGGCTAGAGCTAGGTCTAGCGTATGGTTTAGAATTAGGGCTAGAGCTAGGTTAGGGTTAGGGTTATGGCTAGGGCTAGGGTTTAGTTAGGGCTAGGGCTAGTGTTAGGGTTAGGGTTAGGGCTAGGTCTAGGGCCAGGGATAGGGTTAGGGTTAGGGTTAGGGTTAGGGCTAGGGCTAGGGCTAGGGTTTAGTTAGGGCTAGGGCTAGTGTTAGGGTTAGGGTTAGGGCTAGGTCTACGGCCAGGGATAGGGTTAGGGTTAGGGCTAGGGCTAGGGCTACGGCTAGGGCTAGGGTTAGGGTTAGGTTCAGTGTTACGTTTAGGGCTAGGTCTTGTGCTAGTGCTGTTGTTACTGTTAGGGTTAGGGTTAGGGTTAGGGCTAGGTTTAGCGTTAGGTTTAGGGCTAGGGTAAAACTAGGGTTAGGTATAGGGTTAGGGCTACTGCTAGGGCTAGGTTTAGGTTTAGTGTTATGGCTAGGGTTTGGGCTAGGGTTAGGATTAGGGGTAGTGCTAGGTCTAGGGTTAGGGTTAGGTGATAGCTAGGGCTATGGTTGGGTTAAGGTTAGGTTTAGGGTTAGGGCTAGTGCTAGGGCTAGGGTTAGGGTTAGGTTTAGGGTTAAGGTTAGTGCTAGGGCTAGGGCTAGCGTTAGGTTTAGGGTTAGGGTTAGGGACAGGGCTGGGTCTAGGGATAGGTTTTTTTTTAGGGCTAGGGTTAGGTTTAGGGTTAGTGCTAGGGCTTCAAATAGGTCTAGGTGTAGGTTTAGAGTGTGGGTTAGGGTTAGGACTAGGGCTAGTGCTAGGGCTAGTGTTAGAGTTAGGTTTAGGGATAGGACTAGGTGTAGGGTCAGGGCTAGGGCTAGCATTAGGGTTATTGTTATGTTTAGGGCTAGGTTTAGGGTTATGGTGATTGTTAGGGCTAGGTTTAGGTTTGGGTTTAGGGCTAGGATTACGGTTATGGTTATGGTTATGTTTAGGGCAAGTTTAGGATTGGGGTTAGGGTTAATATTTGGTTAGGGTTAGGGCTAGGATTACTGTTATGGTTATGGTTAGGGCAAGTTTAGGATTGGAGTTAGGGTTAATATTTGGTTTAGGGCTAGTGTTGTGTTAACAGTTAGGACTATGACTAAATCTAAGGATATGGTTAAATTTAGGTGTAGGAATATGGTCAGGGTTAGTGTTAGGGTTTGTGTTCGGTTTCAGATTCAGGTTGGTTTAGGGTTAGGGTTAGGGCTAAGCTATGGCTAGCTCTAGGGCTAGGTTTACGGGTAGTTTCAGGGTTATGGCTAGGGCTAGGGCTAGGGCTAGGTTTAGGGTAGGGCTAGGTCTAGGGTTAGGGCTAGGGCTAGAACTAGGGCTGGCGTTAGGGATAGGTCTATTATTAGGGTTAGGGTTAGGGCTAGGGTTAGGGTTAGGGCTTGGGCTAGGGTTGTTGTTAGGGTTAGGGCTAGGGCCAGGGCTAGGGTCAGGGTTAGGATTATGGCTAGGGTTAGAGCTAGGTCTAGGGCTATGGCTGGGTTTAGGGATAGGGCTATGATTAGGGTTAGGGTTAGGGCTAGGGTTAGAGCTAGGGCTAGGTTTAGGGTTAGGGTTAGGTTTAGGGCTAGGTTTAGGTTTACGGTTAGGGTTAGGGTTAGGGTTAGATTTAGGGTTAGAGTTAGGGCTAGACTAGGTTTAGGGTTTGGGTTATAGTTAGGGCTATGGCTAGGTTTAGTGTTAGTGTTAGGGTTATGGCTAGGGCTAGGGTTACTGTTAGCGTTAGGATTATGGTTATGTCTAGGGCTAGGGCTAGGGCTAGGCTTAGGCATAGGGTTAGGAATAGTGCTTGGGTTAGGATGAGGGCTAGGCTTAGTTTTAGGGTTGTTTTTGGGGTTGGGGATTGGGTTGTGTTTAGGGTTAGAGTTAGTGTTAGGGTTACGCCTAGGGCTAGGGTTTCTGTTAGGGTTAGTGTTAGGGTTATGCCTGGAGCTAGGTCTAGTGCTAGGGCTAGGGCTATTGTTAGGGTTAGGGTTAGGGATAGGGCTAGGGCTAGGTTTAGGGTTAGAGTTAGGGTTAGGGCTAAGGCTTGGGAGAGGGCTAGGGCTAGGTTTATTGTTACGGTTAGTGTTAGGGCTAGGGCTAGTGTTAGGGTTAGGGTATGGATTAGAATAAAGGCTAGAGCCTGGGTTAGGGTTAATGTTAGGGTTAGGGCTAGGGTTTAGTTAGGGCTAGGGCTAGGGTTAGGGTTAGGGTTAAGGCTAGGGCCATGGCTAGGGTTAAGTTTATGGGTAGGGGTAGGGGTAGGGTTAGGGTTAAGGTTATGGTTAAGGCAAGGTTTAGGATTGGAGTTAGGGCTATTGTTAGGGTTAGGGCTTGTGTTAGGGATAGGGTTGGGGTCTGGTTTCAGGTTGGCATTGGGGTTAGGGTTAGGATTAGGGTTAGGGTTATGGCTGGTGCTAGGCTTAGGGATAGGTCTAGGTCTTGGGTTAGGGTTAGCGTTAGGGTTAGTGCTAGGGTTATTGTTATGTTTTGGAATAGTGCTAGGTGTAGGATTAGGGTTAGGGGTAGGGTGAGTTCTATGGTTAGGTTTAGGGTTAGGGCTGGGCTAGGGTTAGGGCTAGGGTTTGGGTTAGAATTAGGGCTAGGGCTAAGACTAGGGTTACGGTTAGGGTTAGGGCTAGGGCTAGAAATAGGGTTAGTTTTAGGGTTAGGGTTAGGGTTAGAGCTATGGTTAGGGTTAGGTTTAGGGCTAGGTCTAGGGATAGGGCTAGGGTTAGGGTTAGCGTTTGGGTTAGGGCTAGAGCTAAGGTTAGTGTTAGGTTTAGGTTTTGGGCTAGGGCTAGGGTTAGGTTTAGGGTTAGGGCTTGGATTAGGGTTAGGGTTAGGGTTAGGGTTAGGGTTATCGTTAGGGCTAGGTTTAGGATTGTGTCTAGGGCTATGTTTATGGTTAGGGCTAGGGTTAGTGTGAGGATTGGGGTCGGGGTTGGGGTTGTGGTTGGGGTTAGGGTTAGGATTAGGGTTAGGGTTATTGCTGTTGCTAGCTTTTGGGTTAGGTTTATGTTCATGGCTAGGGCTCAGGCTAGGGCTAGGGTTATTTTTAGGGTTTGGGATAATGCTATGGCTAGGGTTAGGGTTAGTGTTTGGGTTAGGGCTAGGGCTAGGGCTATGGTTAGGGTTAGGTTTAGGGTTAGTTTTAGGGCTACGGTCAGGTTTATGGTTATGGTTAGGGCTAGGGCTCCGGCAATGTCTAGGGTTAGGGTTAGGACTAGGGCTATGATTAGGGTTAGTGTTAGGGCTAGGCCTAGCGGAAGGGTTAGGTTCAGGGCTAGGGGTAGGGTTAGGTTTAAGGTTAGGTCTAAGGCTAGGGCTAGGTCTAGGGCTATGGCTAGGGTTAGGTTAGGGCTAGGGCTATGGTTAGTGTTAGGATTAGGTTTAGGGTTAGGGCTAGTGCTAGAATCAGGCATATGGTTAGGTTTAGGGTTAGAGTTAGGGCTTGGGCTAGTGTAGGGTTAGGTATAGGTTTAGGGCTATGGCTAGAATTACAGTTAAGTTTAGGGCTAGGGTTAGGGTTAGGGTTAGGGTTATCGTCAGGGCTAGGTTTAGGATTGGTGTTAGGACTATGGTTAGGGTTAGGGCTTGTGTTAGGGATAGTGTTGGGGTCGTGTTTGGGGTTGGCGTTGGGGTTAGGGTTAGGATTAGGGTTAGGGTTAGGGTTATGGCTCATGCTAGAGTTAGGGATAGGGATAGGATTACGGTTAGGGCTAGGACTAGGGCTAGGGCTTGGGTTCGGGATAGGTCTATGATTAGGTTTAGGGTTAGGGTAGGGTTAGGGCTAGGGCTAGGGCTAGGGTTGTTGTTAGGGTTAGGCTTGGGCCAGGGCTAGACCAGGGTTAGGGTTAGTGCTAGGGTTAGGGCTAGCGCTAGGGCTAGGGCTGGGGTTAGGGATAGGGCTAGGGCTAGGGTTAGAGCTAGGGCTAGGTTTAGGGTTAGGGTTAGGTTTAGGGCTAGGGTTATGTTTACGGTTAGGGTTAGGGTTAGGGTTATGTTTAGGGTTAGGGTTAGTTTAGGGCTTGACTAGGTTTAGGGTTAGGGTTAGAGTTAGGGCTATGGTTAGGTTTAGTGTTAGTGTTAGGGTTATGGCTAGGGCTAGGATTACTGTTAGCATTAAGATTATGGTTATGGCTGGGGCTAGGGCTAGGGTTAGGCATAGTGTTAGGAATAGGGCTAGGGTTAGGGTTAGGGTTAGGGTTGTTGTTTGAGGTTGGGAATGGGGTTGTGTTTAGGTTTAGAGTTAGTGTTAAGGTTACGCCTAGGTCTAGGGTTTCTGTTAGTCTTAGTGTTAGGGTTATGGCTAGGGCTAGGTCTAGTGCTAGTGCTAGGGCTATTGTTAGGGTTAGAGTTAGGGGTAGGGCTAGGGCTCGGTTTAGGGTTAGAGTTAGGGTTAGGGCTAGGGTTTCGGTTAGGTTTAGGGATAGCACTTGTGAGAGTGCTAGGGTTAGGTTAAGTGTTAGGGTTAGTGTTAGGGCTAGTGCTAGCGTTAGTATTAGGGTTAGGTATAGGGCTAGGGCTAGGGTATGGGTTAGAATTAGGGCTAGAGCTGGGGTTAGGGTTAGTGTTAGGTTTAGGGCTATTGTTTAGTTAGTGATAGGGCTAGGGTTAGGGTTAGGGTTAGGGCTAAGGCTAGGGCTAGGGTTAAGGTTAGGGGTAGCGGTAGGGGTAGGGTTAGGGCTAGGGTTAGATTTAAGGTTAGGGCTAGGTTTAGGGTCAAGGTTATGAGTAAGGCAAGGTTTAGGATTGGGTTTAGGGCTATGGTTAGGGTTAGGGCTTGGTTTAGGGTGAGGATTGTGGTCGGGGTTGGGGTTGTGGTTGGGGTTAGGGTTAGGATTAGGGTTAGGGTTATTGCTGTTGCTAGAGTTTGGGTCAGGGTTAGGGTCATGGCTAGGGCTCGGGCTAGGGCTAGGGTTATTTTTACGGTTTGGGATAATGCTATGGCTAGGGTTAGGGTTAGTGTTTGGGTTAGGGCTAGGGCTAGGGCTATGGTTAGGGTTAGGTTTAGGGTTAGTTTTAGGGCTACGGTCATGTTTATGGTTATGATTAGGGCTAGGGCTAGGGCTCCGGCAATGGCTAGGGTTAGGGTTAGGGCTAGGGCTATGATTAGGGTTAGTGTTAGGGCTAGGCCTAGGGGTAGGGTTAGGGTTAGGGCTAGGGGTAGGGGTAGGGGTAGGGTTAGGTCTAAGGCTAGGGCTATGTCTAGGGCTATGGCTAGGGTTAGGTTAGGGCTAGGGCTATGTTTAGTGTTAGGGTTAGGTTTAGGGTTAGGTCTAGTCCTAAAACCAGGCATATGGTTAGGTTCAGGGTTAGGGTTAGGGCTAGGGCTAGTGTAGGGTTAGGTTTATGTTTAGGGCTATGGCTAGAGTTACAGTTAATTTTAGGGCTAGGGTTAGGCTTAGGGTGGGTTATCCTCAGGGCTAGGTTTAGGATTGGTGTTAGGACTATGGTTAGGGTTAGGGCTTGTGTTAGGGATAGTGTTGGGGTCGTGTTTGGGGTTGGCGTTGGGGTTATGGTTAGTATTAGGGTTATGGCTGGTGCTAGGGTTAGGGATAGTGCTAGGATTCGGTTAGGTTTAGGGCTAGGGTTAGGGTTATGTTTATTGTTAGAGCTAGGTTTAGGTTTGGGTTTAGGGCTAGTGTTAGGGTAAGGGTTAAGGCTAAGATTACCGTTATGGTTATGGTTAGTGCAAGTTTAGGATTGGGGTTAGGGTTAATGTTAGGTTTAGGTCTAGTGTTGTGTTTACAGTTAGGACTATGACTAAATCTAAGGCTATATGGTTAAGTTTTGGTGTACGATCATGGTCAGAGTTATGGTTAGGGTTCGCGTTCGGGTTCGGATTCTGGTTTGGTTTAGGGTTAGGGTTAGGGCCTAGCTATGTCTAGGTCTAGGGCTAGGTTTAGGGGTAGGTTTAGGGTTATGGCTAGGGCTAGGGCTAGGACTAGGGTTAGGGCTAGCGTTAGGGCTAGGGCTGGGGTTAGGGATAGGTCTATGATTAGGTTTAGGGTTAGGGTAGGGTTAGGGCTAGGGCTAGGGCTAGGGTTGTTGTTAAGTTTAGGGCTTGAGCCAGGGCTAGGGTCAGGGTTAGGGTTAGTACTAGGGTTAGGGCTAGTGCTAGGGTTAGGGCTGGGGTTAGGGAAATGGCTATGATTAGGGTTAAGTTTAGGGCTAGGTTTAGAGCTAGGGCTAGGTTTAGGGTTAGGGTTAGGTTTAGGGCTAGGGTTAGGTTTACGGTTAGGGTTAGGGTTAGGGTTAGGTTTAGGGTAGGGCTAGACTAGGTTTAGGGTTAGGGTTAGAGTTAGGGCTCGGGCTAGGTTTAGTGTTAGTGTTAATGTTATGGCTAGGACTAGGATTACTGTTAGCATTAGGATTATGGTTATGTCTAGTGCTAGGGCTAGGGCTAGGGTTAGGCATAGGGTTAGGAATAGGGCTAGGGTTAGGGTTAGGGTTAGGTCTAGGGTTAGGATTAGGGTTAGGGTTAGGGTTAGGGTTGTTGTTTGGGGTTGGGAATGGGGTTGTGTTTAGGTTTAGAGTTAGTGTTAGGCTTACGGATAGGGCTAGGGTTTCTGTCAGGGTTAGTGTTAGGGTTATGGCTAGGGCTAGATCTAGTGCTAGGGCTAGGGCTATTGTTAGTGTTAGGGTTAGGGATAGGGCTAGGGCTAGGTTTAGTGTTAGAGTTAGGGTTAGGGCTAGGGTTAGGTTTAGGTTTAGGGATAGGGCTTGGGAGAGCGCTAGGGTTAGGTTTAGGGTTAGGGTTAGTGTTAGGGCTAGTGCTAGGTTTAGGGTTAGGGTTAGGTTTAGGGATAGGGTTACGGCTAGGGATAGGGTTAGTGTTAGGGTTAGGTCTAGGTCTAGGGCTAGGGCTAGGGTATGGGTTAGAATTAGGGCTAGAGCTAGAGTTAGGGTTATGTTTAGGGCTAGGGCTAGGGTTTAGTTAGGGCTAGGGCTAGGGCTAGGGCTAGGGTTAGGTTTAGGGTGAGGGTTAGGTCTAGGGTTAGGTTTAGGGCTTGGGCTAGGGTTAGGGTTAAGGTTATTGTTAGGGCCAGATTTAGGATTGGGTTTAGTGTTTGGTTAGTGTTAGGGCTAGTGTTAGGTAGAGGTTTTGGGTCGGGTTTCAGGTTGGCGTGGGGTTAGATTTAGGATTAAGTTTAGGGTTATGGCTGGTGCTAGGGTTAGGGACAGGTCTAGGTCTAGGGTTAGGGTTAGGTTTAGGGTTAGGGCTAGGGTTATTGTTATATTTAGGAATAGTGCTAGGGCTAGGCTTAGGGTTAGGTGTAGGGTTAGGGCTATGGTTAGTGTTAGGGTTAAGTCCTGGCTAGGGCTAGGGCTAGTGTTTGGGTTCAAATTAGGGCTAGGTCTAGGGTTATGGTTAGGTTTAGGTTTAGGGCTAGGGCTAGGGTTTAGTTAGGCTAGGGCTAGGGTTAGGGTTAGGGCAATGACTAAGGCTAGGGTTTTGTTTAGGGTTAGGGTTAATTTAGGGCTAGGGCTTGGGCTAGCGCTCGGGTTAGTTTTATGGTTAGGATTAGGGTTAGAGCTAGGGATAAGGTTAGGTTTAGGTCTAGGTCTAGGGATAGGGCTAGGGTTCGGGTTAGCGTTTGGGTTAGGGCTAGAGCTAGGGTTAGTGTTAGGTTTAGGTTTAGGGCTAGGACTAGGGATACAGTTATCGTTAGGGCTTGGGATAGGATTAGGATTAGGGTTATCGTTAGGGCTAGATTTAGGACTGGATTTAGGGCTATGGTAAGGGTTATGGCTATGGTTAGGGTTAGGGCTATGGTTAGGATTAGGATTGGGGTCGGGGTTGCAGTTGGGGTCGGGGTTAGGGTCAGGATTAGGTTTAGTGTTATGGCTGGTGCTAGGGTTTGGGTTAGGGTTAGGGTCATGGCTAGGGCTATGGCTAGGTTTAGGTTTAGCATTAGGGCTAGGGATAGGACTAGGGCTAGGGTTAGGTTTAGGGCTAGGCTAGGGCTAGGGCTAGGGTTAGGGTTAGGGTTAGGTCTAGGGCCAGGTCTAGGGCTACCTTTACGTTTAGAATTAGGGTTAGGGTTAGGGCTAAGCTACTGCTAGGTCTTGGGCTAGGTTTATGGGTAGGTTTTGGGTTATGGTTCGGACTAGGGCTAGGGCTAGTGTTAGGGTAACGGTTAGGTCTAGGGTTAGGGCTATGGTTAGGGTTATGGTTAGGGTTAGGGTTAGGGTTAGTGTTAGGGTTAGGGTTAGGGCCAGGGCTAGGGTTAGGATTAGGGTTAGGGTTAGGGTTAGGGCTGGTGTTAGGGATAGGGCTATGATTAGTGTTAGGGTTAGGGCTAGATTAGGGCTAGGGTTAGGGCTAGGGCTGGGGTTAGGGATAGGGCTATGTTTAGGGTTAGGGTTAGGGCTAGGGTTAGGGCTAGGGCTACGTTTAGTGTTAGGGTTAGGTTTAGGGCTAGGGTTAGGTTTAGAGTTAGGGTTAGGGCTATGGTTAGCGTTAGGTTTAGTTTTAGGTTTAGGGTTAGGGCTTGACTAGGTTTAGTGTTAGGGTTAGAGTTAGGACTAGGGCTTGGTCTAGGGTTAGTGTTAGGTATAGGGTTAGGATTACGGTTAGGGCTAGGTCTATGGTTAGGTTTTATGTTATCGTTAGGGCTAGGTTTAGGACTGGATTTAGGGCTATGGTAAGGGTTATGGCTATGGTTAGGGTTAGGGCTATGGTTAGGATTAGGATTGGGGTCGGGGTTGCAGTTGGGGTCGGGGTTAGGGTCAGGATTAGGTTTAGTTTTATGGCTGGTGCTAGGGTTTGGGTTAGGGTTAGGGTCATGGCTAGGGCTATGGCTAGGTTTAGGTTTAGCATTAGGGCTAGGGATAGGACTAGGGCTAGGGTTAGGTTTAGGGCTAGGCTAGGGCTAGGGCTAGGGTTAGGGTTAGGGTTAGGTCTAGGGCCAGGTCTAGGGCTACCTTTACGTTTAGAATTAGGGTTAGGGTTAGGGCTAAGCTACTGCTAGGTCTTGGGCTAGGTTTAGGGGTAGGTTTTGGGTTATGGTTCGGGCTAGGGCTAGGGCTAGTGTTAGGGTAACGGTTAGGTCTAGGGTTAGGGCTATGGTTAGGGTTATGGTTAGGGTTAGGGTTAGGGTTAGTGTTAGGGTTAGGGTTAGGGCCAGGGCTAGGGTTAGGATTAGGGTTAGGGTTAGGGTTAGGGCTGGTGTTAGGGATAGGGCTATGATTAGTGTTAGGGTTAGGGCTAGATTAGGGCTAGGGTTAGGGCTAGGGCTGGGGTTAGGGATAGGGCTATGTTTAGGGTTAGGGTTAGGGCTAGGGTTAGGGCTAGGGCTACGTTTAGTGTTAGGGTTAGGTTTAGGGCTAGGGTTAGGTTTAGAGTTAGGGTTAGGGCTATGGTTAGCGTTAGGTTTAGTTTTAGGTTTAGGGTTAGGGCTAGACTAGGTTTAGTGTTAGGGTTAGAGTTAGGACTAGGGCTTGGTCTAGGGTTAGTGTTAGGTATAGGGTTAGGATTACGGTTAGGGCTAGGTCTATGGTTAGGTTTTATGTTATCGTTAGGGCTAGGTTTAGGATTGGGGTTAGGGCTACGGTTAGGGGAAGGACTAGTGTTGGGGTTAGCGTTGCGGTCTTGTTTAGGTTTGGTGTTGGGTTTAGGGTTAGATTTTGGGTTAGGGTTATGCCTGATGCTAGGGTTAGGGTTAGGGTTAGAGTCATGGCTAGGGCTAGGGCTAGGGCTAGGGCTAGGTTTATTGTTAGGGTTAGGGATAGTGCTAGGGCTAGGTTTAGGGTTAGTGTTAAGGTTAGGGCTAAGGCTAGGGCTATGGTTAGGTTTAGGGTTAGGGTTAGCTTTAGGGCTATGGTTAGGGTTATGGTTATGGTTAGGGGTACGTCTAGGGCTAGGGCTAGAGCTAGGGTATGGGTTAGAATTAGGGCTAAAGCTGGGGTTAGTGTTAGTGTTAGGGTTATGGCTAGGGTTTAGTTAGGGCTAGGGCTAGGTTTAGGGTTAGGGTTAGGGCTATGGCTAGGTCTAGGGTTAAGGTTAGGGGTAGGGGTAAGGGTAGGGTTATGGCTAGGGTTAGGTTTAAGGTTATGGCTAGGTTTAGGGTTAAGGTTATGGTTAAGGCAAGGTTGGTGATTGGGATTAGGGCTATAGTTAGGGTTAGGGCTTGTGTTAGGGATAGGGTTGGTGTCTGGTTTCGGGTTGGCGTTGGGGTTAGGGTTAGTATTAGGGTTAGGGTTATGGCTGGGTCTAGGGTTAGGGATAGGTCTAGGTCTAGGATTCGGGTTAGGGTTAGGGTTAGGGCTAGGGTTATTGTTATGTTTAGAAAATGTGCTAGGGCTAGGGTTAGGGGTAGGGTTAGTTCTATGGTTAGTGTTAGGGTTAGGGCTGGGCTAGGGTTTGGGCTAGGGTTTGGGTTAGAATTAGGGCTACGGCTAGGGTTACGGTTAGGGTTAGGGCTAGGCCTAGGGTTTAGTTAGGCTAGGGCTAGGGTTAGGGTTAGGGTTAGTACTAATGTTAGAAGTAGGGTTAGTTTTAGGGTTAGGGTTAGGGTTAGAACTAGGGTTAGGGTTAGGTTTAGGGCTAGGTCTAGGGATAGGGCTAGGGTTAGGGTTAGGGTTTGGGTTAGGGCTAGAGCTAGGGTTAGTGTTAGGTTTAGGTTTTTGCCTAGGGCTAGGGTTAGGTTTAGGGTTCGGGCTTGGGTTAGGGTTAGTGTTAGGGTTAGGTTGAGGATTGGGGTCGGTGTTGGGGTTGGTGTTGTGGTTGGGGTTAGGGTTAGGATTAGGGTTAGGGTTATTGCTGTTGCTAGATTTTGTTTTATGGTTAGGGTCATGTTGTGGGCTCGGGCTAGGGCTAGGGTTAGGCATATGGTTAGGAATAGAAATAGGGTTAGGGTTAGGGTTAGGGCTAGTGTTAGGGTTAGGGTTAGGGTTGTTGTTGTGGTTGGGAATGGGGTTGTGTTTAGGGTTAGAGTTAGTGTTAGTGTTAAGCCTAGGGCTAGGGTTACTGTTACGGTTAATGTTATGGTTATGGCTAGAGCTAGGTCTAGTGCTAGGGCTAGGGCTATTTTTAGGGTTAGGGTTAGGGATAGGGCTAGGGCTAGGGTTAGGTTTAGGGATAGGACTTGGGAGAGGGCTAGGGCTATGTTTAGGGTTAGGGTTAGTGTTAGGGCTAGTGCTAGGGTTAGGGTTAGGTTTAGGTTTAGAGATAGGGTTACGGCTAGGGATAGGGTTAGTGTTAGGGTTAGGTCTAGGCCTAGGGTATGGCTAGGGTATGGGTTAGAATTAGGGCTAGAGCTAGGGTTAGGGTTATGGTTAGTGCTAAGGCTAGGGTTTAGTTAGGGCTAGGGCTAGGGTTAGGGTTAGGGTTAGGGTTAGGGCTAGGTCTAGGGTTAGGGTTAGGTTTAGGTTTAGCAGTAGGGGTAGGGTTAGGTCTAGGGTTAGGTTTAGGGTTAGGGCTAGGGTTAGGGTTAAGGTTATGGTTAGGGCAAGATTTAGGATTGGGTTTAGGGTTATGGTTAGTGTTAGGGCTAGTGTTAGGTATAGGTTTGGGGTCGGGTTTCAGGTTGGCCTGGGGTTAGCTTTAGGATTAAGGTTAGGGTTATGGCTGGTGCTAGGTTTAGGGACAGGTCTAGGTCTAGGGTTAGAGTTAGGTTAGGGTTAGGGCTAGGGTTATTGTTATATTTAGGAATAGTGCTAGGTCTATGGTTAGGGTTAGGGGTAGGGTTAGGGCTATGGTTAGTGTTAGGGTTAGGGCCTGGCTAGGGCTAGGGCTAGTGTTTGGGTTTGAATTAGGGCTAGGTCTAGGGTTACAGTTAGGTTTAGGTTTAGGGCTAGGGCTAGGGATTAGTTAGGCTAGGGCTAGGGTTAGGGTTAGGGCAATGACTAGGGCTAGGGTTAGGTTTAGGGTTAGGGTTAATTTAGGGCTAGGGCTTGGGCTAGTGCTCGGGTTAATTTTACGGTTAGGATTAGGGTTAGAGCTAGGGTTAAAGTTAGGTTTAGGTCTAGGTCTAGGGATAGGGGTAGGGTTCGGTTTAGCGTTTGGGTAGGGCTAGAGCTAGGGTTACGGTTATGGTTATGGGTTGGGTTAGCATTAGGATTAGGGTTATCGTTAGGCTAGGTTTAGGATTGGATTTAGGGCTATGGTTAGGGTTACGGCTATGGTTAGGATTAGGATTCGGGTCGGGGTTGCGGTTGGGGTTGGGGTTAGGGTCAGGATTAGGGTTAGTGTTATGGCTGGTGCTAGGGTTTGGGTTAGGGTTAGGGTCATGGCTAGGGCTTGAGCTAAGGCTAGGTTTATTGTTAGGGTTAAGGATAATGCTACCGCTAGGGTTAGGGTTACTGTTAGGGTTAGGGCTAGGGCTAGGACTATGGTTAGTGTTAGGGTTAGGGTCTGTTTTAGGGCTACGGTCAGGGTTATGGTTATGGTTTGGGCTAGGGCTAGGGCTGCGGCAATGGCCTGGGTTAGGGTTAGGGCTAGGCCTATGATTAGGGTTAGGGTTAGGGTTAGTTTTAAGGTTAGGTTAGTGCTAGGTGTAGGGGTAGGGTTAGGGTTAGGGCTAGGGGTAGGGTTAGGGTTAGGGTTAGGGTTAGGGTTAGGGCTAGGGCTAGGGCCAGGTATAGGGTTAGGTTTAGGGTTAGGGTTAGAACTAGGGTTAGGGTTAGGTTTAGGGCTAGGTCTAGGGATAGGGCTAGGGTTAGGGTTAGGGTTTGGGTTAGGGCTAGAGCTAGGGTTAGTGTTAGGTTTAGGTTTTTGCCTAGGGCTAGGGTTAGGTTTAGGGTTCGGGCTTGGGTTAGGGTTAGTGTTAGGGTTAGGTTGAGGATTGGTGTCGGTGTTGGGGTTGGTGTTGTGGTTGGGGTTAGGGTTAGGATTAGGGTTAGGGTTATTGCTGTTGCTAGATTTTGTTTTATGGTTAGGGTCATGTTGTGGGCTCGGGCTAGGGCTAGGGTTAGGCATATGGTTAGGAATAGAAATAGGGTTAGGGTTAGGGTTAGGGCTAGTGTTAGGGTTAGGGTTAGGGTTGTTGTTGTGGTTGGGAATGGGGTTGTGTTTAGGGTTAGAGTTAGTGTTAGTGTTAAGCCTAGGGCTAGGGTTACTGTTACGGTTAATGTTACGGTTATGGCTAGAGCTAGGTCTAGTGCTAGGGCTAGGGCTATTTTTAGGGTTAGGGTTAGGGATAGGGCTAGGGCTAGGGTTAGGTTTAGGAATAGGACTTGGGAGAGGGCTAGGGCTATGTTTAGGGTTAGGGTTAGTGTTAGGGCTAGTGCTAGGGTTAGGGTTAGGTTTAGGTTTAGAGATAGGGTTACGGCTAGGGATAGGGTTAGTGTTAGGGTTAGGTCTAGGCCTAGGGTATGGCTAGGGTATGGGTTAGAATTAGGGCTAGAGCTAGGGTTAGGGTTATGGTTAGTGCTAAGGCTAGGGTTTAGTTAGGGCTAGGGCTAGGGTTAGGGTTAGGGTTAGGGTTAGGGCTAGGTCTAGGGTTAGGGTTAGGTTTAGGTTTAGCAGTAGGGGTAGGGTTAGGTCTAGGGTTAGGTTTAGGGTTAGGGCTAGGGTTAGGGTTAAGGTTATGGTTAGGGCAAGATTTAGGATTGGGTTTAGGGTTATGGTTAGTGTTAGGGCTAGTGTTAGGTATAGGTTTGGGGTCGGGTTTCAGGTTGGCCTGGGGTTAGCTTTAGGATTAAGGTTAGGGTTATGGCTGGTGCTAGGTTTAGGGACAGGTCTAGGTCTAGGGTTAGAGTTAGGTTAGGGTTAGGGCTAGGGTTATTGTTATATTTAGGAATAGTGCTAGGTCTATGGTTAGGGTTAGGGGTAGGGTTAGGGCTATGGTTAGTGTTAGGGTTAGGGCCTGGCTAGGGCTAGGGCTAGTGTTTGGGTTTGAATTAGGGCTAGGTCTAGGGTTACGGTTAGGTTTAGGTTTAGGGCTAGGGCTAGGGATTAGTTAGGCTAGGGCTAGGGTTAGGGTTAGGGCAATGACTAGGGCTAGGGTTAGGTTTAGGGTTAGGGTTAATTTAGGGCTAGGGCTTGGGCTAGTGCTCGGGTTAATTTTACGGTTAGGATTAGGGTTAGAGCTAGGGTTAAAGTTAGGTTTAGGTCTAGGTCTAGGGATAGGGGTAGGGTTCGGTTTAGCGTTTGGGTAGGGCTAGAGCTAGGGTTACGGTTATGGTTATGGGTTGGGTTAGCATTAGGATTAGGGTTATCGTTAGGCTAGGTTTAGGATTGGATTTAGGGCTATGGTTAGGGTTACGGCTATGGTTAGGATTAGGATTCGGGTCGGGGTTGCGGTTGGGGTTGGGGTTAGGGTCAGGATTAGGGTTAGTGTTATGGCTGGTGCTAGGGTTTGGGTTAGGGTTAGGGTCATGGCTAGGGCTTGAGCTAAGGCTAGGTTTATTGTTAGGGTTAAGGATAATGCTACCGCTAGGGTTAGGGTTACTGTTAGGGTTAGGGCTAGGGCTAGGACTATGGTTAGTGTTAGGGTTAGGGTCTGTTTTAGGGCTACAGTCAGGGTTATGGTTATGGTTTGGGCTAGGGCTAGGGCTGCGGCAATGGCCTGGGTTAGGGTTAGGGCTAGGCCTATGATTAGGGTTAGGGTTAGGGTTAGTTTTAAGGTTAGGTTAGTGCTAGGTGTAGGGGTAGGGTTAGGGTTAGGGCTAGGGGTAGGGTTAGGGTTAGGGTTAGGGTTAGGGTTAGGGCTAGGGCTAGGGCCAGGTATAGGGTTAGGTTTAGGGTTAGGGTTAGAACTAGGGTTAGGGTTAGGTTTAGGGCTAGGTCTAGGGATAGGGCTAGGGTTAGGGTTAGGGTTAGGGCTAGGGTTAGGTTTAGGGTTAGGGTTATCTTCAGGGCTAGGTTTAGGATTGTGGTTAGGACTATTCTTAGGGTAGGGCTAGTGTTAGGGATAGGGTTGGGGTCGTGTTTGGTGTTGGCTTTGGGGTTAGGGTTAGGATTAGGGTTAGGGTTATGGCTGGTTCTAGGGTTAGGGATAGAGCTAGGGATAGGGTTATGTTTAGTATTAGGGTTAGGGCTTTGGTTATTTTTAGGGTTAGGAATAGTGCTAGGGCTAGGGTTAGGGTTAGGGGTAGGGTTAGAGCTATGGTTAGTTTAGGGTTAGGGCTAGGGTTAGTGTTAGTGTTAGGGCTAGGATTAGGGTTAGGGCTTGTGCTAGGGCTAGGGTTAGGTTTAGCATTAGGGTTAGGGCTTTCGTTATTTTTAGGGTTGGGAATAGTGCTAGGGCTAGGGTTAGGGTTAGGGTTAGGGTTAGAGCTACGGTTTGTGTTAGGGTTAGGGCTAGGGTTAAAGTTAGGGGTAGGTCTAGAGCTAGGGTTAGGTTTAGGTTTAGGGCTAGGGCTAGGACTAGGATTAGGTTTAGGGTCAGGACTAGGTTTACGGTTATGGTTAAGGTTAGAGCTAGGGCTAGGGCTAGGGCTATTGTTAGGGTTAGGTTAGTGCTAGGGCTATGGTTCGGGTAAGATTTAGGGTTAGGTTTAGGGTTAGGGCTAGGTTTAGGGCTAGGGCTAAGGATAGGTTTAGGGTTAGGGTTAGGGCTAGGGCTAGGGCTAGGTTTAGGTTTAGCATTGGGGCTAGGGATAGGACTAGGGCTAGGGTTAGGTTTAGGGCTATGGCTAGGGTTAGGGTTAGGGTTAGGTCTAGGGCCAGGTCTAGGGCTAGCTTTACGTTTAGAATTAGGGTTAGGTTAGGGCTACTGCTAGTGCTAGGGCTACGGTTAGGGTTAGGTTTAGGGATAGTGCTAGGGGCAGGGTTAGGGGTAGGGCTAGGTTATGGGTTATGGTTAGGGCTACGGTTAGGGTTATGGTTATGGTTAGGGCTAGGTTTAGTTTTGGGGTTAGGGCTAGGGTTTAGGTTAGGGCCAGTGTTGGGTTTAGGGTTAGGGCTAGGATTACGGTTATTGTTATGGTTAGGGCAAGTTTAGGATTGGGGTTAGGGCTAGTGTTAGTGTTAGGGCTAGCGATAGGGCAAGGGTTAGGGCTAGAGTTAGGTTTAGGGCTAGTGTTGTTTTTACAGCTAAAACTATGGCTAAGCCTAAGGCTGTGGTTAATTTAGTTGTAGGATTATGGTCAGGGTGAGGGTTATGGTTCGGGTTCGGATTCGGGTTCGGTTTAGGGTTATTATTAGGGCTAAGCTACTGCTAGGTCTTGGGCTAGGTTTAGGGGTAGGTTTTGGGTTATGGCTCGGGCTAGGGCTAGGGCTAGTGTTAGGGTAAGTGTTCGGTCTAGGGTTAGGGCTATGGTTAGGGTTAGGGTTAGGGTTAGGGTTAGGGTTAGGGTTAGGGCCAGGGCTAGGGTTAGGATTAGGGTTAGGGTTAGGGTTAGGGCTGGTGTTAGGGATAGGGCTATGATTAGTGTTAGGGTGAGGGCTAGGATTAGGGCTAGGGCTAGGTCTAGGGCTGGGGTTAGGGATAGGGCTATGTTTAGGGTTAGGGTTAGGGCTAGGGTTAGGTCTAGGGCTAGGGTTAGGGTTTGGTTTAGGGTTAGGGTTAGGGTTAGGTTTAGAGTTAGGGTTAGGGCTAGGGTTAGCGTTAGGTTTAGTTTTAGGCTTAGGGTTAGGGCTAGACTAGGTTTAGTGTTAGGGTTAGAGTTAGGGCTAGGGCTTGGTCTAGGGTTAGTGTTAGGTATAGGGTTAGGGTTACGGTTAGGGCTAGGGTTACGGTTAGGTTTTACGTTATCGTTAGGGTTAGGTTTAGGATTGGGGTTAGTGCTATGGTTAGGGGAAGGACTAGTGTTGGGGTTAGCGTTGCGATCTTGTTTGGGTTTGGTGTTTTTGTTTAGGGTTAGATTTTGGGTTAGGGTTATGCCTGATGCTAGGGTTAGGGTTAGGGTTAGAGTCATGGCTAGGGCTAGGGCTAGCCCTAGGGCTAGGTTTATTGTTAGGGTTAGGGATAGTGCTAGGGCTAGGTTTAGGGTTAGTGTTAAGGTTAGGGCTAAGGCTAGAGCTATGGTTAGGTTTAGGGTTAGGGTTAGCTATGGGGCTACAGTTAGGGTTATGGTTATGGTTAGGGGTAGGTCTCGGGCTAGGGCTAGGGCTAGGGTTAGGGTTAGGGTTAGGGCTAGGGCTACAATTAGGGTTAGGGTTAGGGCTAGGGCTTGGGAGAAGGATAAGGTTAGGGTTAGGGTTAGAGTTATGTTTAGGGCTAGGACTAAGGTTATGATTAGGTTTAGGGTTAGGGTATGGATGGTGCTAAAGTTAGGTTTTGGGTTAGGGCTAGGGCTAGGGTTAGGTTTAGGGCTAGGTTTAGTGTTAGTGTTAGGGCTAGGAATTAGGTTAGGGTTGGGGTCGTGGTTGGGGTTGGGGTTGGGGTAAGGGTAGGGTTAGGGTTAGGGTTATGGCTAGGGCAAAGGTTAGGGTTAGGGTTAGGGCTAGGGTTATGGTTAGGGTTAGTGTTAGGGCTAGGGCTAAGGCTAGGTCTAGGGTTAGGGTTAGTTTTAGTGATACGGTTAGGGCTAGGCTAAGGGCTAGGGCTAGGGCTAGGTTTAGGGTTAGGATTAGATTTAGGGTTAGGGCTAGGTCTAGGGTCAGTGTTAGGGTTAGGTTTACGGTTTAGGTCTAGGGCTAGGGTTAGGTTAGGGTTGTGGTCGGGGTTGGGGTTGTTGTTGGGGTTCGGGTTAGGATTAGGGTTAGGGTTATGGCTGGTGCTAGGGTTAGAGTTAGGGTTAGGGTTATGGTTACGGCTAGGGCTAGGGCTAGGGCGAGGGCTAGGTTTAGTGTTCGTGTTAGGGTTATGGCTGGGGCTAGGGTTACTGTTAGCGTTAGGGTGATGGTTATGCCTAGGGCTAGGGCTAGGGTTTAGTTAGGGCTAGGTCTAGGGTTAGGGTTAGGTTTAGGTTTAAGGCTAGGGCTAGGGTTATGTTGAGGGTTAGGGTTAAGTTTAGAAATAGGGGTTGGGCTAGAACTAGCGTTAGTTTTAGGGTTAGGGTTAGGGCTAGAGCTAGGGTTAGTGTTAGGTTTAGGTTTAGGGCTAGGGTTAGGGTTACGGTTAGGGTTAGGGCTAGGGTCAGGTTTAGGGTTAAGGTTATCGTTAGGGCTAGGTTTAGGATTGGGTTTAGGGCTATGGTTTGGGTTAAGGCTAGGGTTAGTGTTAGGTTTGGTGTCTGGTCTGGGATTGAGGTTTGTGTTAGGGTTAGGATTAGTGTTAGGTTTATGACTGGTGTTTGGGGTTGGGTTAGGGTTAGGGTCATGGCTTGGACTAGGGCTAGGGCTAGTGCTAGGTTTATTGTTATGGTTAGGGATAATGTTAGGGCTAGGGTTAGGGTTAGTGTTAGGGTTAGGGCTAGGGCTAGTGCTATGTTTAGGTTTAGGGCTAGGATTGCTGTTAGGGTTAGGGTTAAGGTTAGCGTTATGGTTCGGACTTGGGCTAGGGCTAGGGTTAATTTTAGGGTTAGGGATAATGCTAGGGCTGTGGTTAGGGTTAGGGTTAGGGTTAGGGTTAGGGTTATGGCTAGGGCTAGGGCTAGGGCTAGGGATAGGGATAAGGTTAATGTTAGGGTTAGGGTTAGGGCTAGGGTAGGGTTAGGGTCAGGGTTAGGGCTAAGGTTAGGTTTAGGTTTAGGGTTAGGGTTAGTGCTCGGGCTAGGTCTAGGGCTAGGTTTAGGTTTAGGGTTAGGGTTAGTGCTAGGGCTAGGGCTATGGCTAGGGCTAGCTTTAGGGTAAGGGTTAGGTCTAGGAAAGGGCCAGGCATACAGTATGGTTTAGGGCAAGGGTAGGGCTAGGGTTAGGGTTAGGGTTAGGGCTAGGGCTAGAGCTAGGGCTAGGGCTAGGGTTATTATTGGGGTTAGGGATTGGTCTAGGGCTAGGGTTAAGATTATTGTTATGGTTATTGGTAGGGCTAGGGATAGTGTTAGAGTAGTGTTAGAGTTTGGGGTTACGGCTAGGGCTAGGGCTATGGTTAGGGTCAGTTTTAGGTTTAGGGTTTGGGTTACGGCTAGGATAGGGTTAGGGTTGGGGTTAGGTCTAGGGCAGGGCTAGGGCTAGGGTTTGGGTTAGAATTAGGGCTAGGGCTAGGGTTAGGTTTAGGATTAGTGCTAGGGCTAGGGTTTAGTTAGGGCTAGGGTTAGAATTAGGGTTAGGGCTAGGGTTAGGATAAGGGTTATGTTTAGGGTTAGGGTTAAGTTTAGAAATAGGGCTTGGGCTAGTGCTAGGGTTAGTTTTAAGGTTAGGGATAGGGTTAGAGCTAGGGTTAGGGTTAGGGTTAGGGCTAGGTCTAGGGATAGGGCTAGTGTTAGGGTTAACGTTAGGGTTAGGGCAATTGCTAGTGTTAGTGTAGGTTTAGGTTTAGGGCTAGGGCTATGGTTACAGTTAGGGTTAATGCTAGGATTAGGCTTAGGGTTAGGGTTATCGTTAGGGCTAGGTTTAGTATTGGGTTTAGGGCTATGGTTAGTGTTAGGACTGGGGTTTGGGTTCGTGTTGGGGTCGGGGTTGGGGTTGTGGTTGGGCTTAGGGTTAGGATTAGGGTTAGGTTATGTCTGGTGCCAGGGTTTGGGTTAGGTTTAGGGTCATGGCTAGGGCTAGGGCTGGGGTTATTGTCACGTTAGGGATAATGCGAGGGCTAGGGTTAGGGTTAGTGTTAGGGTTAGGGCTAGGGCTAGGTCTATTATGAGGTTTAGGTTTAGGGTTAGTTTTAGGGCTACGGTTGAGCTTATGTTTATGGTTAGGGCTAGGGCTATGCAAAGGTCTAGGGTTAGGGTTACGGGAAGGTCTATGATTAGGGTTAGGGTTAGGGTTAAGGTTAGGGTTAGGTGTAGGGTAGGGCTAGGGTTAGTTTTAGGGTTAGGGCTAGGGTTAGGGTTAAGGTTATTGTTAGGGCAAGGTTTAGGATTGGGGTTAGGGCTAAAGTTAGGGTTAGGGCTAATGTTAGTGTTAGGGTTACGGCTAGGGCTAGGGTTACTGTTAGGGTTAAAGTTAGAGTTAGGCCTGGGCTTGGTCTTGTGCTATGGCTAGTGCTATGGTTAGGGTTAGGGTTAGGGTTAGGGACAGGGCTTGGGCTAGGGTTAGTGTTAGGGTTAGGGTTAGGGCTAGGTTAGGTTTAGGGTGTGGGATAGGGCTTGAGAGAATGCTAGGGCTAGGTTTAAGGTTAGGGTTACTGTTAGGGCTAGTGCTAGGGTTAAGGTTAGGTTTACATTTAGGGCTAGGGTTACGGCTAGGGTTAGGGTTAGTGTTAGGGTTATGGCTAGGGCTAGGTCTAGGGCTAGAGTTTGGGTTAGAATTAGGGCTAGGGCTACGGTTAGGGTTAGGGTTAGGGCTAGGGCTAGGGCTATGGTTAGGGTTAAGGCTAGGGCTAGGGTTATGGTTAGGTTTAGGGCTAGTTCTAGGTCTAGGGTTAGGTTTAGTGTTAGGGTTGAGTTTACGGTTAGGGCTTGGGCTAGTGCTAGTGTTAGTTTTAGGGTTTTGGTTAGGGTTATGACTAGGTCTTGGGCTAGGGCTAGCATTAAGGTAAGGGTTAGGGCTAGGTAAAGGGCTAGGCATAGGGTTAAGTTTAAGGCTAGGGCTAGGGCTAGGGTTAGGTTTAGTGTTAAGGTTAGGGCTAGGCCTAGGGCTAGGGCTTTGGTTATTGTAGGTTTAGGGTTAGGGTTAGATCTACGGTTACGGTTAGGTTAAGTCTAGGTCTAGTCCTAGAAATAGGGCTAGGGTTAGGGTTAGGGTTTTTGTTGGTGTCCAGGTTGATTTGGTCTAGGTTTAGGTTTAGGTTTAGTGTTAGGGTTATGGCAAGGGCTAGGGTTACTGTTAGGTTTAGGGTTAGGGTTATGGCTAGGGCTAGGGTTACTTTTAGTGTTAGGGTTAGGTTTAGGTTATGGTTAGGTCTTGGGAGAGGGCTAGGGTTAGGGTTAGGGTTAGGGCTAGGGTTAGGGTTATGGTTAGGGTTAGTTTTAGTGCTAGGGCTGGGGCTAGTGTTAGAGTTTGGTTTAGGGCTAGGACTAGGTTTAGAGTTAGGTTTAGTGCTAGGTTTCATTTTAGGGTTAGGGCTAGGATTAGGGTTAGTGTTGAGGTTGGGGTTGGTGTTGGGGTTGGAGTAAGGGTTAGGGTTAGGGGTTGTTTATGGATAGGGGTAGCATTAGGATTAGGGTTAGGGCTAGGGTTATGGTTAGGGTTAGGGCTAGGGCTAGGTCTATGGTTAGGGTTAGTTTTAGCATTAGGGTTAGGGCTAGGGACACGGCTAGGGCTAGGTTTATGGTTAGGATTAGAGTTTATTATGGCTAAGGCTAGGCCTCATGTTAGGGTTAGGTTTAGGTTTAGGGTTTAGGGCTAGGGCTAGGGTTAGGGTTAGGGTTAGGACTAGGGTTAATGTTACGGTTATGTTAGTGCTAGGTTTAGGATGTGGTTAGGGCTGTGGTTAAGGTTAGTGCTAGGGTTAGGTTTAGGGTTGTTGTCGGGGTTGGGGTTGGGGTTGGGGTTAGGGTTAGGCTTAGGGTTAGTGTTATGGCTGGTGCTAGGGTTAGGGTTAGGGTTATGGCTAGGGTTAGGGGTAGGGCTAGGACTAGGTTTAGTGTTAGTGTTAGGGTTATGGCTAGGGCTATGGTACTGTTAGCGTTAGGGTTATGGTTATGGGTAGGGCTAGGGCTAGGGCTAGTTCTAGGGTTAGGCCTAGGGTTAGGAACAGGGCTAGGGTTAGGAACAGGGCTAGGGTTAGGGTGAGAGTTAGGGTTAGGTTTAGGGCTAGGAATAGGGTTTAGTTAGGGCTAGGGCTAGGGTTAGGGTTAGGGTTAGGGCTAGGGCTAGGGCTAGGATTAGGTTTAGGGTTAGGTGTATTTTTAGGGCTAGGGCTTGGGCGAGTGCTAGAGTTAGTTTTAGGTTTAGGGTTAGGGTTAGAGCTAGGGTTAGGGTTAGGTCTAAGGCTAGGGCTAGGGTTAGGGTTAACGTTAGGGTTAGGGCTAGAGCTAGGGTTAGTGTTAGGTTTAGGTTAATGACTAGGGCTAGCGTTACGGTTATGGTTAGGGCTAGCTTTAGGGTTAGGGTTGGGGTCGGTGTTGGGGTTGGGGTTGTGGTTGGTGTTAAGGTTAGGATTAGGGTTAGGGTTATGGCTGGTGCTAAGGTTTGGGTTAGGGTTAGGTCATGGCTAGGTCTAGGGCTAGGGCTAGGACTAGGTTTATGTTAGGTTAGGGATAATACTAGGGCTAGGGTTAGGGTTAGTGTTAGGGTTAGGGCTAGGGCTAGGGCTAGGGCAAGGACTAAGGTTAGGGTTAGGGTTTCTGTTAGGCTATGGCTAGGGTTAAGGAAAGCATTAGGTTTAGGGTTATGGGTAGGTTTAGGGCTAGGGTTAGGTTTAGGGTTAGGGCTAGGGTTAGCGTTAAGGTTATGATTACGGCAAGGTTTAGGATTAGGGTTAGGGCTATGGTTAGGTTTAGGGCTAGTGTTAGGCATAGGGTTGGGGTCAGGTTTGGGGGTTGGCGTTGGGGTTAGGGTTAGGATTAGGGTTAGGGTTATGGCTGGTGATAGGGTTAGTGATAGGTCTAGATCTAGGGTTAGGGTTAGTTTTAGTGTTAGGGCTAGAGTTATTGTTAGGGTTAGGAATAGTGTTAGGGCTAGGGTTAGGGTTAGGGGTAGGGTTGGGGCTATGTTTAGGGTTAGGGTTAGGACTAGCTTTAGGGAAAGGGCTAGGGCTTGGGTTGGGGTTAGGGTTAGGGCTAGGGGTAGGGTTAGTGTTAGGGTTAGGTTTAGGTTTAGGGTTAGGGCTAGGGCTAGGGCTAGGGCTAGGTTTAGGGTAAGAGTTAGGACTAGGGTTAGGGCTAGGTTTCCGTTGGGGTTACGGCTAGGGCTAGGGCTAGGTTTCTTTTTAGGTTTAGGGCTAGGCCTAGGGCTATGGCTAGCTCTAGGGTTAGGTTTAGGGTTAGGGCTAGGGTTATGGTTATGGTTAGTGTTAGGTCTAGTGCTAGGGCTAGGGCTAGGACTAGGGTTAGGGTTAGGGCTAGGTTTAGTGCTAGGGTTAGGTTTCGGGTTAGGGCTAGGGCTAGGTTTAGTTTTAGTGTTAGGGTTTTGTTATGGCTAGGGCTAGGGTTAGGGCTAGGGCTAGGGTTAGGTTTAGGTTTAGGGATAGGTCTAGGGCTAGGGGTAGGGCTTGTGCTATTGTTAGGGTTAGAGTTCGGGCTAGTGTTGAGGTTATGGTTATGGTTAGGGCTAGGTTTAGGATTGGGGTTAGGGCTAGGGTTAGGGTTAGGGCTAGCGTTAGGGTTAGGGTTAGGCCTGGGTTAGGTTTAGGGCTTGTGTTGTGTTAACATTTAGGACTATGACTAAGTTTTAGGCTATGGTTAAGGTTAGGTGTAGCATTAGGGTCAATGTTAGGGTTAGGGTTCGGGTTCTAGTTCCGTTTAGGGTTAGGGTTAGGGCTATTGCTAGGGCTAGGTCTAGGGTTAGGTTTAGTGTTAGTGTTAGGGTTATGGCTAGAGCTAGGGTTACTGTTTGCGTTAGGGTTATGGTTATGGCTAGGGCTAGGGCTAGGGCTAGGTCTAGGGATAGGGTTAGGCCTAGGGTTAGGAATAGGGTTAGGGTTAGGGTTAGAGTTAGGGTTAGGGTTAGGGCTAGGTTTAAGGTTATGGTTGTTGTTGAGGTTGGGGATGGGGTTGGGTTTAGGGTTAGAATTAGTGTTAGGGTTACGGCTAGGGCTAGGGGTACTGTTAGGGTTATGGTTAGGGTTAGACTAGGGATAGGTCTTGTGCTAGGGCTATGGCTATGGTTAGTGTTAGGGCTAGGGCTAGGTTTAGGGTTAGGGTTAGCGTTAGGGCTAGGGCTAGGGTTAGGGTGAGGGCTACGGCTTGGGAGAGGGCTAGGGCTAGGTTTTGGGTTAGGGTTAGTGTTTGGGCGAACACTAGTGTTAGGGTTAAGTTCAGGTTTAGGGCTAGGGTTACTGCTAGGGATAGGTTTAGGGTTAGGGTTAGGTCTAGGGCTAAGCCTAGGGCTACGGTTTGGGTTAGAATTAGGGCTAAGGCTAGGCTTCTGGTTAGGGTTATGGCTAGGTCTAGGGTTAGGGTTAGAACTAGGACTAGGGCTAGTGTTAGGTTTAGAGTTAGGACAAGGACAAGGGTAGGTTTAGTGTTAGGGCTGTGGTTAGGTTTAGGGTTAGGGTTAGGGTTACGGTTAGGTTTAGGTTTAGGGATGGGTTTAGGGTTATATTTGGGTTAGGGATACGGTTTGGGTTAGTGCTAGGGTTAGGGTTAGGGTTAATGTTAGGGCTAGGGTTAGTGTTAGGGTTAGTGTTAGGGTTAAGGTTACCGCTAGGGCTACGGTTAGGGTTAGGTTAAGGGTTAGGTGTAGGGTTAAGGTTAGGGTTAGGTCTAGGGCTAGCGCTAGGGCTAGGATTAGGGTTAGGATTAGGGTTAGTGCTTGGGTTAGTGTTAGGGTTAGGGCGATGGCTGGTGTTTGGGTTAGGTTTAGGGCTAGGTTTAGGGTTAGGGTTAGGGCTAGTGCTAGGGCTAGGTCTAGGGTTAGGTTTAAGGTTAGTGTTAGGGTTATGGCTACAGCTAGGGCTAGGGCTAGGATTATGGTTAGTGTTAGGGCTAGGGTTATGTTTAGGGTTAGGGTTAGGGTTAGAGCTAGGACTAGGGTTAGGGTTAGATTTAGGGCTAGGGCTAGGGTAATGTTTAGGGTTAGGGTTAGGGCTAGGGCTTGGGCTAGGGCTAGGGCTAGGGTTAGTGCTAGGGTTAGGGCTAGGGCTAGGATTAGGGTTAGGATTAGGGTTAGTGCTTGGGTTAGTGTTAGGGTTAGGGCGATGGCTGGTGTTTGGGTTAGGTTTAGGGCTAGGTTTAGGGTTAGGGTTAGGGCTAGTGCTAGGGCTAGGTCTAGGGTAAGGTTTAAGGTTAGTGTTAGGGTTATGGCTACAGCTAGGGCTAGGGCTAGGATTATGGTTAGTGTTAGGGCTAGGGTTATGTTTAGGGTTAGGGTTAGGGTTAGAGCTAGGACTAGGGTTAGGGTTAGATTTAGGGCTAGGGCTAGGGTAATGTTTAGGGTTAGGGTTAGGGCTAGGGCTTGGGCTAGGGCTAGGGCTAGGGTTAGTGCTAGGGTTAGGGTTAGGTTTAGGTTTAGGGCTAGGGCTAGGGGTAGGGCTAGGGCTATTGTTAGGGTTAGAGTTCAGGCTAGTGTTAGGGTTATGGTTATGGTTAGGGCTAGGTTTAGGATTGGGGTTAGGGCTAGTGTTAATGTTAGGGCTAGCGTTAGGGTTAGGGTTAGGCCTGGGTTAGGTTTAGGGCTAGTGTTGTGTTAACATTTAGGACTATGACTAAGTTTTATGCTATGATTAAGGTTAGGTGTAGCATTTGGGTCAGTGTTAGGGTTAGGGTTCAGGTTTTAGTTCCGTTTAGGGTTAGGGTTAGGGCTATTGCTAGGGCTAGGTCTAGGGTTAGGTTTAGTGTTAGGGTTAGGTTTAGTGTTAGTGTTAGGGTTATGGCTAGAGCTAGAGTTACTGTTAGCGTTAGTGTTATGGTTACGGCTAGGGCTAGGGCTAGGGCTAGGTCTAGGGATAGGGTTAGGCCTAGGGTTAGGAATAGGTGTAGGGTTAGTGTTAGAGTTAGGGTTAGGGTTAGTGCTAGGGTTAAGGTTATGGTTGTTGTTGAGGTTGGGGATGGGGTTGGGTTTAGGGTTAGAATTAGTGTTAGGGTTACGGCTAGGGCTAGGGGTACTGTTAGGGTTATGGTTAGGGTTAGACTAGGGATAAGTCTAGTGCTAGGGCTATGGCTATGGTTAGTGTTAGGGCTAGGGCTAGGTTTAGGGTTAGGGTTAGCATTAGGGCTAGGGCTAGGGTTAGGGTGAGGGCTACGGCTTGGGAGAGGGCTAGGGCTAGGTTTTGGGTTAGGGTTAGTGTTTGGGCTAACACTAGGGTTAGGGTTAAGTTCAGGATTAGGGCTAGGGTTACTGCTAGGGATAGGTTTAGGGTTAGCGTTAGGTCTAGGGCTAAGCCTAGGGCTACGGTTTGGGTTAGAATTAGGGCTAAGGCTAGGCTTCTGGTTAGGGTTATGGCTAGGTCTAGGGTTAGGTTTAGGACTAGGACTAGGGCTAGGGTTAGGGTTAGGGTTAGGGTTAGGACTAGGATAAGGGTAGGTTTAGGGTTAGGGCTGTGGTTAGGTTTAGGGTTAGGGTTAGGGTTACGGTTAGGTTTAGGTTTAGGGATGGGTTTAGGGTTATATTTGGGTTAGGGATACGGTTAGGGTTAGTGCTAGGTTTAGGGTTAGGGTTAATGTTAGGGATAGGGTTAGGGTTAGGGTTAGTGTTAGGGTTAAGGTTACCGCTAGGGCTACGGTTAGGGTTAGGTTTAGGGTTAGGTGTAGGGTTAAGGTTAGGGTAAGGTCTAGGGCTAGGGCTAGGGCTAGGATTAGGGTTAGGATTAGGGTTAGTGCTTGGGTTAGGGTTAGGGTTAGGTCTAGGGTAGGGCTAGGGCTAGGATTAGGGTTAGGATTAGGGTTAGTGCTTGGGTTAGGGTTAGGGTTAGGGCTCTGACTGGTGTTTGGGTTAGGTTTAGGGCTAGGTTTAGTGTTAGGGTTAGGGCTAGTGCTAGGGCTAGGTCTAGAGTAGGTTTAGGGTTAGGGTTAGGGTTATGTCTACACATAGGGCTAGGGCTAGGATTATGGTTAGGGTTAGGGCTAGGGTTATGTTTAGGGTTAGGGTTAGGGTTAGTACTAGGACTAGGGTTAGGGTTAGATTTAGGGCTAGGGCTAGGGCTAGGGTAATGTTTAGGGTTAGGGTTATGGCTAGGGCTTGGGCTAGGGCTAGGGCTAGGGTTAGGGTTAGGGTTAAGGCTAGGGCTTGGGCTAGGGTTAGGGCTAGGTTTAGGATTAGGTTGGGTATAGGGCTATGGTTAGGGTTAGTGTTAGGGTTAGGATTATGTTTAGTGCTAGGTTTAGGTTTAGGGTTGGGGTTAGGCTTAGTGCTAGGGCTAGGGCTAGGGCTATGTCTTAGGGCTAGGACTACGCATAGGGCTAGGTCTAGGATTAGGGTTAGTGTTAGGTTTAGGGTTAGGGCTATCGCTAGATCTAGGGCTAGTGTTAGGGTAAGGTTTATGTTTAGGGCTAGGGGTAGGGCTATGTCTGAGGTTAAAGTTAGGTTTAGGGCTAGGGTTACGGTTATGGTTACGGTTATGGCTAGGTTTAGGATTGGGGTTAGGGCTAGGGTTAGTGTTAGTGTTGGTGTTAGGGTTATTTCTAGGGCTAGGGTTTCTGTTAGGTTTAGGGTTTTGGCTAGGGCAATGATAGGGTAGGGTTAGGGTTAGGGTAATGGTTAGTGTTAGGGCTAGGGTTAGGGTTGGGGATAGGGCTAGGGCTAGGGCTAGGGTTAGGGTTAGGGTTTGTGCTAGGGGTAGGGTTAGGGTTAGGCTTAGGGCTAGGGTTAACATTAGGGCTATGGTTAGGGTTAGGTCTAGTACTAGGGCTAGTGCTAAGGTTTGGGTTAGGAGAAGGGCTAGGGCTAGGGTTAGGGTTAGTTTTATGGCTAGGTGTAGTTTAGGGTTAGGTTTAGGGCTTGGGTTAGGGTTATGGTTAGCGCTAGGGCTTTGGCTAGGATTAGGGCTAGGGTTAGATCTAGGGTTAGGGTTAGGTTTAGGGTTAGGGTTACGGCACGGTTATGGTTAGGCTTAGGTTTAGGCCTAGTTCTATGGCTAGGGTTTGGTTAGCGTTAGGGTAAGGGTTAGGCCTAGGGCCAGGGCTAGGGCTAGGTTCAGGTTTGTTTAGATTTAGTCCTAGGATTTGGGTTTTTTTAGGGTAGGGTTAGGGTTAGCGTTGTGTTAACAGGACTATGACTAAGTCTAAGGCTATGGTTAAGGTTAGGTGTAGGATTCGTGTCACGGTTAGGGTTCGAATTCGGGTTCGGGTTCGGGTTTGGTTTATGGATAGGGTTCGGGTTCGTGTTCAAGTTAGGGTTAGCATTCGGGTTCTGGTTCAGGATAGGGTTAGGTTTCGGGTTTGGGTTACGGTTAGGTTTGGTGTTAGGTTTAGGTGTAGGCTTAGGGTTAGGGCTAGGGCTAGGGTTAAGGTTAGGTTTAGGGCTAGGGATATGGTTAGGGTTAGGGTTAGGGATAGGTCTAGGGTTAGGATTAGGCTTAGGGTTAGGTATAGTGCTAGGGTTAGGGTTAGTGTTAGGGCTAGGTCTAAGGTTAGGGTTTGGATTAGGATTGGGGTTAGGATTGTGGTCGGGGTTGGGGTTGGGTTTCAGGTTAGGTTTAGGGTTATGGCTAGGGCTAGGGTTAGGGTTAGGGTTAGGATTAGGTTTAGTTCTAGGGATAGTGTTAGGGTTAGGGCTAGGGCCAGGGCTAGGGCTCGGTATAAGGTTAGGGTTAGGATTAGGATTAGGTTTAGGGATGGGTTTGGGGTTAGGGTTGGGGTTGGGTTGTTGTTAGAGTTAGGGTTGGGGTTGTGGTTAGAGTTAGGGTTGAAGTTGGGGTAAGGGTTGGGTTTAGGGTTAGGGTTAGGGATAGGGCTATGTTTAGCGTTAGGGTTAGGGTTAGGGTTAGGGCTAGGGTTAGGGTTAGGCTTAGGTTTAGGGCTAGGGTTAGGGATGGTGTTGGTGTTGGTGTTGGGGTAGGGTTGGGGATAGATTTAGGGTTTGGGTTGAGCTTAGAGTTAGGGTATATGTTAGGGTAGGGGTAGGTAGGGTTAGGGTTAGTGTTAGGGCTATGGTTAGCGTTAGGGTTAGCATTAGGGTTAGGGTTAGGGCTAGTGTTAGGGTTAGGGTTAGGTTTAAGGCTGGGAGTAGGGTTAGGTTTATGGTTAGGGCTAGGACTAGGGCTAGGGCTAGGGTTAGGGTAAGGTTAGGGTTAGAGTTAGAGCTAGGGCTAGGGATAGGGCTAGGACTAGGTTTAGGTTTAGGGTTATGGCTTGGGGTAGGGTTAGGGTTAGGGCTAGGTCCAGGGCTAGGGTTAGGTCTAAGTTTAGGGTTTGTGTTAGGATTGGGGTTAGGATTGTGGTCGGGTTTGGTGTTGGGTTTGGGGTAAGGATTCAGTTTAGGGTTAGGGCTAGGGCTAGGGGTAGGGTTAGGGTTAGGGTTAGGACTTGGGTTTGTGTTAGGTCTAGGGCTAAGGCTAGGTCTAGGGCTTGGTCTAGGGTTTGGGTTAGGATTAGGTCTAGGTCTATGGCTAGGGCTAGGGTTAGGGTTAGGGTTAGGGTTAGTGTTACGGCTAGTGTTAGGGTTAGAGTTAGGGTTAGGGCTAGAGCTAGGGCTATGGCTAGGTTCATCTAAAGTGTTAGAGTTAGGGGTAGGGCTCTGGCTGCAGCTAGGGTTAGGTTTAGGTTTAAGGTTAGGTCTAGGGCTAGGGCAAGGGCTAGGGTTAGGTTTAAGGTTAGGGCTAGGTTTAGGGTTAGGTTAGGTCTAGGGCTAGGTCAGGGTTAGGTTTAGGGCTAGTTATGTTTTAGGCTAGGGCTATGGTTGGGGTAAGTTTAGGGCTAGGGCTAGGGCTATCGTTAGGGTTAGGGTAAGGGTTAGCGATAGGGCTCACACTATGGTTAGGTTTAGGCTTAGGGCTAGGGCTAGGTTTAGGGTTAGGCTAAGGCTAGGGCTTGGCTGAGGGCTAGGTCTCTGTTTATGGTTAGTGTTAGATTTAGGGTTATGGCTAGGACTAGAGCTAGGGCTAGGTTTAGGGCTAGGGTTATTGTTAGGTTTAGGAATAGGTCTAGGGCTATGTTTAGGGTTAGGGTTAGGGCTACGGTTCGTGTTAGATTTTGGGTTAGGGCTAGGGCTAGGTCTAAGGCTAGGGCTAGGGTTAGGGTTAGGTCTAGGGCTATGATTAGGGTTAGAGTTAGGGTTAGGTTTAGGGCTAGGGTTAGGGTTAGGGTTAGGGTTAGGTCTAGGGTTTGGGTTAGGGTTAGGGTTAGTGTTAGGGCTAGGGTTAGGGTTGGGAATGCGGTTGGAGTTGGGGTTGGTGTTAATGTTAGGGTTGGGGTTGGGGTTGGCGTTACGGTTAGGACTAGGGCTATGGTTAGCGTAAGGGTTAGGGTTAGGGCTAGTGTTATGGTTAGGTTTAGGGCTGGGGTTAGGTTTAGGTTTAGGGTTATGGCTAGGGTTATGGTTACTGTTCGTGTTAGGGTTAGGGTTATGGTTAGGGCACGGTTACTGTTAGGGTTAGGGTTAGCGTTAGGGCTAGGGCTAGGGTTAGGTTTAGGTCTAGCGTTAGGGTTAGGCTTAGGGCTGGGGTTAGGTTTAAGGTTATGTTTAGGGCTAGGACTAGGGCTAGGGCTAGGTTTAGGGCTGGGGTTAGGGTTAGGGTTAAGGCTAGGGTTAGGGCTAGGGTTAGGGTTGCGTTAGGGTTAGGTTTAGTGCTGGGTTTAGGTTAGGGTTAGGGCTATGACTAGGGCTAGGGTTAGGGTTAGGGCTGGGGTTAGCATTAGGTTTAGGGGTAGGGCTAGGGATAGGGCTAGGTCTAGGTTTAGGGTTAAGGTTATGGCTAGGACCAGAGTTAATGTTAGAGTTAGGGTTAGAGTTATGGCGTGGGCTAGGGCTAGGTCTAGCGCTAGGGTTAGGGTTAGGGTTAGGTTTAGGGCTAGGGTTAGCCTTAGGGTTAGGGCTACGGTTAGGTTTAGGGCTAGGTTTAGGGTTAGGGTTAGCGCTAGGGCTTAGGAGAGGGCTAGGGCTAGGGTTAGGCTTAAGGTTAGGGCTAGGGCTAGGGTTAGGGTTAGGGTTATGGTTAGGGCTAGGTGTAAGGGTAGGGTTAGGTCTAGATTTAGGGCTAGGGCTAGGGTTTGGGTTAGGATTAGGGTTAGGGCTAGGTTAGGGTCAGGGTTAGGTGAATGGCTAGTTTTTGGGTTAGGTTTAGGTCTAGTGTGAATTCTAGGGTTATGGCTAGGGCTAGGACTAGGTTTAGGGTTAAAGTTAGGTTTAAGTTTATGATTCGTGTTCATGTTAGTGTTAGGGTTGGGCTTGGGGTTGGGTTTGGGGTGGGGTTGTGGTTGTGGTTATAGTTAGGTTTGTGGTTTGTGTAGGAGTTGGATTTAGGATTAGGGTTAGGGCTCGGGCTATGGTTAGTGTTAGGGTTAGAGTTAGGTTTTTAGAGTTAGTGCTAGGGTTAGGGTTAGGGTTAGGGTTTAGGCTGCGGTTAGTGTTAGGGTTATGGTTAGGGCTAGGTTTAGGATTGGGGTTACGGCTAGGGCTAGGGCTATTTTTAGTGTTAGGGATAGTGCTAGGGCTAGGGTTAGGGTTAGTGTTAGGGTTCGGGCTAGGACTAGGGCTTGGGCTAGGGTTAGGATTAGGATTAGGTTTAGGACTAGGTTTAGGTTTGTGGTTGGGGTGGGTTGTATTGGGGTTAGTGTTAGGGTTGGGGTTGGGGTTAGAATTAGGGTTGAGGTTGGGTGAGGGGTTGGGGTTAGTCTTAGGGTTAGGTTTAGAGCTATGGTTAGCGTTAGAGTTATCGTTAGTGTTAGGGTAAGTGTCGCGTTAGTGTTAGGATTAGGCTTAGGTTTAGGGCTGGGGTTAGGGTTAGGTTTAGGCTAGGACTAGGGCTAGGGCTAGGGTTAGGGCTAGGGTTAGGGTTAGGGCCAGGGCTAGGGCTAGGGCTAGGGCTAGGGATATTGCTAGACCTAGGGTTAATGTTAGGGTTAGATTTAGGGTTATTGCTTGGGCTAGGTATGGGCTAGGATTAGGGTTAGTGTTAGGGATAGTGTTAGGGCTAGGGTTAGGGTTAGGGATAGGGCTAGGACTAGGGTTAGGGTTTTGGTTAGGGTTAGGGTTAGGGTTAGTGTTAGGGCTAGGGCTAGGGCTGGGGTTTACTTTAGGATTAGGGTTAGGGTTAGGGTTAGGGCTACGGTGAGGGTTAGGGTTAGGATTAGTGTTAGGTCTAGGGTTAGGGTTAGTGCTACGGTTAGGGTTAGGGTTAGGGCTAGGGTTAGGGTTAGTGTTAGGGCAAGGGTTAGTCTTAGGGTTGCTGTTAGGTTTAGGGTTAGTGTTAGGGCTACAGTGAGTGTTAGGTTTAGGGTTAGGTTTAGGGTTAGGGTTAGGGTAGGGATAGGGTAGGGCTTGGGCTAGGGCTAGGGTTAGGGTTAGAGCTAGGGTTAGGGTTAGGTTTAGGGCTAGATTTAGGGTTTACGCTAGTGTTAGGGTTAGGGATAGGGTTAGGGCTAGGGCCAGGGCTAGATAAGGGCTAGGTTTAGGGTTAGTGTTAGAGTTATGGCTATGGCTAGGGCTATGGTTAGGGTTAGCGTTAGAGTAGGGTTAGTTTAAGGTTAGGTTTAGGGCTAGTGCTAGGACTAGGTCAAGGCTAGGTTTAGGGTAAGGGTTAGAGTTACGGCTTGGGATAGCTCTAGGCTAGGGTTAGGGAAATGGTTAGGGCTACTGCCAGGCTTAGAGTAGGGCTAGGTTAGGGTTAGGGTTAGTGTTAGGGTTAGGGTTAGGGTTAGGGTTAGGGTTAATTCTACGGCTAGTGTTAAGGTTAAGCTAAGGTCTATTGCTAGTGCTAGGGTAAGGTTTAGGGTTAGGGTTAGCCTAGGGCTAGTGCTAGGGTTATGGTTAGGGTTAGGGCTAGGGCTAGGGGTAGGGTTAGGCTTACGGTTAGGGCTAGAGTTAGGGTTAGGGTTAATGCTAGGTTTAGGGTTAGAGTTAGGTCTAGGCCTAGGGCTAGGGCTAGGGTTAGGATTAGAATTAGGGCTAGGGCAAGGTTAGGGTTAGGGTTAGGCATACGGCTAGGTTTAGGGATAGGGTTAGAGCTAGGGTTATGTTTAGGGTTAGGGCTAGGGCTGGGGAGAGGGTAGGGTTAGGGTTAGGGTTAGGGTTAGTGCTAGGGCTAGGGCTAGGGCTACGGCTAGGGCTACGGTTAGGGTTTGGGTTTGGGCTACCGCTAGGGTTAGTGTTAGAGTTGGGGTTAGGGTTAGGGTTAGAGCTAGGGCTAGGGCTAGGGCTAGTGCCAGGGTTAGGGCAAGGATTAGGGTTAGGGTTAGGTTTAGGTTTAGGGCTAGCACTAGGGCTATGTCTACGGTTAGGGTAAGGTTTAGGGTTAGGGGTAGGTTTAAGGCTAGGTCTAGGGTTAGAATTAGGGTTAGGTCTAGGGTTACGGTTATGGTTATGGTTATGGTTATGGTTATGGTTATGGTTATGGTTATGGTTAGGGCTAGGTTTAGGATTGGGGTTAGGCCTAGTTTTAGGGTTAGGACTATGGTTAGCATTATGGGTAGGGCTAAAGTTACTGTTAGGTTTTGGGTTAGGTTTAGGGTCATGGCTAGGGCTAGGGCTTGGGTTAAAGTTAGGTTTAGTGTTAGGGCTAGGGTTAGGGTTGGGGTTAGGGATAGGGCTAGGGCTAGGTCTAGGGTTTGGGTTAGGGTTAGGGATAGGGCTAGGGCTAGGGCTAAGGTTAGAGTTAGGGTAAGGGCTTGGTTTAGGGTTAGGGCTAGGGTTATGATTAGGTCTAGGTCAGGGATAGGGCTCGGGTTTGGGCTAGGATTAGGGCTAGAGCTAGGGTTAGGTTTAGGGTTAGGGCTAGGTTAGGGCAAGTTTTCGGGCTAGGGTTAGGGTTACGGTTAGGGCTTTTGGCTAAGGTTTAGGTTAGGGTAAGGGTTAGGGTTAGGCTTATGGCTAGGTTTAGGGTTAGAGTTAGGGTTAGAGTTAGGTCTAGGGCTAGGGATAGAGTAGGGTTTGGGTTAGGATTAGGGCTAGGGTTATGGTTAGTTTTAGGGTTAGGGCTATGGTTAGGTCTAGGGTTAGTGTTAGGGCTAGGATTAGGGTTAGGGTTATGGTTATCACTATGTTTAGTGTTATTTTAGGGCTAGGTTAGGGTTAGGTTTAGGCTAGGGTTATGGCTAGGTCTAGGGTTAGGGTTGAGTTAAGATTAGTGCTAGGGTTAGGGCTAGTGTTAGGGTTAGTTTAGGGTTAGGGTTAGGGTTAGGGCTAGGGCTAGTGTTAGGGTTAAGGTTAGGGTTAGGGAAAGGGCTTGGGCTACATTTACAGTTATGGTTATGGTTAGGGTTAGGGTTAGGGCTAGGGCTAGGGTTAGGTTTCGGGTTAAATTTTGGGCTATGTTTAGGGTTATTTCTAGGGTGAGGCTTACTGTCTTGGATGAGGGCTAGGGCTAGTGTTTGGGCTAGGATTAGGGTTAGGGATAGGGCTAAGGTTAGGCTTAGGGTTAGGTTTAGGGCTAGGGCTAGGGCTAGGGCTAGGTTTAGGGTAGGGGTTAGAGTTAGGGCTAGGGTTCGGGTTAGGGTTAGGGCTAGGTCTAGGTCTAGGGTTAGTGCTAGGGTTAGGGCTAGGGTTAGGGTTTGGTTTAGGGCTAATTCTTGGCCTGGGCTAGGGTTAGTTTTACGGGTAGTGTTAGGGCATCGTTGGGGTAGGGGTTGGGGTTGGGGTGGAGTTGTGGTTGGGGATAGAGTTAGGGTTGGATTGGGTAGGGGTTGTGGTTATGGTTAGTGTTGGGTCTAGGGCTATTTTTAGCGTTAGGGTTAGAGTTAGGTTTAGTGCTAGTGCTAGGTTTAGGGTTAGTGTTAGGGTTAGGGTTTAGGCAAGGGTTAGTGTTAGAGTTGTGGTTAGGGCTAGGTTTAGGATTGGGGTTAGGACTATGGTTAGGGGTAGGACTAGGGTTAGGGTTAGGGTTGTGGTCGGGGTTGGGGTTGGGGTTGGGCATAGGGTAATTATTTGGGTTAGGGTTATGGCTGGTGCTATGGTTAGTGTTAGGGTTAGGGTTAGGGTTTAGGCTAGGGTTAGTGTTAGAGTTATGCTTAGGGTTAGGTTTAGGATTGGGGTTAGGTCTACGGTTAGGGGTAGGGCTAGGGTTAGGGTTAGTGTTGTGGTCGGGGTTTGGGTTGGGGTTGGGCTTAGGGTTAGGATTTTGGTTAGGGTTATGGCTGGTCCTAGGGTTAGGGTTAGCGTTAGGGTTATGGCTCTGGCTAGGGTTATTGTTAGGGTTAGGGATAGTTCTAGGGCTAGTGTTAGGGTTAGTGTTAGTGTTAGGGCTAGGGCTAGTGCTAGGGTTTGGTTTAGGGTAAGGTTTAGGGTTAGGGCTACGGATAGGGTTAGCGTTAGGGTTAGGGTTAGGGTTAGGGCTAGCGCTAGGGCTATGTCTAGGGCTAACTTTTGGGTTAGGGTTAGGGTTTTGGCTAGGGCTAAGGCTAGTGCTAGTTTTAGGGTTATCGTTAGGGCTAGGGTTAGGTTAGGGTTAGGGATAGGGCTAGTGCTAGGGCTAGGTCTAGGGCTAGGTTTAGGGTTAGGCTTAGAGTTATGGCTAGGGCTAGGGCTAGGGGTAGGGTTAGGGTAAGGGTTAGGTCTAGGGCAAGGACTAGGGCTAGGGTTAGGGTTAGTTGTAGGGTTAGCGTTAGTGCTATGGCTAGGGTTAGGGTTAGGTCTAGGGCTATGGCTAGGTCTAGGGTAAGGTTTAGGGTTAGGGTTAGGGTTAGGGCTACGGTTAGGGTTAGGTTTAGTGCTAGCACTAGGGTTAGGGTTAGGATTACGTTTAGGGCTAGATTTAATGTTAGGTCTAGCGTTAGGGTTAGGGCTATCGCAAGGTTTTGGGTTAGGTTTAGGGCTAGGGTTAGGTTTAGGGCTATGGTTAGGAGTAGGACTAGATTTAGGGTTAGAGTTAGGGTTAGGGTTAGGGCTAGGTCTTGGGCTAGGGCTAGGGTTAGGGTTAGGATAAGGGTCTGTTGTCGGGTTAGGGTTAGGGTTTGTGTAGGTGTTGGGGTTGGGGTGGAGTTGTGGTTGGGGATAGAGTTAGTTTGGGGGTTGGGTAGGCGTTGGGGTTATGGTTAGGGTTAGGGCTAGGGCTACGGTTAGCGATAGGGCAAGGGTAAGTGTTAGGGCTAGGGTTAGGTTTAGGGTTAGTGTTATGGTAGGGTTACGGCTAGGGCTATGTTTAGCGTTACGTTTAGGGTTAGGTGTAGGTCTAGGGTTAGGGTTAGTGTTAGGGCTAGGTTTAGGGGGTAGGGCTTGGGTTAGGGTTAGGGTTAGGTCTAGGGCTAGGTCTAGGCTAGTATTTTGGTTACGATTAGGGTTAGGGCTAGGGTTAAGTTTAGGTTTAGGGCTATGGCTGGGGTTTGGGTTAGGTTTAGGGCTAGGGTTAGTGTTAGGGTTAAGGCTAGTGGTAGAGTTAGGTTTATGGTTAGGGCTAGGTCTTGGGCTTGGGCTATGTTTATGGTTAGGGTTAAGGTTCGGGTTCGCGTTAGGGTTAGGGTTGGGGTAGGGGTTGGTGTTGGGTTGGAGTTGTGGTTGGGGATAGAGTTAGGTTTGGGGTTCGGTAGGCGTTGGGGTTATGGTTATGGTTAGGGCTAGGGCTATGGTTAGCGTTAGAGTTAGAGTTAGGTTTAGTGCTAGTGCTAGGTTTAGGGTTAGTGCTAGGGATAGGTTTAGGGCTATGGTTATGGGTAGGGCTACGGTTTGGGTTAGGATTTTGGCTATCACAAGGGCTAGGGTTAGGATTATGGTTATGGTTACGGCTAGGACTAGGGCTAGGGTTAGTGTTAGGGCTAGGGCTAGGCTCAGGGATAGGGTTAGGGTTAGAACTAGGGTTAGGGTTAGAGTTATGGTTAGCGCAAGGTTTAGGGTTAGGGTTAGGTCTAGGGCTAGGTTAGAGTTAGGTTTAGGACTAGGGTTATGGCTAGAGCTAGGGATAGGTTTGGGGTAAGGTTAGGGCTAGGGTTAGGGCTGGGGTTAGGGTTAGTGTTAGGGTTAGAGTTAGGGCTAGGTCTAGGACTAGGCTTAGGGTTAAGTTTAGGGTTAGGACTAGGGCTAGGGTGAGGGCTAAGTCTATGTTTATGGTTAGGGTTAGGGTTAGTGTTAGGGCTAGGTCTAGTGTTAGGTCTAGGTTTACGGTTACAGCTAGGGTTAAGTTTGGGGCTAGGGTTAGGGTTAGAGCTAGGGTTATTTTTAGGGTTAGGGATGTTCTAGGGCTAGGGTCAGGGTTAGTGTTAGGGTTAGGGCTAGGGCTAGCGTTTGGTTTAGGGTTAGGGTTAGGGTTAGGGTTCGGGTTAGGGTTAGGTTTAGGTCTAGGGTTAGGGTTAGGGTTAGGGTTAGGGTTAGGTGTAGGTCCAGGGTTAGGTCTAGGTTTAGGGTTACGGCTAGGGTTAGGGTTGGGGCTATGGTTAGGGTGGGCTAGGGTTATTTTTAGGGTTAGGGATAGTGCTAGACCTAGGGTCAGCGTTAGTGTTAGGGTTAGGGCTAGGGCTAGGGCTAGGGTTTGGTTTAGTGTTAGGGTTAGGTTTAGGGCTACAGTTAGGGTTAGGATTAAGTTTAGGGTTATGGTTAGGGTTAGTTCTAGGTTTAGGGTTGGGGTTAGGTTTAGGGTTAGTTTTAGGGCTACGGTTTGGGTTAGGGCTAGTTTTAGTGTTAGGTTTAGTGTTAGGGTTAGGGTTAGGGTTAGGCTTAGGGCTAGGTTTAGGCTTAGGGTTAGGTCAGTGTTAGGGCTAGGGCAGGGCTAGGGCTAGGTTTTGGGTTAGTGTTAGAGTTAGGGCTAGGGCTATGTCTTGGGCTAGGTTTAGGGTTAGGTTTAGGGCTAGGTTTAGGGTTAGGGATAGGTTTAGGGTTAGGGTTAGTTCTAGAGGTATGGCTAGGGCTAGTGCTAATGTTAGTGTTATATTCGGTTTAGGGCTAGGGTTAGGTTTAGGGTTAGGGTGATGGTTAGGGTTAGGGCTACGGTTAGGTTTAGGTCTAGGGTTAGGTTTACGGTTAGGGTAAGGGCTAGGGTTAGGATTATGGTAAGGGTTAGTGCTAGGGCTAGGTCTAGGGCTAGGTTTAGCGTTAGGGTTAGGGTTATGGCTAGGGCTAGTGCTAGTGCCAGTGGTGGGGTAGGTTAGGGATAGGGTTCGGTTTAGTGCTAGGGTTAGGGTTAGAGTTAGGGCTAGGGCTAGGGCTATCGTTAGGGTTAGAGCTAGGGCTATGGCTAGGGTTTGGGTTATGGTTTGGGCTAGGGCTAGGCCAGTGCTAGGGCTAGGGTTAGGGTTAGGGGTAGGGTTACAGCTAGGTTTAGGTTTAGGTTTAGGGCTAGGGATAGGGTTAGGTTTAGTTCTAGGGCTAGGGCTAGTGCTAGGGCTAGGGTTTGGTTTAGGATTAGAATAGGGCTAGGTTTAGGGTTAGGGTTAGGGCTATCTCTAGGGTTTCGTTTAGGTTTAGGGCTAGGGTTAGGTTTAGGGTTATGGCTAAGGCTAGGACTAGGGTTAGGTTTAGGTTTAGGGATAGGGTTAGGGTTAGGTTTAGGATTATGTCTGGTGCTAGGGTTAGGGTTATGATTATGGCTAGGGCTAGTTTTAGTGTTAGGGCTAGGGCTAGGGTTTGGTTTAGGGTTAGTTTTAGGGTTAGGGCTATGGTTAGGGTTAGGGTTAGGGTTAGGTTTAGGGCTAGGGTTAGGGTTAGTGTTAGGACTATGGTTAGTGTTAGAGATAGGGTTAGGGTTAGGGATAGTGTTAGGTCTAGGGTTTAGTGTTATGGTTTGTGTTAGGGTTAAATTACGGCTAGGGCTATGTTTAAGTTTAGGGTTATGGTTACGGTTAGGGCTGGGGCTAGGATTAGGTTTAGGGTTTGCGCTAGGGCTTGGGAGAGTGCTAGGGCTAGGGTTAGGATTAGGGTTAGGGTTAGGGTTAGGGATAGGGTTAGGGTTATGGTTAGGATTAGGTTTAACCTTATGGTTACGGTTAGGTCTATGTTTAGGATTGGGGTTAGGGCTAGGGTTAGGGTTAGGTCTAGGGTTTTAGTGTTATGGGTAGGTTAGGACTAGGGTTAGATTTATGTTTACGGTTAGGTTTAGGGTTATGGCTGGTGCTAGGTTTAGGGTTAGGGTTAGGGTTATTGCTAGGGTATTTTTAGTCTTAGGGTTATGTTTAGGGTTAGGGTTAGCATTAGCTTTAGGGTTATGGGTGGTGCTTGGGTTAGGGTTAGGATTAGGGTTTTGGCTAGGGCTAGGGCTAGGGCTAGGCCTAGGGTTATTGTTAGGGTTAGGGATAGTGCTAGGGCTAGGGTTTGGTTTAGGGTTAGTGTTAGTTTTAGCTCTACAGTTAGGGTTAGTGTTAAGTTTAGGGTTATGGTTAGGTTTAGGTCTAGGTTTATGGTTAGAGTTAGGGTTAGGGCTACCTTTAGGGTTAGGGCTAGAGTTAGGGTTAGTGTTAGTGTCAGGGCTAGATTTAGGGTTAGTGTTATTGTTAGCGTTAATGTTACGGCTAGGTCTACGTTTAGGGTTAGGGTTATGTTAGGGATAGGACTTGGGCTAGGGTTAGGATTAGGGTCAGCACTAGGGCTTGGGAGAGGCCTAGTTCTATGTTTAAGTTTAGGTTAGAGTTAGGGATAGGGCTAGGGTTTGGGTGTGGTTTTGGGTGAGTGTAATGGCTAGGATTAGGTTTAGGGTTAGGGATAGGGCTAGCTCTAGGGCTAGGGTTAGGGTTACGGTTAGGGCTAGGTCTAGGGTTAGTGTTAGGGCTATCACTAGAGTTTGGGTTAGGTTTGGGGCTAGGGTTAGATTTAGGGTTATGGCTGTGGCTAGCACTAGGTTTAGGGTTAGAGTTAGTGTTAGGGTCAGAGCTATGGCTTGGGCTAGGGCTAGAGTTAGTGTTAGGGTTCGGGTTGGGGTTCGGGTTAGGGTTGGGATAGGTGTTGGGGTTGGGGTGGAGTTGTGGTTGTGGATAGGGTTGGTGTTTTGGTCTGGGTTGAGTTTAGGCTTAGGGTTAGGGCTAGGGCTAGAGTTAGGTTTAGGGTCAACGCTAGCGCTTGGGAGAGGGGTAGGGCTAGCGTTAGGGTTAAGGTTAGGGCTAGGGCTAGCGCTAGGTTTAGGGTTAAGGTTATGGTTTGGGTTAGGGATAGAGCTTGGGCTACGGTTACGGTTACGGTTAGGGTTACGGTTAGGGCTAGGGCTAGGGTTAGGTTTAGGGTTAGGGCTAGGGCTTGGATGAGGACTAAAGCTAGGGTTAGGGTTAGGGCTAGGGCTAGGGCTAGGGTTAGGGTTAGGGTTAGGTTTAGGTCTAGGGTTAGGGTTAGGGTTAGCATTAGGTTTAGGGTTAATGCTAGGTCAAGGGTTTGGGTTAGGATTAGGGTTATCTAGGGCTAGGGTTAGTGTTAGGGTTAGGTTTAGGGCTATGGCTAGGGCTAGGGTTAGGGTTAGGGTTAGAGTTAGAGTTAGGTTTAGGGTTAGGGTTAGGGGTAGGTCCAGGGCTAGGGCTAGCTTTAGGGTTAGGGTTAGGGTTACGTCTAGGGCTATGGCTAGGGATAGGGCTATTTTTAGGGTTAGGATTCAGGTTAAGGCTATGGTTTGGTTTAGGGTTAGGGTTAGGGCTACAGTTAGGTTTAGGGCTAGGTTTAGGTTAGGATTAGGGCTTCGGTTATGTTTAGGGCTAGGGTTAGGGTTAGGGTTAGGTCAATGTTTAGGATTGGGGTTTGTGCTAGGTTTAGGGTTAGGGTTATGGCTAGGTTAGGACTAGGGTTAAGGTTAGGTTTAGGGTTAGTTTTAAGGTTATGGCTGCTGCTAGGGTTAGGGTTAGGATTAGGGTTATGGCTAGGGATAGGGCTAAGGCTAGGGTTATGGTTAGGGTTAGGGATATTGTTATTGTTAGGTTTATGGATAGGGTAGGACTAAGTTTAGGGTTAGGTTTTGGGTTAGGGTTAGGGTTAGGTTTATGCCTGGTGCTAGGGTTAGGGTTAGGGTTAGGGTTATGGCTAGGGCTAGGGCTAGGGCTAGGGTTATTGTTAGGGTTAGGGATAGTGCTTGGGCTAGGGTTAGGTTTAGAGCTAGTGTTAGGGTTAAGGTTAGGGCTAGGGCTAGTGCTAGGGTTAGGGTTAGGGTTAGTGTTAGGGTTAGGTTTATGGCAAGGGCTAGGACTAGTGTTAGGGTTATGGTTAGAGTTATGGTTAGGGTTAGGGATAGGGTTCGGGCTACGGTTACGGTTACGGTGAGTTTTAGGGTTAGGGTTAGGGTTAGGGCAAGGGCTAGGCTTAGGGTTAGGGTCAGGTCTAGGGCTTGATTGAGGGCTCAGGCTAGGTTTAGGTTTAGGGTTAGGGTTAGGGTTAGGTTTAGGGTTATGTCTGGTGCTAGGGTTCGGGTTAGGGTTAAGGTTATGGCTTGGGCTAGGGCTAGGGCTAGGGTTATTGTTAGGGTTAGGGATAGTGCTAGGCTGAAGGTTAGGGTTAGTGTTAGGGTAGGGCTTGGATTAGGGTTAGGGTTAGGGTTAGGGCTACAGTTAATGTTAGGACTCGGGTTAGGGTTAAGGTTAGTGTTATGGTTAGGGTTAGGGTTAGTGTTAGGTTTAGGGTTATGACTCGGGCTACGTTTAGGGTTAGGTTTAGATTAGGGATAGGGTTTGGTCTACGGTTCGTATTAGTTTAGAGTTAACGTTAGGGTTAGGGCTAGGGCTAGTGTTAGGGTCAGCGCTAGGTCTTTGGATAGGGGTAGGGCTAGGGTTAGTTTTAGGGATAGTGTTAGGGATAGGGCTAGGGTTAAGTTTAGGGTTAGGGTTAGGTTTAGGGTTATGGTCATGTTTATGGTTAGGTCTATGTTTAGGATTGGGGTTAGGGTTAGGTTTATGGATAGGGCTAGGTTTAGGGTTAGGTTTAGGGCTAGGTTTAGGGTTAGGTTTAGGGTTAGGGCTACGGTTAGTGCTAGGGCTAGGGTTAGGGTTAGGGTTAGTGTTAGGACTAGGGTTAGGGTTAGAGTTATTGTTAGGGTTAGGGTACGTCTAGGCCTACGTTTAGGGTTAGGGTTAGTTTAGGGATTGGGCTTGGGCTACAGTTAGGGATAGGTTTAGGGTTTGGTCTAGGGCTAGGGTTGTTTTTAGGGTCAGCGCTAGGGCTTGGGAGTGGGCTAGGGCTAGGGTTAGTGTTAGGGTTAGGGATAGGGCTTGGGTTAGGGTTAGGGTTAGGGTTAGGGTTAGGTTTAGGGTTATGGTTATGGTTAGGTCTAAGTTTAGGATTGGGGTTAGGGCTAAGGTTAGGATTAGGGCTAGGGTTAGGGTTAGCGCTAGCGTTAGGTTAGGGTTAGGTTTAGGGCTAGTGCTAGGGCTAGGTCTAGGGCAAAGTTTAAGGTTAGGGTTAGGGTTATGGCTAGGGCTAGGAGTAGGGTTATTTTTAGGGTTAGGGATAGGGCTAGCGCTAGGGCTAAGATTAGGGTTAGTGTTACGTTTAGGGCTAGGGCTAGGTCTAGGGTTATTGTTAGGGTTAGGGATAGGGCTAGGGCTGGTTTTAGGGTTTGGGTTAGGGTTAGGGCTAGGGTTAGGGTTAGGTCTAGGGTTAGTGTTAGCGTTAGCGTTATGGCTATGGCTAGGGATAGGTCTAGCACTAGGGCTAGGGGTAGGGCTAGGGTTATTATTAGGTTAGGATAGTGCTAGGGCTAGGGTTAGGGTTAGTGTTAGGGTTAGGGCTAGGGCTAGGGCTAGGGTCAGGTTTAGGGTTAGGGTTATGGTTAGGGCTATGACTAAGGTTATTTTTAGGGTTAGGGCTTGAGCTAGAGCTAGGGCTAGGGTTATGGTTAAGGTTAGGGCTAGGACTAGGGCTAGGGCTAGGGCTAGGGTTAGGGTTAGGTTTAGGGCTAGGTCTAGAGTTAGGTTATTGCTAGGGCTATGGCTATGGTTATGGTTAGGGCTACGGTAAGGGTTAGCATTAGGGTTATGGCTACGGGTAGGCTTAGTGTTAGGGCTAGGGCTAGGGCTAGGTTTAGGGTAAGTATTTGGATTAGGGTTAGGTTTATGGCTAGGGTTAACGTTAGGGTTAGGGCTAGGAATAGGGCTAGGGTTATGGTTAGGGTTAGGGTTTGGTTTAGGGCTAGGTTTAGGTTTAGGGTGTGGGCTAGGGCTAGAGCTAGGGTTAGCTTTAGGGCTAAGGCTATGATTAGGGTTATAGTTAGGGTTACTGCTAGGGATAGTGTTATTCTTAGTGTTAGGAATATTGTTTGTACTGGGTTTAGGTTTAGTGTTAGTGTTAGGGCTATGGCTAGCTAGGGTTAGTTTTTGGGTTATGGTTAGGGTTAGGGCTATGGTTATGGTTAGGGTTAGGGCTAGGGCTAGGGCTAGGGCTAGTGCTAGGGCTATGGCTAGGGATAGGGTTAGAGATAGGGCTATGATTAGGGTTAGGTTTAGGTTTAGGGTTAGGGCTAGGGCTAGGATTATGGTTAGGGTTAGGGTTAGAGTTAGGGGTATGGTTCGGGTTAGGGTTAGGGCTTAGGGTTAGCGTTAGGGCTAGGGCTAGGGCTAGGGGTAGGTCTATGGCTAGGTTTAAGGTTAGGGTATGGTTATGGCTTGTGCAGGGCTAGGGCTAGGTTTAGGGTATGGGTTAAGGTTAGGGTTAGGGCTAGAGCCAGGGCTAGGGTTAGGGTAAATGTTAGGGCTATGATTAGGGTTAAGGTTAGGGTTACGGTTAGGTTTAGGGCTAGTGTTAGGGTAGTGTTAGTGTTATGGCTAGGATTAGGGTTAGGGTTAGGGTTAGGGCTAGGGAGAGGGTTAGGGTTAGTGTTAGGGCTAGGGCTAGAAGTAGGGTTAGAATTAGATTTAAGTCCTGTGTTAGGGTTAGGGCTAGGGCTAGGGTTATGGTTTTGTCTAGGGTCAGTCTAGGGCTCGGTTTGGGTAAGGATCAGGGCTAGGGCTAGCGTTAGGGTTAGGTTTAGGATTAGGTTTTGGACTAATCCTAGCTAGAGTTAGGTTTAGGGCTAGTGCTAGGGCCAGGTTTAGGGTTAGGGTTAGGGTTAGGGCTAGGGCTGCGCTAGGTTTAGGGTTAGGATTATGTTTAGGATTAGGGTTAGGGCTAGGGTTTTGCTTAGGGTTATGGTTAGGGCTAGGACTAGGGTTAGGGTAAGGGTTAGGCTTAGAGTTAGGGTTAGTGTTAGTGTTAGGGTTAGGGTTAGGGTTATTGTTAGGGTTAGGGTTAGGGTTAGGGCTAGGCCTAGAGCAAATTTTAGGGTTAGGGTTTGGTTTATGGCTAGGGCTACGGCTATGGCTAGGTTTAGCGTAAGCTTTAGGGTTAGGTTTAGGGCTACAGCCAGTGCTAGGGCTAGGGCTAGAGTTAGGTTTAGGGCTAGGGCAAATATTTGGGTTAGGGTTAGGGTTAGGTTTAGGGTTAGGGCTATGTCCATGGCATGGTTTAGGGTTAGGGTTTGGGTTATGGCTAGCGATACGGCTTGGGCTAGGTTTAGTTTTAGGGCTAGGGTTAGGGTTAGGGCTAGGGTTAGGGTTATTTTAGGTCTAGGTCTAGGGCTAGGGCTAGGGCTAGGTTTAGGGTTACTGATAGGGTTATGGCTAGGCCTAGGTTTACTGTTAGGTTAAGGGTTAGGGTTATGGCTAGGGCTAGGGCTAGGGCTAAGGTTAGGGTTAGGGTTAGGGCTAGGATTATTGTTAGTGTTAGGGTTAGGGTTAGTTTTAGGATTAGGGCTAGGGCTAGGTTTAGGTTTAGGGTTAGGGCTAGGGTTAGGGTTAGGGCTAGGGCTAGGGCTAGGTCTAGGGTTAGGGTTTGGGTTAGGGTTAGGGTTAGGTCTAGGGTTAGGTTTAGGGTTAGGTTTAGGTTTAGGGCTTCATTTAGGGTTAGGGCTAGGGCCAGGGCTAGTGCTAAGTCTAGGGTTAGGGCTATGATTAGGGTAGGGATTAGGGTCGGGGTTGGGTTGGGTTTGGTTATTGTTAGGGTTAGGGATAGGAGTAGGGCTAGGTTTAGGGTTAGGGTTAGGGTTAGGGCTAGGACAAGGGTTAGGGTTAGGGTTAGGGCTAGAGCTAGGGCTAGGGCTAGGGCTAGGGCCTGGGCTAGGGTTAGGATTTGGGTTAGGGTTAGAGCTAGGGTTAGCGTTAGGTTTAGGGTTAGGGCTAGTGCTAGGGCTATGGCTAGGGTAAGGTTAGGGTTAGGGCTAGGGTTAGGGTTAGGGTTATGGCTAGGCCTAGGGCTAGGGCTAGGTTTATTGTTAGGCTTAGGGCTAGGTCTACAGCTAGGGTTAGGGTCAGTATTAGGGTAAGGGCTTGGGCTAGGGTGAGGTTTAGGTTTAGCCTTGGGTTATGGCTATGGTTAGGATTAGGCTTAGGTTTAGGGCTAGGGCTAGGGCTAGGCCTAGGTTTAGGGTTAGGGCTAGATCTATGATTAGGGTTACAATTAGGTTTAGGGTTACGTCTAGGGTTAGGGTTAGGTTAGGCTTACAGCTAGGGTTAGGTTTAGGGTTAGGGTTAGGGTTGGGGCTAGGACTAGGGTAGGAGTTGGGGTTGGGGTTGCAGTTGGGGTTAGGTTTAGGGTTAGTGTTAGGGTTATGGCTAGTGTTAGGGTTACCTTTAGGTTTAGGGTTAAGGTTATGTCTAGGGCTAGGCCTAGGGCTAGGGCTAGGGCTAGGGCTAGGGCTAGGGTTAGGGTTAGGGTTAGGGTTAGGGATAGTGCTAGGGCTAGGGTTAGGGTTAGTGTTAGGGTTAGGGCTAGGTCTAGGTTTAGGGTTAAGGTTAGGGTTAGGGCTAGGTTTACAATTAGGGTTAATGTCAGGGCGTGGGTTAGCGTTCGGGCTAGGGCTAGTGTTAGGGTTAGCGTTAGGTTTAGGTCTACGTTTAGGGCTAGGTTTAAGGTTAGGGCTAGGGTTAGGATTAGGGTTAGGTCTAGTGCTAGGGATAAGTGTAGGGTTTAAGTTAGGATTAGGGTTAGGGATATTGTTAGGGTTAGGTTCAGGGGTATGGCTAGGGTTTGGGTTAGGTTTAGGGCTAGGGTTAGGTTTAGGCTATAGGGCTATAGGCTATAGGGTTAGGTAGCGCTATTAGGGTATGGTTAGGTCTATGTTTAGGTTTGGGCTTAGGGAAAGGGTTAGGATTAGGGTTAGGGTTAGGGTTATGGTTAGGGTTAGACTAGGTTTAAGAATAGGGTTAAGGATAGGGTTAGGGTTAGGGCTAGGGCTAGGGTGAGGTTTGGGTCAGTAGTAGGGCTTGGAATAGGGGTAGGGCTAGGGTTATGTTTAGGGTTATTGTTAGGGTTAGGGTTATGGCTAGGACTACATTTAGGGTTATGGTTAGGTATAGGGATAGGGCTTGGTCTACGGTTAGCGTTAGGGTTAGGGTTAGTGTTAGGTTTAGGGCTAGGGTTAATTTTAGGATCAGTGCTAGGGCTTGGGAGAGGGTTAGGGCTAGGGTTAGTGTTAAGGCTAGGGTTAGTGTTAGGTTTAGGGATAGGGCTAGCTGTAGGGTTAGAGTTAGGTTTAGGGCTATGGTTACGGTTATGGTTATGGTTAGTGTAGGTATAGGATTGGGGTTAGGGCTAGCATTAGGGTTAGGGTTTTGGTTAGGGTTATTTCTAGGGCTAGGTTTACTGTTACTGTTAGGTTTAGGTTTATGGCTAGGGCTAGGTTTACTGTTAGGGCTAGGTTTACTGTTATGTTTAGGTTTAGGTTTATGGCTAGGGCTAGGGCTGGGGCTAGGGTTAGGGTTAAGGTTAGGTTTAATGTTAGGGCTAGAGTTAGGGTTAGGGTTAGGTTTAGGGCTAGGGCTAGGGTTATTGTTAGGGTTAGGTATAGTGCTAGGGGTAGGGCTAGGGTTACTGTTAGGGTTAGGGCTAGCGTTAGGGCTACGGTTAGGGTTAGTGTAAGGATTAGGGTTAGGGTTAGGGCTATGGTTAGGGTTAGGGTTAGGGTTAGGGCTAGGGCTAGGGTTAAATTTAGGGTCAGTGCTAGGGCTTGGGAGATGTGTAGGGCTAGGGTTAGGGTTAGAGATAGGGCTAGGCTTAGGGTTAGGGTTAGTGTTAGGGCTAGAATTAGGTTTAGGGTTAGTGTTAGGTTTAGGGTTATGGCCAGGGCCATGTTTAGGGTTAGGGTTAGGGTTAGGGATAGGGCTTGGTCTACGGTTAGGGTTAGGGTTAGGGTTAGGGCTAGGGCTAGGGTTAAATTTAGGGTCAGCGCTAGGGCTTGTGATAGTGCTATGGCTAGGGTTAAGGTTAGGTCTAGGGTTAGGGTTAGGGTTAGGGCTAGGTTGTAGTTTAAGGTTAATGTTAGGGCTAGGGATAGGGTTAGAGCTAGGGCTAGGGTTAGGGTTAGGGTTAGCTTTAGGGCTAGGTTTAGGGTTAGGGCTACCATTTGGATTAGGGTTAGGTCTAGGGCTAGGGCTAAGGCTAGCGTTTAGGTTAGGATTAGCGTTAGGGCTTTTGTTAGGGTTAGTTTTAGGGCTATGGCTAGGGTTTGGGTTAGGTTTAGGGCTAGGTTTGGGTTTAGGGTTATGGCTAGGGTTAAGACAGGGTTTAGGTTTACTGTCAGGTTTAGGGTTAGGGCTAGGGCTTGGGCTAGGTTTAAGGTTAGGGTTAGGGTTGGGTTAGGGATTGGGGTTGGGATGGGGTTGTGGTTGGGGTTAGAGTTAGGGTTGGGGTTTGGGTAGGGGTTGGGTTTTGGCTTAGGGTTAGGGCTAGGGCTATGGTTAGCGTTAGGGTTAAAGTTAGGTTTAGGGTTAGGGTTAGGGTTAGGGTTAGGTTTATGTTTAGGTCTAGGGTTAGGTTTAGGGTTAGTGTTAGGTTTAGGGTTAGAGTAAGGGCTAGGGTTAGGGTTAGGTTTTGGTTTAGGGTTAGGTTTAGGGTTAGTGTTAGGTTTAGGGTTAGGGCTAGATTTAGGGTTAGGGTTAGGGCTAGGGTTTGGGAGAGTGATAGGTTTAGGGTTAGGGTTAGGGCTAGGACTAGGGCTAGGGGTAGTGTTAGGGTGAGGGCTAGTTTTAGGGTTATTGTTAGCACTAGGTTGAGGGTTAGGATTTGGGCTAGGGCTAGATTCGGTGTAGGTTTTGGGCTAGGGTTATGGCTAGGGCTAGAGCTAGGTTTGGGTTAAGGTTAGGGCTAGGGTTAGTGCTAGGGTTAGGGTTAGTGTTAGGGTTAGGTTTATGGCTAGGGCTAGTGTTAGGGTTAGGGATATGGTTAGGGTTAGGGATAGGGCTCGGCCTACGGGTACAGTTATGAGGAGTGTTAGGATTAGGGTTAGGTTTAGATTTAGGGTTAGGGTTAGGTTTAGGGCTAGGTCCAGGGCTAGGGCTAGGTTTAGGTTTAGGGTTAGAGTTAGGGCTAGGGCTAGGTCTTGGTCTAGGGTTAAGGTTAGGTTTAGGGCTAGGTTTAGTGCAGGCTGAGGGTTAGCGTTAGGGTTAGGTCTAGGGCTATGGCTAGGGCTAGGGCTAAGTTTAGGGTTAGGGTTCGGGTTAAGGCTACGGTAAGGGTTAGGGTTAGGTTTAGGGTTATGTGTAGGTTTAGGGCTAGGGTTAGGGTTAAGGTTATGTCTGTGTTCAGGATTGGGGTTAGGGCTAGGGTTAGGGTTAGGGTTATGATATGGTAGGCCTAGGGTTAGGGTTAGGTTTAGGGTTAGGGTTAGGGTTAGGTTTATGGTTATGGCTGCTGCTAGGGTTCGGGTTAGGGTTAGGGCTAGGCCTAGGTTTAGGTTTAGGGTCGGCACTGGGGCTTGGGAGAGGTGTACGGCAAGGGTTAGGGTTAGGGTTTAGGTTAGGTTTAGGGATAGGGCTAGGGTTAGGTTTAGAGTTAGGTTTAGGGTTATGGTTATGGTTAGATCTATGTTTAGGATTGGGGTTAGGGCTAGGTTTAGGGTTAGGGTTAGTGTTAGGGTTAGGTTTATGGCTAGTGCTAGGGCTAGGGTTAGGGTTATGGTTAGGGTTAGGGATAGGGCTCGGGCTACGGGTACAGTTATGGTGAGTGTTAGGGTTAGGGTTATGGTTAGATTTAGGGTTAGGGTTAGGTTTAGGGCTAGGTCCAGGGCTAGGGCTAGGTTTAGGGTTAGGGTTAGTGTTAGGGCTAGGGCTAGGTCTTGGTCTAGGGTTAGGGTTAGGTTTTGGGCTAGGTTTAGTTAGGGGTAGGGTTAACGTTAGGGTTAGGTCTAGGGCTATGGCTAGGGCTAGCGCTAAGTTTAGGGTTAGGGTTCGGGTAAAGGCTTCGGTAAGGGTTAGGGCTAGGTTTAGGGCTATGGTTAGGTTTAGGGCTAGGGATAGGGTTAAGCTTATGTCTGTGTTCAGGATTGGGTTAGGGCTAGGGTTAGGGTTAGGGTTATGATATGGTAGGCCTAGGGTTAGGGTTAGGTTTAGGGTTAGGGTTAGGTTTAGGGTTATGGCTGCTGCTAGGGTTAGGGTTAGGGTTAGGGCTAGGCCTAGGTTTAGGTTTAGGGTCGGCACTGGGGCTTGGGAGAGGGGTAGGGCAATGGTTAGAGTTAGGATTTAGGTTAGGTTTAGGGATAGGGCTAGGGTTAGGGTTAGGGTTAGGGTTAGGTTTAGGGTTATTGTTATGGTTAGGTCTATGTTTAGGATTGGGGTTAGGGCTAGGGTTTGGGTTAGGTTTATTGTTAGGGTTAGTGTTATGGCTAGGGTAGGACTAGGGTTAATGTTAGGGTTAGGGTTAGGGTTAGGGTTAGTGTTAGGTTTAGGGTTATGGCTGGTGCTAGGGATAGGCTTAGGTTTAGGGTTATGGCTAGGGCTAGGACTAGGGCTAGGGCTAGGGTTATTTTAGGGTTAGGGATAGCGCTAGGACTAGAGTTAGGGTTACTGTTATGGTTAGGCCTAGTGCTAGGGCTAGGGTTAGGGTTAGGGTTAGGGTTTGGTTTAAGTATAGGGCTAGGGGTAGGTTTAGGTTTAGTGCTAGGTCTATGGTCAGGGTTAGGGCTAGGGTTAGGTGTAGGGTTAGTGTTAGGTTTAGTGTTAGGGTTAGGGTTACGGCTAGGGGTACGTTTTTGTTTAGGGTTAGGTTAGGGATAGGGCTTGGGCTACGGTTAGGGTTAGGGTTAGGGTTAGGGCTAGGGTTAGGGTTAGGGTTATGGTTAGTGTAGGGTTAGGGTTAGGTTTAGGTTTAGGGTTAGGGTTAGGGTTAGGTTTAGGGTTATGGCTGGTGCTGGGGTTATGGTTAGGGTTAGGGATATGTCTAGGGCTAGGGCTAGGGCTATATTATTGTTCGGTTTAGGGATAGTGCTATGACTAGGGTTACGGTTAGTGTTAGGGTTAGGGCTAAGGCTAGGGCTAGCGTTAGAGTTAGGATTAGGGTTAGGGCTAGGGTTAGGGTTAGGGTTAGGTTTACCCTTAGGACTAGGTCTAGGCCTAGGTCTAGGGTTATTGTTAGGCTTAGGGCTAGGGTTATGGTTATGGTTATGGTTAGGGCTAGGTTTAGGATTGGGTTTAGGGCTAGCATTAGGGTCAGGGCTGGGTTAGTGTTTGGGCTAGTGTTACTGTTAGGGTTAGGTTTAGGTTTATGGCTAGGTCTTGGGCTGGGGCTAGGGTTTGGGTTAAGGTTAGGTTTAGTGTTAGGGCTAGGGTTAGTGTTAGGGCTAGGACTAGGGCTAGGTTAGTGTTATGATAGGGATAGTACTAGTTCTAGGGCTAGACTTAGTGTTAGGGTTAGGGCTTGGGCTAGGACTAGGGTTAGGTTTAGGTTCAGCGCTATGGCTTGGGAGACGGGTAGGGCTAGCGTTAGGGTTAGAGTTCGGGTTAGGGATATGGCTAGGGTTAGTGGTAGGGTTAGGGTTAGGTTTAGGGTTATGGTTATGGTTAGGTCTTAGTTTAGGATTGGGGTTAGGGCTAGGGTTAGTGTTAGGGTTATGGCTGGGGTAGGACTAGGGTTAGGGTTAGGTTTAGGGTTATGTCTGGTGCCAGGGTTAGGGTTAGGTTTAAGGTTATGGCTAGGGCTAGGGCTAGGGTTATTGTTAGGGTTAGGGATAGTGCTAGAGCTGGGGTTAGGGTTAGTGTTAGGGCAGGGCTTGGGCTAGGGCTAGGGTGAGGTTTAGGTTTAGGGTTAGGGTTAGGTTTAGGGCTACAGTTAGTTTTAAGGGCTAGGGTTAGGGTTAAGATTTGTCTTAGGCTGAGGGTTAGTGTTAGGTTTAGTGTTATGACTAGGGCTACGTTTAGGTTTAGGTTTAGTTTAGGGATAGGGTTTGGGCTACGGTTAGTGTTAGTGTTAGGGTTAGGGTTAGGGCTATGGCTAGGGTTAGGTTTAGGGTCAGCGCTAGGTCTTGGGATAGGGGTAGGGCTAGGGTTAGGGTTAGGGTTAGGGATAGGGATAGGGTTAAGTTTAGGGTTAAGGTTAGGTTTAGGGTTATGGTTATGGTATGGTTAGGTCTATGTTTAGGATTGGGTTTTAGGTCTAGGGTTAGGGCTAGGGTTAGGTTTATGGTTGGGTTATGGTTAGGTTTAGGGTTAGGGCTACGGATAGGGTTAGGGCTAGGGTTAGGGTTAGGGTTAGTGTTAGGGCTAGGGTTAGGGTTAGGGTTAGGGTTAGTGTTAGGGTTAGGGTTAGGTCTAGGCCTATGTTTAGGTTTATGGTTAGTTTAGGGATAGGGCTTGGGCTACGTTAGGGATAGGATTAGGGTTAGGTATAGGGCTAGGGTTAGGTTTAGGGTTAGGGTTAGGTTTAGGTTTATGGTCATGGTTAGGTCTAAGTTTAGGATTGGGGTTAGGGTTAGGGTTAGGGTTACGTCTAGGGTTAGGCTTACGGTTAGGGCTATGTTTAAGATTAGGGTTAATATTAGGGCTAGTTTTAGGGTTACGGCTAGGGATAGGGTTAGGTTTAGTGTTAGGTCTAGGTCTAGGGCTAGGTATAGGTTTAGAGTGAGGGTTAGGGCTAGGGTTACGGTTATGGTTATGGTTAGGGCTAGGTTTAGGATTGGGGTTAGGGCTAGAATTAGGGTTAGGTCTAGGGTTGGGGTTATGGCGAGGGCTAGGGTTACTGTTACTGTTAGGTTTAGGTTTATGGCTAGGGCTAGGGCTGGGGCTAGCGTTAGGGTTAAGGTTAGGTTTAGTGTTAGGGCTAGGGTTAGGGTTAGGGATAGGGCTACGGTTAGAGTTAGGGTTAGGCTTAGGGTTATGGTTATGGTTAGGTCTAAGTTTAGGATTGGGGTTAGAGCTAGTGTTAGGGTTAGGCTTACGGCTAAGTTAGGACTAGGGTTTGTGTTATGTTTAGGGTTAGGTTTATGGTTAGGTTTAGTGTTATGGCTGGTGCTAGGGTTAGGGTTAGGGTTAGGGTTAGGGTTAGGGTTATGCCTAGGGTAGGGCTAGGGCTACCGTTATTGTTAGGGTTAGGGATAGTGCTAGGGCTAGGGTTAGGGTTAGTGTTAGGGTTAGGGCTAGGGGTAGCGCTAGGGTAGGGTTAGGGTTAGGGCTAGGTTTAAGATTAGTGTTAATGTCAGGGTTAGGTTTAGGGTTAGGGCTAGGGCTAGGGTTAGGGTTAGGTTTAAGGCTAAGGCTAGGTCTAGGTTTAGGGTTAGGGTAAGGGTTAAGGTTAGGGCTAGGGCTTGGGCTAGTGCTAGGACTAGGGTTAGTGTTAGCATTATTGTTAGGGCTAGGGTTAGGATTAGAGTTAGGGTTAGGGCTATGTTATGGTTATGGTTACGGCTAGAACTAGGGCTAGGTTTAGGGTTAGTGTTAGCATTAGTGTTAGGTCTACTGTTAGGGTTAGGGTTAGGTTTTGGGCTAGGGCTAGGGCTAGAGCTAGGGCTAGGATTAGGGTTAGGGCTAAGGCTATGATTAGGGTTAGGTTTAGGATTAGGTTTAGGGCTAGGGCTAATGTTATTGTTAGGGTTAGTATAGTGCTAGGTCTAGAGTTAGGATTAGTGTTAGGGTTAGGGCTAGGGCTAGGGCTAGGGTTAAGTTTAGGGTTTGGGTTATGGTTATGGCTACCTTTAGGGTTAGGGTTAGTGTTAGGGCTTGGGCTAGGGTAGGGCTAGGTTTAGGTTTAGGGTTAGGCTTAGGGTACAGCTTGGGTTAGTTTTATACTTAGGGCAAGGGCTTGGGAGAGGGCTAGTTCTAGGCTTAGAATATGGGTTAGGGCTAGGGCTAGGGCTAGGGTTAGGGTTAGGGTTAGGGTTAGGGTTAGGGCAAGGGTTATGGTTAGGGCTAAGGTTAGGGTTAGGTCTAGGGCTAGGGCTAGGGCTATGATTTGGGTTAGGATTAGGCCTTGGCTAGAGTTAGGGTTAGGGACAAGGCTAGGTTTAGGTTTAGGGTTAGGGTTAGGTCTAGGGCTAGGGCTATGGTTAGGGTTAGGGTAAGGGTTAGGGTTAGGGCTAGGGCTTGGGTTAGTGCTAGGATTAGGGTTAGGTTTAGGGTTACCATTAGGGCTAGGGTTATGTTTAGGGTTATGGTTAGGGCTAGGGCTAGGTTTAGGATTAGGGTTAGCGTTAGCATTAGCGTTAGTGTTAGTACTATGGTTAAGGTCAGGGATTAGAATTAGGGCTAGGGATAGGGCTAGGTCTAGGGCTAGGTCTAGGGTTAGGTTTAGAGCTAAGGCTATGATTAGGGTTAGTGTTAGGTTTAGTGTTATGGCTAGGGCTACGGTTATTGTTAGGGTTAGGGATAGTGCTAGGGCTAGGGTTAGCTTTAGTGTTAGGGTTAGGGCTAGGACTAGGGCTAGGGTTAGGTTTAGGGTTAGGCTTAGGGTACGGCTAGGGTTAGCTTTAGGTTAGGGTCAGTGCTAGGGCTTGGGAGAGGGCTATTTCTAGGGTTAGAATTAGGGTTAGGTCTAGTGCTAGGGTTAGGGTTAGGGTTAGGGTTAGGGTTAGGGTTAGGGCAAGGGTTATGGTTAGGGCTAAGGTTAGGGTTAGGTCTAGGGCTAGGGCTAGGGCTATGTTTTGGGTTAGGATTAGGGCTAGGGCTAGGGTTAGGGTTATGTTTAGGGCTAGGTTTAGGGTTAGGGTTAGGGTTAGGGCTAGGGCTAGGGCTACAATTAGGGTTAGGGTAAGGCTTAGGGTTGGTGCTAGGGCTTGCGCTAGTGCTAGGAGTAGGGTTAGGGTTAGGGTTACCGTTAGAGCTAGGGTTATGGTTAGGGTTATGATTAGGGCTTGGGCTAGGTTTAGGATTAGAGTTAGTGTTAGCGTTAGGGTTAGTGCTATGGTTTAGGTTAGGGTTAGAATTAGGGCTAGGATAGGGCTAGGTCTATGGCTAGGTCTAGGGTTAGGTTTATGGCTAAGGGTAATATTAGGGTTAGTGTTAGGGTTAGTGTTATGGTTAAGGCTAGGGTTATTTTTAGGGTTAAGTATAGTGCTAGGGCTAGGGTTAGGTTTAGTGTTAGGGTTAGGGCTAGGACTAGGGCTAGGGTTATGTTTAGTGTTAGGGCTAGGGTAAGGGTTGGGGTTGGGGTTGGGGTTGGGATTAGGTGTAGGGTTAATTTTAGGGTTATGGCTAGGGCTAATGTTACTCTTAGGGTTAGGGTTAAGTTTATGTCTAGGGCTAGGGCTAGGGCTTGTGCGAGGGTTAGGTTATGGGATAGGGATAGGGCTAGGACTGGGATTATGGTTAGGGTTAAGTTTAGGGTTAGGCTAGGGCTAGGGTAAGGTTTAGTGTTAGGGTTAGGGTAGGGCTAGGGCTATGGTTAGGTTTAGAGTTATGGTTAAGGTTATGGATAGGTCTATGTTTAGGATTGGGGTTAGGGCTAAGTTTAGCGTTGGGGCTAGGGTTAGGTTTAGGGTTATGACTCGTGGTAAGGGTTAGTGTTAGGTTTAGGGTTATGGCTAGGGCTAGGTCTAGGGCTAGGGTTATTGTTAAGATTTAGGAATAGTGCTAGGTCTAGGGTTAGGGTTAGTGTCATGGTTAGGCCTAGTGCTAGGGCTAGGGTTAGGGTTAGGTTTAGGGATAGGACTAGGGTTAGGGTTAGGTTTAGGGTTAGGGCAACGGTTAGGGTTAGGGCTACGGTTAGGGTTAAGGTTAATGTTAGGGTTAAGTTGGACTAGGTCCATGGCTAGGGTTGGAGTTAGCGTTAGGGTTAGGTTTAGGGCTAGGGCTAGGATTAGGGATAGGGATAGGGTTAGGGCTAGAGCTAGGGCTGCGTTTAGGGTTAGGGTTAGTGTTAGCGTTAGGGTTAGGGCTAGGGCTAGTATTACGGTTAGGGCTAGGGCTATGATTAGGGTTAGCTTTAGGTTTAGGGTTATGGCTAGGGCTAGGGTTAAGTTTAGTGTTAGGGTTAGGGCTAGGGTAGGGTTATGTTTAGTGTTAGGGCTAGTTTTATGGTTGGGTTTCGGGTTGGGGTTGAGATTGGGATTAGTGTTAGTGTTAGTTGTAGGGTTTGGCTAGGGCTAGGGTTACTGTTAGGGTTAGGGTTAAGTTTCTGTCTAGGGCTAAGGCTAGGGATAGGGCTTGGGCAAGGGTTGGGTTTAGGGATAGGTCTAGGGCTATGGTTAGGGTTAGGTTTAGGGATAGGGCTAGGGTCAGGGTTAGGGTTAGGGTTAGGACTAGGGTTTGGGATAGTGCTAGGGCTAGGGTTAGGGTTAGGGTTAGGGTTAGGTCTAGGGCTAGGGTTAGTGTTAGTGTTCGGGTTAGGGCAAGGGTTAGGTTTAGGGCTAAGACTGGGCCAGGTATAGGGCTGTGGCTACGGCTATGGTTTGGGTTAGTGTTAGGTTAGGGTTAGGTTTAAGGTTAGGGCTAGGTTTAGGGTTAGGTTTAGTGTTAGGGTTAGGGTAGAGCTAGGGCTATGGCTAGGGTTAGTGTTAGGGTTAGGTTTAGGGCTAGGGCTAGGGTTAGGGATAGGGTTAGCCTAGAGCTAGGGCTAGGGTTAGGGTTAGGGTTAGGAGTAGGGGTAGGGCTTGGGAGATGGCTAGGGCTAGCTTTAGGTTTAGGGTCAGTGCTAGGGCTTGGGAGAGGGCTAGGACTAGGGCTAGGGTTAGGTTTCGTGTTGGGGTTAGGGTTAGGGATACGGTTAGGGTTAGAAATAGGGTTAAGGCTAGGGCTAGGGCTATGGCTAAGATATGTTTAGGGCTAGGTCTATGTTTAGGGTTTAGGGCTAGGTTTAGGTATAGGGCTAGGGCTAGGGTTAGGGTTAGGGTTAGTGTTAGTGTTAGGGTTAGGGCTAGGGCTAGAGCTAGCGTTATTGTTAGGGTTAGGGATAGGGCTAGGGCTAGGCTTAGGGTTTGGTTAGGGTTAGGGTTAGGGCTAATGCTAGTGTTCGGATTAGGGTGTGGTCTAGAGTTATTGTTAGGGTTAGGGTTATGGCTAGGGCTAGGCCTAAGGCTAGGGCTAGGTTTATTGTTAGGGTTTGGGATAGAATTAGGACTAGGGTAAGGGTTAGTGTTAGGGTTAGGGATAGGGCTTGGGCTAGGGTTAGGTTTAGGGTTTGGGTTAGGGTTAGTGTTTTGGCTACGGTTAGGGTTTGGGTTAGGGCTAGGGCTGGGTCTAGGGTAGGGTTACGGTTAGGGTTAGGGCTATGATTAGGGTTCCGGCTGGGGCTGGGGTTAGGGTTTGGTCTAAGATCAGGGTTATGTTTAGTGTTAGTGCTAGGGTTAGTGTTGGTGTTGGGGTTGGGGTTGGGATTACGGTTAGGGTTAGTTAGTTTTAGGGTTATGGCTAGGGCTAGTGTTACTGTTAGTGTTTGGGTTAAGTTTATGTCTAGGGCTAGGGCTAGGTCTTGGGTGAGGATTAGGGTTAGGGATAGGGCTAGTGCTAGGTTTAGGGTTAGGGTTAGGTTTAGGGTTAGGCTAAGGCTAGGGTTTGGTTTAGTGTTAGGGTTAGGGTAGGTCTAGGGCTATGGCTAGGGTTAGGGTTAGGGTTAGGGTTAGCTTTAGTGCTAGGGCTAGGGTTTGGGATAGGGATAGGGTTAAGGCTAGAGTTAGGGCTAGGTTTAGGTTTAGGGTTAGCGTTAGGCTTAGGGCTACATTTAAGGTTAGGGTTAGGGTTAGTGTTAGGGTTTTGGTAGAGCTAGGCTTAGGGTTAGGGTTAGGGTTAGGGTTAGGGTTAGGTTTTGGGCTAGGGCTAGGGTTAGGGTTACTGCTATGGTTAGGGTTGGGGTTGGGGTTGGGGGTGGGATTAGGGTTAGGGTTAGTGTTAGTGTTATGGCCTGGTCTAGGTTTACTGTTAGGGTTAGGTTTAAGGTTATGTCTAGGGCTAGGGCTAGGGCTAGGGCTTGGCCGAGGGTTAGGGTTAGGGACAGGGCTATGGCTACGGTTAAGGTTAGGGTTAGGGTTAGGTCTAGGTCTAGAGTTAGGTTTAGGGTTAAGGCTAGGGCTTGGGAGATGGCTAGGGCTAGGGTTAGGTTTAGGGTCAGCGCTAGGGCTTGCGACAGTGGTAGGCCTGGTATAGGGTTAGGGTTAGGGTTAGGGTTAGGGTTAGGGCTAGGGATACGTATAAGATTAGGGTTAGGGCTAGTACTATCTTTATGGTTAGGGTTAGTGTTAGGGTTAGGGCTAGGTTTTGGTTTATGGTTAGGGTTTTGTGTAGGGCTAGGTTTAGTGTTATGGTTAGGGCTAAGCCCAGGGCATGTGCTAAGTCTAGGGTTATGGTTAGGGCAAGGATTAGCTTAAGTGTTGGGGTCTGGGTTGGGGTTGGGGTTGGGGTAAGGGTTAGAGTTAGGGTTCGGTTTATGGCTAGGGCTAGGGTTAGGGTTAGGGTTATGGCTGGGGCTAGGGCTAGGGTTAATTCTAGGGTTATTGTAGGGTTAGAGATAGGGCTAGGGTTAGGTTTAGTGTTAGGGTTAGGGTTAGGGTTAGGGCTGTTGCTAGGGCTAGGGTTACGGTTAGGGCTAGGGCTATGATTAAGTTTAGGGTTAGGGTTAGGGTCAAGGCTAGGGCTAGGGTTAGGGTTAGCGTTAGGGTTAGGTCCAGGGTTAGGGTTATATTTAGTGTTAGGGCTTGGTTTAGGGTTGTGTTTGTATTTCCGGTTGGGGTTGGGGTTTGGATCAGGGTTAGGGTTAGTGTTAGGGTTATAGCTAGGGCTAGGGTTAGTGTTAGGGTTAGGGTTAAGTTTATGTCTAGGGCTAGGGCTAGGGCTAGGGCTAGGGCTTGGGCAAGGTTTGGGTTAGGGCTAGGGCTGGGCTAGGGTTAGGGTTAGGGTTAGGGTTAGGGTTAGGGTTAGGGTTAGGTTTGGGGTTAGTGTTAGGTGTAGGGCTAGGTTAAGGGTTAGGGTTAGGTTTAGGGTTAGGGTTAGGGCTAGGCCCAGGGCATGTGCTAAGTCTAGGGTTAGTGTTATGGCTAGGGCTAGGGTTAGGGCTAGGGCTAGTTCTAGGGTTATTGTAGGGTTAGAGATAGGGCTAGGGCTAGGTTTAGTGTTAGGGTTAGGGTTAGGGCTACGGTTAGGGTTAGTGTTAGAGTTACGGCTAGGGCTAGGGCTAGGGTTATTGTTAGGTTTAGGGATAGTGCTAGTGCTAGGCTTAGGGTTTGGATTAGTGTTATGCTAGGGTTAGGGTTAGGGTTAGTGTTAGTGTTAGGGCTATGGCTAGGGCTAGCGTTATTGTTAGGGTTAGGGTTAGGGCTAGGGCTAGGGCTAGGCTTAGGGATTGGATTAGGGTTAGGGCTAGGTTTAGGGTTAGGGTTAGGATTAGGGCTAGGGTTAGAGCTATTTTTAGGTCTAGTGTTAGGATTAGGGTTAGGTCTAGAGTTAGTGTTAGGGTTAGGGTTATGGCTAGGGCTAGGCCTAGGGCTTGTGCTAGGTTTATTGTTAGGGTTAGGGATAGTGCTAAGACTAGGGTTAGGGTTAGTGTTAGGGTTAGGGCTAGGGCTAGGGCTAGGGCTAGAGTTAGGTTTAGGCTTAGGGTTAGGGTTTGGGCTACGGTTAGGGTTTGGGTTAGGCCTAGGGCTGGGAATA